>CM049813.1:8338433-8586838 GCA_027422405.1 Ptychobarbus kaznakovi
ATCTAATTTAGCTGTGCATTTGTTGAATGAGCGCTGTGCTACGTCCGAACTGACTGAATTGTATTTTATGTATATTCCTTTTCTATTTTAACTGTTTTAAATCTCATTTTATTCAATTTCTATATCATTTTAAAATTCTTTTGTTTTATTATTTTTAACTCCTTGTTTTTTATTGCTGTGAATTATTATTTCACTTTCTTTTATGTAAAGCACTTTGAATTACCACTGTGTATGAAATGTGCTATATAAATAAACTTGCCTTGCCTTTCTCAACTTCCAGCCAAGAGAAGAACACTCTCCAGGAAGTAGCCGTGTCACTGTCAAAGTCTACAATCAAGAGATGTCTTGATTGACTGGATACAGAGGGTTTCACCACAAGGTGCAAACAAAGCACAGCTTTAGACTTTGCCAAAAAACATCTGTCACTGAATCAAAAACTCAGATCCAATTGACCGTTCGCAAAGAGCTTGATTGACAGGCAATCTGACTAATCAGAACGCAGAGATTATGCGCCGCTGCTGCTATCCGCCATCTTGCCTGACAGCTACGGCAAGTCTCCATAGAGTTACATGTTAAAACGGGGTAAAAAAATATTGACTGAATGGAATTTTTTTTCAATATAACTAAATATAAAGATGGAGGGATAAGCAAGGTTCAAGGTTCAAGGTTATTTTATTCGTCACATATTCAATTATACAGGATATAATCAGTAGTGAAATGTAAATCAGGACAGCATTAACCATGGTACTGCTGAAATGCCATGGTAACAGCAATGAGCTAAGGTATTCCTTTAAATACTTGTTTTTGGCACCAGAAAGTCATGTCCGGTGCTGTATGCATGGCATGCAGCGCTTAAGTTAAATACGGAGTGTTCAATAATAAAATAATATGTTAAAAAGTGTGCTCTGTGGACACAATCCAGTGAATTCGGCCCTATCTGGAGCTGTATATGTACATATGCGCTCAAATGTTTTCAATACAGCTAATCTCAGAGATGGTCCTCACTGCAGAACATAAGATCCAGGGGGCGTGGTTGGATCTAGATCCAACTCCTCCCACCATACACATACCTAAACCTACCCGTCTCCACCCCCTGCTCCCTAAACCCACCTATCCCCACCCCTAAACCTACCACCTCCATCCCCTAGATGTGGATCCAACCCTGTCCCTTCAAACTTTGTTCTGCAGTGAGTGGCTACTGGAGAATAATCTTGCGTTGCTTCATGTTATCTTCCCACTCAGTAAATCTATTGGCGCTTTTTCCACTGCATGGTACAGGCGGTACGGTTCGGTAGGTTCACTTTTGGGGGGTTTTCACAAGGGTACTGTACTGGTACCTGATACTTTTTTAGTACCACTTCGGTTGAGGTCCCAAGCGAGCCGTACCGTTACCAAAACGTGACGTGTAAACTCTGCTGATCACTGAATTAGCCGGAGAAAATCGTCATTACTGCGTCACTGAACTTACGACACGAGACCCTCCTCTACAGCCCTTACCACGCAACTTCTGTTTAAAACAAACGCACATTTTTGCATCAACACAAAATAGCAGTGGTCGTTGTCTGTTGAGGAAGTTCAGAGTTCCTCTCATTGATAGCCGAGGAGCGGATCCTGCGAGAGCTTGATGGCAGGACACCGAAGAAAAAACCCTATGTATAACGTTACTTTTGAACTTGCTATATTTCAGAGTATGTTTTCTGTTTTTATTTTTACTTTCAGTTTTGCTTCAATTAAAAACAATCTGATCGAATAAGTGTACCTCCAGACTATATTAAATATGTATCATTGTATGAGCACGTAATGAACCTCTTGAAAGAGACAAATGATTAATGCCACGATTATAAAATCCATCACATAAAAAAGGGATACATTGTTACATTTTGAAATATTCAAAAGTTTATTGATAATTCACTTTACAGAACGCTGCATGAATAGTTAACTAATCAAGTAAGCAGCAATGCACGAACATCCCTGCTTCCTCATCTACAGCCCGTGGCACTGTCACCACAGTCTCTGCTGCTGGGGGGTAAATCACAAGCGTTCTCATAGACCTCTCCATTGCTGTTAAAACATCCACATTCCAATTCCGTCTCCTTTCTTTGTTGTGAGTTTGTTTGCGTTTACGATGATGTCACGGCAGTAGAGGCGGTGCAATTATAACGACGCGGGAATAATCTATTCCACTCTATAGCGGTACTAAACTGCAGTGGAAACGCAAACCGACGACCCGACTGAGCCGTACCGACCGTACCGAGCCGTGCCGAACCGTACCGTACCATGCAGTGGAAAAGCGCCTTATGACAGGCCCTTTACTGCAAAAATACTGTCACTGCGACACTCTAAAGTGATACAAATATGGCGCCATGTGCTTTTAAAAAACATTTTAATAGGTCTCACGTGATATTGTTGGCTCGGAAAATATGTAAATACACATTCCCAATAGCTGCAGCTGTTTCTCTTCTAGCCTTAACCACAAATCAGACAGGAGAGCAGATTCACTTTGGTGGACTTAAACTTAAAAAATTATGTGTTCCGCGGTTGAAATAAAACACTTTCTGATGTTTATTCATGTTCATTTCATGCTTTAAGTAAATATGAAAAGACGATCGGTTCATATGTTCTGTCAAGACACATTGAAGAGATCGGTTATTGTTTTAATTTCTTTAAAAATGACTCAATTTAAAAGCTGAGGGTCCTGAGATCTTATTTCATATCAGAAGTATCCTGCTCTGTCTTCTCTGTCGGTGTGTTGTCAGTTTCCTCTTTGCTCTGTGATGTATTTCTCACTGCATAAGAACATGTGTGTAGTGTGAGAGCGGCATAGTTTGTAGATCATGGCAACAGTAACTAAGGGTGGGCGGGTTTTGCGAACGGTCAATTGCAAGTGAAGAAAACAATTTATTACGAATTCTCAGAACATTAGAAACAGAAGCTGTTCCAAGAAACATAAATCCATGAGTGTAGTCCGAGCGGGTCTAAGCAAGAGTCTGAGTGAAGTCCAGATACGAGGAAACTAAAGTCCAAGCATGGGACGCGATCACAGAAAAAACTAGAAGTCAAGGAAAGAATAAGACCGGGTGAGCGAGACAACGAACTGACAAAGGATCGTGTAAGATGACCCAGTTATAGCAGCAGCGTGCAGAGATGGGTATAATGCGTTACACAGTTAAATAAAGCATTACTGTATCTAATTACTTTTCCTAGTAACGCAGTAAAGTAATGGGTTACATTTAAATTTGTGTAATTTGATTACAGTTACTTATGTCAATACAATTTTGTTACTTAAGTTACAAATGCAGTGTTTAAAATTATTTTATTTTTTTTGCGCGTCAGTATGCCCTTTAATAAATCACCAGAGAATGCGAGCTAAAACAACATTTAGATACAATGAAAGGTTGCCAATCATATTTCAAAATGTTGCACTCGACATGTTTTAGTCTGGCATTATAGTTTGGGAAAAGTTCAAAATGTGAATGTCTATAAGTTTATGTCACAGTAACGCTAATAAAGTAAAAAATAATATTCATCAGAATGAGATCAACCGCTGGATTAAACCACGTCGGCATCACAATGTAGAAAAGTAGCCGAGATGAACTTGAACTTTTCTACAGAGGTTACATGAGCGTTTACATGTTGGCACATCTCAAGCTTTGCGTGGATGATTATCTTATAGCGCGCAATGTGTGTGGGCATGATAACATTATAGGTGAGCGACACCAACGGGAAATACTGTAGCCTACTGTTGGTTTCATACGGACACGACTTCAAAATTTCTTATACTGCATTTCTCATGTCACTTTCGTTCAATCTAGTGACTCGATTCAGGAAGATATTCACAGAGACTGAGAATTCAAAAAAGCACACTATTTGTTTTCTTTATTTTACAAAACCAAAAAAAAAAAATGTTGTTGCTGTTAGGAGGGAATCAGGGTTTACAAACAATAGGCCAACTTATGTATTTTGTTCAGTCAATGTGAAATTAAAGAAAGAACAGAGAGTTTCATAGTGTATTTTTTAGGTTTGATAACTTTAAAAGTAAAGCAAACTTGAAAGTAACTTGAAAGTAAAGTAATTAGTAATCTGATTACTTTTTAAATGCAGTAATCAGTAATGTAATCAATTACAATTTTAAAGAAGTAATTAGTAATTTGTAGTGGATTACTTTTTTTGTAACTTACCAATAATACTGGCAGCATGATGCAGGTGAGAGTACCTGATTAGGAATCGAGGTTGCCAGAAGCAACAGACAACCACACAAAACACACAACACACACAAAGGAATGAGCACACAGACCCATGAACCGTGACAATATCTAAAAAAGCCAGACCACTTCTGTAAAAGCATTCTTTGGACTGCTGAAATTAAGATCAACCTGTACCAGAACGACGGGAAGAAAAAAGTATGGAGAACTTCACGATCCAAAGCGTACAACATCATCCGTGAAACGTGAAGCAGCATGCATGGCTTCCATTGGCTGGGTTACTGGTGTTAGTGATGATGTGACAGAGGACAGAAGCAGCCAGAATAATTCTGAATTGTATAGTAATATACTCTCAACCCAGATTCAGCCAAATGGAGCAAGTTGATTTGGCGGCGCTTCATAGTACAAATGTACGATGACCCAATGCATACAGCAAAAGCAACCCATGAGTTTTTGAAGGTAAAAAAGTGGAATATTCTGCAATGGCCAAGTCAGTCTCCTGATTTCAACCCAACTAAGCATGCATTTTACTTGCTGAAGACAAAACTAAAAGGTAAAAAGACACAAACAAACAAACAATAACTTAAGTCAGCTGCAGTAAAGGCCTGGCAAAGCATCACAAAAGAGGAAACCCAGTCTCTGGTGATGCCCATGAGTTCTACACTTAAGGCAGTCATTGCCTGCTAAGGATTCTCAACAAAAATATATAAAAAAATATATTATATTTATGATTATATATTTATTTGTCCAATTACATTTGAGCCCCTGAAAATGGGGGGACTTTGTATAAAATGATTGTAATTCCTAAGTATTTTATATTTGTATTCAACTCCTTGAATTAAAGCTTAAAGTCTGCACTTCAATTTCATCTTGATTGTTTTACTTTTAATTCTGTTCTGGTGGCATTCAGAGCCGAAGTTATGGGAAATTGTATCAGTTTCCAAATATATATATGGACATAACTGATATTACAGTCTCAGTCATAGTTATTAATATTCAGCATTGTTGTTTGTGCGGGCTGCTCGCTGAAGAGATAATCACCGTAGGCCTACAATGAAGCACTTTACTGCTGCTTAACAAATGCATCTGATATGAGATAATTCTGTGTGTGTGTATATATATATATATATATATAGGTCATTCTACAGAATTGGTCAATGTCCAACGTCTTTAAAAAAATATATATTATTAATTATTTCCCCCAAATAGGAGGATTATGTGTTCCCTTTTGTCACTACCGAAACAATGATGACATGTTTCAGCAGTGACAATTTTTGATACTTTTGAACCTAGCTCAAATATGCTAATCAGTATTTGGTTAGCTAGCACAGTTCTGAGCAGTGGTAATCATATTAAAACGTCTCGTTATGCATATAACCCTCGTTCCCTAAAGGAGGGAACAGAGACGTCACGTCGGGTGACCAATGAATTGGGATCTCGCTTAGAGAGAGACCAATCCACTTTGAGTGTAAACTAAACGAGCCAATGTACATTGGCATGCGATTATTGCATCCAGCTAATGCTGATCACAACGTGAGTATAAGTAGGCAGCAGGTGCAGCGCATAGTCCAGGTTTTAACTGAGGAGCCGAGCCAGTGACTCAGCGGTGGTACAGCAGCCGAGCCGTGGCGATGATGTGACGTCTCCGTTCCCTCCTTCAGGGAACGAGGGTTATATAGGTAACCGAGACGTTCCCTTTCGGTCGGTCACAGCAAGTCACGTCAGGTGACCAACTAATTGGGATCCCTACCAAAGGGCCACAGATACTGCCCCTTCCAGTGTACTGTGGAAGACCCTGCCCCCCTACTTTTTGGTGCAGGTCATGGCTTACCACAAGAAGACCAGTTACTGTGCCATGGCACTACCTACTCAGTAAGATTGGATAACACTGGGAAAATGCTCCACTTGGAACAGGAACGCTGCTGAAGCCCATCCTTCCTGAAGGAGGTTCAGAAGCACTTACACATATGAACAACCATTTAGGTGCATATGGAAGATAGAGGGGTTATTTTAGCCTCTTGGACAATGGCAAAAAGCCTACCGGTGAAACACGGGCTGGGCTCTAAGGCTATACCGTGGACTTTACACATATGGGATCAAATTAGGTCTCTACATATGGAACCCAGCCCTCTACCGGTTCTCATGGATTCTTCGAGTGAGGGCCTGGCAGAGGACAGAGGAGCTCGACAGGGTTTACAGTACGGACTCTCTGGAGCAGTTAAGCAAGCCGACCCGAAACCGGAGCCTCTCAGTGCTTCTATCCATTTGAGGTGAGAACACAGGAGGAAACCGGTTATTTAGCAAACGTGTTAGGGGTCGCCCCAGCCCGCAGCTCTACAAATATCTGCCAGTAATGCGCCGCGAGCCAGTGCCCAGGAGGATGAAACACTTCTAGAAGAGTGAGCTCTCAACCTGAATGGGCAGGGCACAACCTGTGCCTGATAAGCCAGGATGATGGCATCCACTGTCCAGTGGGCCATCCTCTGCTTAGAGACAGCATTCCCCTTCTGCTGGCCTCCGTGACAGACAAAGAGCTGTAGTAGCAGTACGAAGCTCTTTGAGAACTCTAAGTCGTGCCCACCCTTGTGCAGGTCCTTCAGTGCCTTGGCCTGGTGAACCTGCAACAATGCCATAGCGTGTAGAGTGGAATCAGATTCCACACAGGCCGCATAAGCACAACGGTCAGGTCCGACGTGTACCTACAGGCCTGTGAGGGGAGCGATGGATTGCCACGCCAGGTGGCAGCAGTATTGGGGACACAATTGCATTGCAACCGACCGCTCCACCGGCAGGATCTCTTTATATCCCTGCGCTTTCCCACCGTCGAGGGTGGTGAGGGAGGACAAGCCACTGGGGCGGTTTTGGGGCAGTGAAATGTGCCGTCTATGACCCAGTGAACTCATCATGCACCTCCGTGAAGAAAAGTACCAGGTGGGGCTCTGAGAACCAGCACGAGCCACCCCGAGAAACCAATCGTCCAAACTCGAGAGTTTGGGATGCGGTGGAGGTTTCCACTCGAGCCAGACCCTCTCAGCGGCCCGGGCAAGCATAGCCAGCATTTCTGGAAACGATTCCAATAGCCACCAGGGGGAGCCCTAGATTTAGTCAGGAGGCACGGGCACCCCACCCCTTTGTAGGAAACGGATAGTAATTTTCCCGATTTCAGCCTGATACTCATCGTCGAAACCAGACATTTCGTGTAATTTTACAGTAAAATACTGTTAATTGTACAGTTTTTAGAAGTAAAAAATAACAAATCAATGTATAATTTACAGTCAAAAACTGTAAACTGATTCCCAGAAATCCCTGCATGACACTCCATATTTGAGAGTATTTGTTTAAATCATGTTTTTAATAGTTTTTGTTATCAGTTATGTACATTTGGGCTTTATGTTACATCTTCTGTTGATTAATGAAAGTTTATTGCATTATTTAAGTTTCATGTTCGTTACAATGATGTTACGTTTTTGTGTTTGCATGAATGACTCAAGTGCACCTTCTATATACTTCTGCTTGTGGTGAAGCTACTTGTAATGAGCTTTGATTCTTCATGTGGCTTTCTCTTTTACCACCTGTATTATCATGGTGGTTGTCAGTATGTTAAATGTACAAAGCAGATTTTAATAGCAGTGTGTTGAAGTTACTGGATTACATTCAAATTTCATTGTTTGCAAATTAAAGTTTTATACTGTACATTTTACAGTTTGTTCTGTAAATGTGTTCACAGTTTTTATGTATTTTTTACAAAATTATTCTGGCAACCACAGCTGCCCAAATTATTTTGTAAGAACTACAGATTTTTTTTTTGACAGTGCATTAAGCTGGGACTCCAGAAATAAAGCAAACAAGCACAACATTCAGAATATGATCCTATAAATCTACGAGCCCATGAATTTAACATTTAGGCCCGGTTTCCGGAGGGTTTAAGCCAGGATTAAGCCATAGTTCAATTTGGATATTTAAGTAATTTTTATTAACATGCCTTAGAAAAAAAAACATTACTGGTGTGCATCTTGAGACAAAACAAAGGCACTGATATGTTTTAAGATCAGTGCAAGTTTATTTCAGTTGAAACAGTTCAGAATTACATTTTAGTCTATGACTAGTCTTAAGCCTTGTCTGTGAAACCGGGGATAAAGTCTTATTTTACAGACAAGAAAATCAAAGAATTCTGGAAGATAATGCAGCACATTGTTAATTGTATTTAATCAGTATGACACAAACTGAAACAAGCAATTGTTTTCTCAATTTATAAAACCTGTTTAACGAGACTATCTTCATTAACATCAGGTCAATTTTAGCAGCTATGAATAAGTTTCCCCAACAACACATTTAAAAAGTAACAATTTAAAGGCAGGTGTAAAATTAAGTGGACGAGACTTTATAATACAATATTATTAATTAAGTGTTGTATTGTCAATTGTTCTAGAATTCTTCTGATTTCTACTAATTACAAGGCAAAAAGACTAAATTAATTGCCAACATAAGTCGGTAGGCCTTTTTTCCTTTCTTAATTTTTCACTCAACTACATGCTTAGCCCTAAGAGAACTGCCTGAAGAGGAACTCTGATCTTTCTTCACTGAAATTCGGTACAAAATTAATCTGCAGGATTTCCGAGAAGCCCTCAGACAAATTGGGTGCCACAAACTTTTTCCTATAGAGAACAAGAAAGACAGTCAGAAACCAATGAGCTTGAGTGAGTAGCCAAAATAGATGGTGATTTCCCTGCAAAATTATCCAGTTCAATAGAAAAAGCTTAGCTTGCTGCTGTTGACTCACTTGTAGCTGTGCATCACCATGTCATTGACAGGAACATGCTTGATGGCAGAAGGAACCATCTCACGAAACTAAAACCAGCAAAAAAACTGATCAGATCAATCATTAACTGTGTATTTTGGTGTTAAATTAGTCCAGAATACAGATTTTCCAAAGGAAAAAAGTGTTTGCTGCCTTACACTTTTATCATAGTAACATTATATAGAATTGTAATATTTAATGTACATATTGCATACTGAAAAATAACTGCAGTGAAGACCCAAATACCCTGTTGTTATGCTTCGCTTGTTCCAGACTTGCTGTGAAGTTGAAACACCTGCAGGGAACTCCAGAACTTTGACTGACATCTATATATCTGTGGAGAAAATTATTGATGGTGCGGTTTTAGTCAAAAAGACAAAGATACTTTTTTTGGAATCAGAGATAGGCACCTTTTTCTAGACTCGGGGTCAGGGTTAGTGTTGTCCACTGCAACGCTTTGGCCTTCCTTTAGAGCGCGTTCACAGGCTGAAACACACTGCTGCCAGGAGCCAAGAATGTCCTGGAGTTCATGGGCACAGACAGTTAAAACAAATGATTACACATTTAAGATGTTTTCCTCCAAAGCTTCTAAACCAGATACACTTTATATCTGATCTTGGAGATCTACTTCTTGTATCTGGGTTCTTAGTTGTGGTAGTTAACTCAACTCACCCTGTTCACATACGCATAGCCCTTTGGAATGATGTGTGTCTGGAAGAACGTTGATTTGCCCGCTGCAAAATTCAAAAGAGGGTTATGTCATAAAAACGTGTCACCTGAAAGGAGTAAGAAAAAAAACACTGAAAAAATGCTTACATCCAGGAAATCCCACTGCTACAATGACTTCCTGCTTGTTCGATGTGAGGGAGGCATCTGGAGGATCGTAAAAATGTTTTTTAGAGTCCAATTTCCTCTGGACAAAAAGATAAAAACACAACAAATTATTACAGATGCTTGGAGCACTATTGTTCAAAAGTCTGAGGTTTCTGAGCATTTTTTGAAAGAAGTCTCCCCAAGTCTGCATTTATTCTATAAAAAATACAGTTTAAAAAACAGTAATATTGTTCAATATTGTTACATTTTAAAATAACCCGTTTTCTAATTTATCATATTTTATAAATAAAAAATATTCCGTACCAAAAACAGCTGTGCTGCTTAATATTTTTGTGGAGATCATGATGTTTTTAGGATTTCTTGTTGAATAGAAAGTTCATTTTTTGTAACATTATAAATGTCTTTACTGCCACTTTTGATCAATTTAATGCATCCTTGCTGAATAAAAGTATTATTTCTTATACAAAAAAGCCCAAACTTGACCTCAAACTGTAAATGTAAAAGATATAAAACATGTAAGTGAACAATCCCAAAAAGACCAAATGTTTACAGGATCAAATTCTGGCAAGCTGAACTGAGCGGGTTTCCAGCCCAAGAAATATTCCTCTGGTGTGTGAAACTGAAGACCAATGTTGAGGGCAAACTGGAGAGAGAAGAAACATATAGAGAAAAATAGCAGATAAAAAAATATATATGTATTTTGTCAAAAGCCTGTAAAACATCTGTTTTTTGTTAAACTAAAACGGAGCAAGAATCGTGCCCCCTTGTGGTCAAAACAGAGTAAATATAATGCACATGACTCACATAAATACAAATGAATATAAAATCTAACTCTTCCCGACAGTAAATCATTCTGTTATGTGTATGAAGACTGCAGTATAATTTCATTACCAGTCTGTCACTGCAGGAGAAGTCTTTCTTCTTTTTTCCTGGAGCCCAGTTAGCGGGACGTCCTGCTGCATCTGTACACAAGAGAAAACCCTGACTGAGCATAGAAATCTGGCATGTTATGGGGTCATTTTGCACCATGTGCTGTAAATTACAAATAATAAAATTATTTTAAAACAAGGTTTTGAATACATATTTTAATATGCATATTAAAAAAGTGTATTTAGTTAAACTTGTATTGTCAACAGAACATGAAATGTACTGTTATATTCATATAATGTATATATAATCGTCAAATTCCTTTATATTTTGTTTGAAGATTCAGTGCTAGTCAATAGATTATGAATCTTTGAAGAAAAAAATATAATACTTTTACATAATATTACTTTTTAGTATCAATAATTTTACATCAAATCTCAAATGTCTCAAGAATGCTAATCACAACCCCTTGAAAGAATTTGACTGAGCTCACCTCCTACATAGAAGCTCTGTGACACATCTACAGTCACTCCTGACCAAACATTCGCCTGAGGAGAGATGATGCAAAAACACCTCCTTTATATTGCCCCCAAATTTTGATCATAAATAAATATATTATGTTTCTGCTGAGAAGAGATGAAACCCCTCAACATTTATTGTAGAACAGAATTAATTTCCGTAAAGCTGCTTTGCCAATTGTTTATATACAATATATACATTTATTGTAGAATCTTAATTTCCTGTAAAGCTGCTTTGCAACAATTGTATCGTGAAAAGCGCTATATAAATAGCCTTGAATTGAATATACACAGGATACTCTAAACAAACCTGCTGCTTGCTGTACATAATGTAAAACAAATCATACAACTCAATTGTGCAATTATGCTTAATTCATTTAATATACAAATCCTACCAATAACCACAAGAGTGATTCACCTTCTCACATAGATGTTCCCACATCCCCATAACAGGCTTCCTGTATATACCAGGGGCTGTGGAAGCAAAAACCTGAAAAAAGACAATATATTCACATTCGTAAATATTTAAGTTTGAGGAATTTTATCTAAACAAAATTACACCGTTGTTTAAAAGTTTGGGGTCGGTAAAATTATTTTTGGAAATAAATAGTACTTTTGTTAAGCAAGAATGCATTAAATTAATCAAAAGACACAGTAAAGACATTTTTATTGTTACAAAAATATCTATTTCAAATAAATGCTATTCCTTTGAATTTTCTATTCACAAAATATTTTCAAAAAATTTTTAAAAAGTTTCCACATGGTTTATCAAAAATCCAACAGTTTCCAACATATATAATTATGTTTTTTTGAGCAGCATATTAGAATGATTTCTGAATGATCATGTGACACTGAAGACTGGAGTAATGATGCTGAAAACTCAGCTTTGCATCACAGAAATAAGTTACATTTTAAAATATAATCAAATAGAAAAGTTAATTTACATTATAATAAAACTAACTTTGGTGAGCATAAAAGACGTCCTTCAAAAACATTAAAAAAATCTTACAGACCCCAGATTTATAAACGGTACTGTATGTAAAATAGTCAAGTGTCATTCACCTGGATGGGCAACTGCAGTGTCTGTAGAATATCCTCAACTTTTGACTTGAACACCTCCGGTCTGAGTTTGCCTCTAGAAATACCCATCTGATTGGTGAAAAACACCACCTAAAAAGAAACAAATATGATGAAGATACTTGTGCTACAAAAGCAAAAACAACTAAAAAAAAATGTTGATGCTGCAACTTAAGTTCAACATAAAAGTAATATAAAGAAGCACCTTGTATCCTTTCTTCAAAAGACTGGCCAGTCTTGGCTGAATCTCTGGGAAGAGAATCCTAAACAAAAGTAAAAAAATAAAATACATTTAAAAATCACGAGACACAACAAACAGCTGCAGTGTATAGAAAGTTATTCAACAAGACTCACCTCCAGTCGTCTGGACTTGTTGGAAATACTTTCCCAGACTTTGTAGTGATAATGCAGCCATCAATGTCAAACCCTGCGATCTGAATCAGACGTTAAAAGATAAAACATCATAGACGTGTAATCGCTGTACTGATTAAACACAAAAATATGCATTTCCTGTAAGAAAGTTTGTGTCTTACTTTGGAGCTATCTGGAACCCCTGCCGCAGTGAACAGCAGAAGGCTGCCGATGTGTTGCCAGTGACTTTGAGAGCAAGTGGAAGATGGAGCAGTGGCTTTGACTGATGGTGAGTCTAGCGTGTTATCACTCTCTTTCTGTGCAAGTGCTTGTAACTGCTTAAGCTTTTCCTCAGCTGAGATCTCCTCATCTTCTTCATCACAATCATCACCACGCACTCGCTTCATGGGAGGAACGTCATCCTCTGGGATGTTAGGTCGTTTTGTCGCCTAAGAATCAAGCAGTTATTTTAGTGTGTGTATATATTTATATATACACTATATATAGTGCTTTTGTCTTTTTAACTAGTTTTTAATATATTTTTTTTATTTATCTTTAATTTATATTTTTATACTTCAACCTAAACGTATATTATTTCAGTTTGTTGCCAATGCAATATTTCTAATGTAAAAGTTTAAGTTTTTCACCAAATATTCCGATTTTATTTTATTTCAATTAAAAGATAAAGTTAGTCTAGATCTTGATACCTTTTTAGGGGATTTAGAAAAATAATCCTGGATGCTCCTTTTGGGGCCTGGCCCATCATTTGAGCTTTTCGGTCTATCTCTGCTTTCACTTGCTGCTTTTCCTTTCTTCTGAGGAGAGGAAGACTTTTCATTTGAATTTCCAACAAATTCCACAGTAAATGGGTGGGACTGATTGACCAGGTACAGTGTGCAACCAGCCATCAAACATCCAGACTCGCCACGTCCCAAACACTCTGACCGTCCAGGGAAGAAGGGTTGGGCCTGAGCTGTGGAAACATAGCATGTTTTTTACTCACTTATGCTTTTGTATATTTAAGTATTAGAACAATGCTTTCAAAAATTGGTTGTTAATAAAATTGACTCTCTCTGTAAACTGTAACATACAACGTAGTTGATTTGTTTTGTTTTACCTGTGTAACCAGAACTTCCTGTTTGTCATAGTTGGCCACGAGTTTGACTGTCAAGAAGAGACGCACTTCCGTTATTCTTTATTAACAGAAACAAACGCGACACGTACAGCTTTTACATTACTAGGATGGGTGTGATGTGATCTAAAAACCCACCCTGATGCCTTGAGCACTTCTTGTCAGTAATTCTGGTTTCAGGGCCTCGACCTAACATTAAAGCTCGACAATCTGCCAGCTCCACCCGAGCTCCATTCACACTTACTAGTGTGCACTGCATCTCCATTCACAGACGACAACCAACAGCTGGACTCCAGGAAGAGAAGTTACAGTAAGAAACATAGTACAATTCAGATTCAAAGCGCCTGACTAAATGCCAAGTTACAATTCTTCCGTACATTTGCTATAACGTTATATCTAATGAGCTAATTACGAGTAAGTTATACGCAAATAACTGACCTGTAACTCACTACTTCTGCACGTTAACTTAGTTTCAACATGTTCTTTGTTGTTTCTTTTATAAAGACAATTAACCTAATTCGGACATTGAACCCGGAGGGCTTATAATACAGACTCAAACTAACGTTTTCACTACAACCTGCGCAGTCTGCGTATATCTACAGACTCCATCAAAATTATATTTCAATCAAACTACCATGCTTTTACTAAAACACAAAACGCAATCTAAACAGCGCTTACCACTTGTCTAAAACTTTACATGAACTTCTTGAGGTTCAATTGTTGTAACGTTATACACGCTTTTCTGGTCCGACACGTAAATATCTCCGATGTGGAACAGCGGCATCCATTGGTTCCCACATTGGAAGTCACCTTCGTCGTCATCTGTTACTAGTCTAGATAACTGTAGTTTCTGCCATGCCACAGTTACTGCACTTATTAATTTACTACCAAATAACTGTCATCTTAATAAGTCACAACCATAGACTGTAAAAACAAATGGACGTAGTGTCCGTGACGTCACCCGTAGGTTTCTGAAGAGGATTTTTGAAGCTCAAAGTAAATCCTCCCTTTACACACTATAAATGATAAATATATAATGAACATTCCAGTAAAATCCTCTGTCAAATACTTAGGAATTTTTGTTACAATTTTTTTTTCTTGAAAGGCAAAACCTACATTTTTCTTCTAGATTAAAGAAGACAAAAGCAGTGTTAAATTGCTGGTTACAACGTGAACTTTCCATTTATGATCGTGCCTTATTATCCAAAGCAGAAGGCTTATCTCTATTTGTTTATCCCGCTTTATCACTGCATGTTAAAGATTCTAACTGCAAGGATATTAATAATTTGTTCTTCTCTTTTATTTGGAAAAATAAATCCCAAAGACTTAACATTTTGAGGATGTAAATAAGACCTTTAAGATTAACTGGCTTAAGAGATGTTTGATCACCCCTAATTCTCTTTGGAACCATATTCCTCATGGTCTCTTATCCTCAAATTGGTGGCTTGAAATTTATGTTAACATGTGATTATAATATTTCTAAAATCCCCCTCAAATTATCAAAATTTAATCAGCAAGCTCTTCTCGCTTGGAAAATTTGTTATTTCTCTCCTCGCACCTCTTTCATTTGGAATAATGGAAAATTACTGTTTCAAATAAATCTTTATTTCTAACAAATTGGTTCAACAGAGACATTAATCATCTTATAAAAATGTTTGACAATTCTGGGAATCTTTTAACTTACGAACAATTATTGTCAACTTACAGTTTTCAGGTACAATTTAGGGAATTTAATTCAGTTATTAAAGCTATTCCTGTAACACTTCGTCAACTTGTCAAAAGTCATATTTGTTATAATTCTTTATCTGTGACAAACCCAAGTTTAATTTTAGAAGGTGTTGAGCTAACTGAGAAAAAATGCAATAACAAACATATGTGTAATATTTTCCAAAAACAAAATAAAATATTTCCTAGAGGAGAATTTTTTGGTAACTCTAAAATTGAGAATATTGACTGGAGAAGAGCTTGGTTAATTCCTTTTAAATATTGTATTAATAATAAAATAAAAGAAATACACTTCAAAATTCTACATACTATTTACCCTTCTAAATCTTTAATATCAAGACTCTCTGATATTGATGATATATGCTGTTTTTGTAATAACGAGAAAGAGATACTTACTCACTTATTTTTTGACTGTAATGTTGTAAACAAGTTTTGGAGTGATTTGGCAGATTTTATATTTAATTTAATGAATACTAATTATGGCTTTACTTTAAAGGATGTTATCTTGCACTATGAAAATAAAAGCAATAAGGATCTAGAATTTATTGTTAACCTTTTTATTTTATTAGCAAAATTTCACATACATAAACAAAAATTTCTTAATTCATCTCCTATGTTAAATTTGTTTTGCTCTGACTTTGACTTTTATATTTCTTCATTAAGACTGTCACAAAACAAAAAGTCTGTGAAATGTTTAGAATATTATGATGCACTCTTCAATCCCCCTGGTATTTTGTAATATCCTTATTTCTTCAAATTGAATGTGAGCTATGCTTTTTATGTACTTTTTTTATTTGTTCATAACCTGTATTGTTATTATTTGATTGTAAATGTGTTTCTGCAATAAAAAAAAAATGTTGAAGCTCAAAGTGGGCGGAGCCAGCCGTCGCCATCTTGGCTGCTCGTCACTCCCATGTAATTGAAAATGGGCAAAAAGCATAGGCTCTAGGCAAAAGGCGAATGTGGTTGCTGAAACAACGCCCGCCTGGCGCGATAGTGGTGACAGCAGCGGTAATCCACCTGTCAATCAAGTGACCACGCCCTCAATTATGCTTAATATAATATAATATAATTTAAATATAATTTAGAGTAATACAAAAATTCACCCCCCTCACAGTTGTCATGAAGGGCAAAATATAGACCAAAACCAATTTTGTACCAGGCTGTAAACAGTTTTTTCTGCTGTAAAGTTGGGCATTTTAACATGGGGAGTCTATGGGACTGACTGCCTTTTGGAGCCAGCTTCTAGCGGCCAGTCGATGAATTGCAGTTTTAGTCACTTCCGCGTTGGTTTCACGAGAGAGAGTGGGAGGTTGCGGCTTGGTCACAACCAGCGGAAAACTACATACAAATGCATGCATACAGACAGGTAGAAACTTTAATCTTTACTTTTTTCCTAAACAGTTTCTATGTTGAAAAAATATATATTTTAAAACTTTGTGTAGGCATAGGCCCTGAAAATCATTACTAAGTGTTCAGACAAAAGAATCGTATGTCTATTCAGTTTTTGTTTATGTCTGTTAGATGACAAATCTTCAGTTTACATAAGTATTATCATGCGATAGGATATCCTGCTAATAATTATGTCTTGGTAAACATAGTTTATTTACACTGGATAATGCAGTACCAACAGTTTAGTTTAAATTGGCATATGTTTTTGTCTCAAAGCTACAGAGTCCCACACAAGAAGAAAAATGGGCCATCCACCGATATTTCGTTAGGATACAATGTAAAGTCAGAGTAAGTCACATAATCGATAAATCGTTAAGCAGCTAATTTGTCCATTAAACCATAATCAATGTCTAATTGTAAAATTTTAATCTAAATTCAATAACGATCAAACTGATAAGCTGATTTAGAACCGGTTTATGTTGTTAGTGAAATCAAAATAGAATTTCTTAAATGGGTATTGTAAAAGTTTAAATGAAGATTTTTAAATATTTGGGAGTCCCAGGCAATCACCGAGTAATTTCACCGATTGCCTTTCATAAAATATCTTCAAAACTAAAAAATAACATTTCTGTTGTTTTTAAAGACGGAATCTAGTAATACACACATTTAGCTATTCAAAATCTGTATTAGTCCATCTCAGGTAAATGTATTTAATTTTTTTACTCAACTTTTAAGTGGAAGATGGATGCATTTTTTGTTCAGTCCTGTTATCAAAACTGTAATGTCTTTTAAAAAGCATGTTTAAACATGTCAACAAATTCCTTCATCTCCCCCTCAGGTATGTGTTTATTTTAAAGAAATGGTTGGTTTCTTGGTCAAAAAAAAATATTTTTATCATACAAAAAAAATCTCTTTATCTACACAAGGTGTATTTTTCTAAAGTGCACAAACCCATTTTATTTTATTTGAAAGGCAACTCAAACCTCAAGCTTATCGATTTTCTATGAAACGATTTATTAAACAATGGGATAAATTATGGACCAAACTTAAATGAAAAAAAAGTGGTTTAACTTTTATTTATTTTTTAAAGAAAATGACAGGTTTACTACACATGTGAGGTATTAATGCCCGCACTGATATAGTGAAAGTGTTCAACATTGACTAGTGAGTTGACCTCACTGCTAAAAAAAAAAAAGGCCAAGGTCATGTTTCTATTTAAATCTAGTGGTCTGCAGAGGTTTTTGTTTAGAGGTAGAGGATGGGTTATAAGATAAGATATAAATAAATCATAAATATTACATTAAAATTGATAATAAAAATAATAAACTTAACAAATAATATCGTTTCAGTTTATCTGTGGATTGTGTTTTCTTATAGCGCAGCTCACACTCGAACGCCATTCCATAAATTAATCTAATACATAATTGCCACAGGACAGAAATTTCAAATACATTTTCTGTCATATTGAATGTAATATAATAGACAGGAATAACCATAGTTTTTCACTGGGTAAAAGCATTGTTTCAGTGTGGATAGAAGGCCCAAGCGTTGAGAAAAATATACATATTCAAATGTATCTATATTAATATGGATGTAGCCTAATATTTACATGGATAAATCTGATGACACTAATCACTCCTGTTACTTTTACTCAGTTACTATATATATAAGTATAGGATATATGAGTATGTGAGTAACATGACTGAAAGTAACAGGAATGAAATGTTAGGATAAAATTAGCAAATACATTTAATCTAGTCACATGGAGTACATGCTAATATTATGAGAATACTCAGCAAATTATAGTGATTCACCAAATATTTGTATTTTTAAAATAAGCAAGTAACATCTAATAAATAATTTAGGTAACAGGACAGTATATTTATAATGACGCTATCAGCCACCATTACAATATCATCAAATATACAGAAAATAAATTAAGACCGCAATCTTTCGATCATTTCATTGTTTTCAGAAGATCCAGATGTTGCAATATTCTGTTGAAAATGTGTCTTGTGGAATTTTCCCAGTTTTTTAGAGCGGGAAATGTGTTAGGGTAACAGGACTGAGTGAAAACCTGGGGGCACGACTAAAATGTGTATTTTATCCAATATATTATACATTTATTTTGAAATAAATGTATTTAAAGCACAGATGGGATATGGAGGTTCACAAAAAATGCAAAATAAAAATGATTTCTGAAGGACTTTAAACATATTTAATGTTAAAATGTAGCTTTAGACAATAAATGCAATATTTTCAGTGTTTTAGGTAGTTTTTAATAATTAGTTAAATTATATATTTTAAATTTGCAATTAGATTAATGCAGTGTCGCTTAGTAATAAAATGTATTTTATAGTTCATTTTATTTTGTACCTATAATTTCCTGGGGACAGAAATGGCCCATTTAGTGGAATGGCCCATATCTTGGCCATGAATCAAGATTTCATTCCCACAACTTCATGGCCACGATTCATTCATTCCATTGTTTTAGTTAAATCATGGCCATTTTATACTAATTTGGACAGATTAATAGTTTAAAGCTAAAAGAGTCTTTGTCTATCACACAATATGCAGTTCTCTGTGAAACAATGCTATAACTACACCAACAATGATTACTGCTGACTGGTTCCCAGTATTGAGAGCTGGCATTGACTCCTCTAGACTTTAAATCAGGGCACAAGTTCTGGATTGTATTCCAGGCTTTAAATACAAATGAAAATACCATTAGTCATGGCAACAAATTCATAATTTGCATCCACAGTATTTTTCTTCCCCACACATCGTGTGTGCAAGGCTTCATACCAAGCTACATCTCACAAATTGCTTTTGTTTATGGATAACTATCACTGGCTATTCACACACAGCATATTTACCTCAAATAGTCTATTCTTCAAAGAGATCTAAACAGCTTTAAAAATGTCAGCTACTGTAAAGGGAGTGGTCGAAGGTGGTTTCTGGATGAACAAACAACGTGAAAAAGGTGTATTTATGGGTGTGCTCGTTGGGTGTGCTCCTAATAGGGGAACTATAGACATAGCCACAAACACATTCTCACAGTAGTTACACATAGCTAAGCGAGAAAGTCATCTGAATGGTTTTGTATCTCCAGATGAAGGTGAGTATGTAATGATTGTTCTATTTAGAATAAAGTAGAAATTGAGACACCAAGTTTCAATTGTAAGATATGAATTTGTAGTTTTTACATATGTAGTCATAAATGGGAAAGGATAGGTTGAAATTGTGATTTGAATTATTTCATATTTTTGAATATGTTAAGAATAAGAAATGTAATTCATGAAATGTAATTCACGTTAAGCTACTGAATGTTCATTTATAAACATGTACTTTTGCAACTGTAAAGAGTTACAGTTGCAAAATTACATGTTTATAAATGTATGCAACTTTCTTTTTTTCTCTCTTTTTCTGTCTTTGTGTAGGACTGAAAACCAGTCGGTATCAATTTACTTCACAAGCTCTGGTTGAACAAACCCAGTGCTTTTACCCTGTAAAACTGACTGTACATTGAGAGTGATTGTTTTGAATTGACTTGCTAAACAGAGCTAATCCACCATGGCACGTGAACAGGACTACTCCACTATCATGTATGGGCTGCAGGAGCTTGATTGTGAAGGGAAAGCAGCGCCCAGTGATCTTGTACTAACAGGTGAAAATGCCTTTCCACTTGCCATGAATCCAAGAGGACAGGTGCTGATGGCTGCATCTCATTACGGTCAGGGACGTTTGGTGGTGTTGGGACATGAGCAATACCTAGCATGCTTCCCTGGCCTGATAGAGAATGCTCTTATGTGGCTCATGCCATGTACTGGTGATGCTGGCATTATAGGGATTCAGAAGAGTTTACTTTCAGTAGTTGAAAACCTGAACTACTGCCCTATCAAGACAGAGCTAGGAGACTTTCGGAATGGATTAGCTATATATATCACAGATGCTTACAGTGTTGAGAACTGTGCAAAGGATCTGATCGCTTTCATAAAAGCTGGGGGTGGCTTAATCATTGCTGGCCAGGCCTGGAGTTGGGCTGCAGCCCACCCACAAGAAAACACAATAAGGAACTTCCCAGGAAACAAGGTGTGCAGTGTTGCAGGAATCTACTTTTCAGAACACCAAGGAGAAGTTGGCATCTTTCCTGTTCCAAGAAACATCCCTTCTAGTTGGCTTGCTGTATCGTAAGTTCATCAGACATTATTACTTTTTACCCATTCTTTCAGAAACATACATTTCACCAATTGTTTTCAATTGATACTTTTACAGTATAGGCAAGGACTTTAAAGATGACCTACAGTTCCTGCTAGAAGGTGTGTCTGAGTTTGACGTCCAAGGTGGGGCAATAGCATCTGAGGTGATGGTGCACGGACCATTAGCATTTCCCATTGCAGTCACTCCAGCTGAAAAAGCATTCATTGCTGGTGCCTATTATGGGCAAGGTCGCGTAATCCTGGTATCACATGAAGGCTACATGGGCCGGGACTCTCTTTCCACTTTCCTGATCAACGCTATCAAGTGGCTTGACGAGGGCCGTAAGGGTGTTATTGGGATCCTACCCAGCCTAAATGCAGCCCACACAGTACTGAGCAAATCTGGTTTAGATTGCCAGTTGACTGGTTTCAGAGAAGATCTAAGTGTATATGTTTGCACTTCATACAGTGATGCCCAGTGTGCAGAGATCCAAGAATTTGTTGCTGAAGGCGGAGGTCTTATGATTGGGGGTCATGCCTGGTATTGGGCCCAGACCCACTGTGGCTGCAATGAGATGACTGATTATCCAGGAAATCGCATTCTTAATAAGATGGGATTGTGTCTCTTGGGAAGCACCTTGGGTGGAGGGTTATACAAAGCTCCAGAAGTTGACCATTGTTGTAAAGAGGGGTACCACTTTCGTAGTATGCTGCATCGGTTTGCTGAACATGCAAACCTGGGGCAAGAATTGAATAATCAAGAACAGAGCTGCTTGAAACAGCTGGGCAACGACTGTGCCAGTTACCTTCGCATGCGATCCCATGACAGTGCCGCCTATAACTCAATGGTAGCGCTTCTTAGTGACATAGTGAAGAAAGTGGGTGTTCCCCAAGTGTGTAGTAACTGCCCTGTTCAAAGTGCCAAAGACTACCTGATGCTCCACGTTGGGTCTGAGGTATACAAGGTGTCACCCGATCCTGACGCCCTTCTTCCATACATCATTAAGGACAAACCTAACTTGCCAACTGTGTCTAATGCAAGAGTTCGGATCAGTGCCAACACTGGAGGTACGAAAGTTTTCCCACCAAATATTATTTCTTGCTTAAGTTTCAAAATACTTGAACACTGTAAGATAAGAATGCAATTACTTGTTTCAGCTTGTGAAGAATGGATAAGCACAGGGTTATATCTTTCTCCTGGTATGAAGACATACATAGCAGTACCTCCAGAGATCGCTGGGAAAAATTGGCAGGTGATGAATCAAGCCTATACATGTATCCAATCAAGGAATAGTTGCTGCATATAGTATACTTGTCATGATAGATAAAACTTTATTGCTCATAGGCTTTGAGAGCATGTTATAGAGTGGTGGAACTATGATATCACTTTGTAGGCAAAAACCCGGAAGCGAGTTAACATTTTAACACTTCCAGTTCCATCGTCCCAGAGTCAATGGGTTTTTTGAATGGGATTTTGGTTAAATCCCTTAAATAAGGTACAAGGTTCGCGCAAGCTCAAGATACTTTCACATTTTATTCTACAACATAAAACCCACCAGTTACACCCCACTCGTGATTTATTTTTTTACTTTGTTTCTTAAAAAAGATGGTTGCTAACAAGTTGCTAAATGGGACTACAGGCACTGTCGGCGACATTCAACATCATCACGCCGAACAGTTTATCAATTTACAGTATTTTCCAATCGTAGTGTATCATTTATAGTACAATTAATTGTAAAATAACCAATTGTTTCCCGCATTTTATATTGTTGTTCGACAGTGTTTTTTTTTTGCTTTGCTCCGAAATGCAATACAAGTCTTCGGATGGAAGATGCTTGTTTTATCGCTTTCCTACTGATGTGGAGACTCTGGGTTCGTACCATTAGGTAAACTCATATTACGGTTATTACATGTAAACACCACATTTACCGGCTTTATGTGGTTAAAGTGAAATTTTAATGATGCATAGCGCTTGAAGCCACATTAAAATTAAATGTTTACGGCCACATGAAGCTGTTAGAAAGCATATAGATTGAGGATTTTCTAGAAGCAAGGATAAAATAACATTTTGTGTACCCACCCTAACAAAATGATAGTGAAATGTGGTGCTTTGCTCACTAAAATAAGTTTAATCTTACCATATGCAAAAACTCTCTCACTCTGCTGTTATTTAAATGCACTCAAATTTAATTGAATGGTATGTGGAGACACTTTTGTAATTATATATTCATATAAATCAAGGATTTATACTTTTACTTTTAAGGCAGCTTATTTCGAAATGTACAGAAATACGTGCTTACAAATGTCCTTAGTTAAGATTATTTCATTTATTCACTATACTATTTATTATAACGTCTCATTTTAGTTTTAGTTTGGCTCTAGTTTTGTATTTACTCCAGTTTATATGAAACAGTTAATGTAGCGTGAATTAAAAATCATATACAGTGTAAATTATTTTCACTGAATGTTAAAAATAATTTAGAGAAAGTTGTCGGGATCACAGTGGTGGTGACGCTGAAGGCGAGCGACCATGGTGCTGTAGTTCATTTATAGCCTAAGTTTAGCTTTTTAGTTCTGGCGCTTTTATTTAGGCTTCAAAATTAGTCAAAGTTATATTATTTTGTGAAGATTATCTTGATGGACAAAACGTGTAAGTTTCATGAACTATGATTGAACACATTTTATTTTTGCTATAATCCAAAAGCCTATGGAAAAAGCCTATTGGCTTTTTGTCGAAGGAACCAGTTTTATGCTAACAGCCACTCCGCATATAAAGTGACGTCATAGTTCCCCCACTCTATTAACATGAGGGAATGACACTTTATGCAGGTGCAGCTTGGTTGCCAAACAGATAATATTGGTGGAGCAAACGTTCTGAAACGGGCTCCTGTGGTCCATGAGAGATTCCCTTTGGACACAGAGATGGTCCAAGTCTGCAATCTATGGGGAGGGCTCATCTACTTAATAGCACCTCCTCAAAGCAAAGTGGATGGGGTGGAAATTGTCGTGCAGGTCTCAGTACAGGCTCCATACTTCAAGTCTGGTAAGAATTTTGAATGAGCATCACAGTGAGGTTTCTATTCAGAACATTTAAAGTTTTATGGTAAAACTGTACTACACTAACTTGTTTCATCCCTTAGGAGAGACCAGTGTAGATGACTGGGTAAACAGGATCCGTCAGGCACCCGCCCCCTGGGCAGAGCTTGAGTTTGAGAACATCATCATGACACTAGAATCAGAATATATAAGGAATCTGGACCGCCCTGACGAGGTGGCTAAACTGTGGGACACCATAATGAGAAGCATAGCTGACCTGGCAGCAAGGCCTGGCAAGTTCCCCCGCAAAGAGCGGTTTGTCGCAGATGTTCAAATCTCTCACGGTTTGTGGTACTATTAAATATTATCAGTATCTTTCTTGGAATAAAGAAGCATCGCTACTACGACAGAATCATCATGCAATTCATATTAATTACACTCACACTGTTCTGGTGATAACACTGTCCCCTCTTTTAACCTTGCAGGTTTCATGCATGCTGGATATCCCATCATGATGCACTCCACCTCTGCCCCAGGTCTAGTAAATGTACAGGAAGCCTTTAAAAGTGGTATTTGGGGATCCATTCACGAGCTGGGTCATAACCAGCAGCGTGGAGTTTGGGAGTTTCCTCCACACACCACTGAGTGCACTTGCAACCTGTGGTCAGTGTACATACATGAGGAAGTGCTGGGTTTGAATAGGTCAAATGCTCATCCAGCCATATCTCTAGAAAACCGCCAGGCTCGTACCAAGATGTATTGCAGTGGCGGTAAGGATTTAAAAAGCTGGAGTATGTGGACAGCACTCGAGACATACATGCAGGTGCGAACAGACTGACTGCATATAATTTAATAGATTATTTAATCAATTAAAAACATGTTTTTCAAGAATTCAAAGTATTGTTTGATAATGTATGTATTTGGTTATAACATTATTTATAGTATTGTGATTTTTTTAAAGAGAGTTTGAGGCAATAATGAATTATACATTAACCTTGGAATTAATAATTTACTTTTTTCCCAAAGTAATATAAAATTTACTTTTTTCCCCAAAGTAAATAAAAATATCTAAATTATATAATTATATACAGGTGCTGGTCATATAATTAGAATATCATCAAAAAGTTGATTTATTTCACAAATTCCATTCAAAAAGTGAAACTTGTATAATGTATACATTCATTCCACACAGACTGATATATTTCAAGTGTTTATTTCTTTTAATTTTGATGATTATAAGTGACAACTAATGAAAACCCCAAATTCAGTATCTCAGAAAATTAGAATATTACTTAAGACCAATACAAAGAAAGGATTTTTAGAAATCTTGGCCAACTGAAAAGTATGAACATGAAAAGTATGAGCATGTACAGCACTCAATACTTAGTAGGGGCTCCTTTTGCCTGAATTACTGCAGCAATGCGGCGTGGCATGGAGTCGATCAGTCTGTGGCACTGCTCAGGTGTTATGAGAGCCCAGGTTGCTCTGATAGTGGCCTTCAGCTCTTCTGCATTGTTGGGTCTGGCATATCGCATCTTCCTCTTCACAATAAGGTCAGGCGAGTTTGCTGGCCAATTAAGAACAGGGATACCATGGTCCTTAAACCAGGTACTGGTAGCTTTGGCACCTGTTGGAAAATGAAATCTGCATCTCCATAAAGTTGGTCAGCAGCAGGAAGCATGAAGTGCTCAAAAACTTCCTGGTATACGGCTGTGTTGACCTTGGACCTCAGAAAACACAGTGGACCAACACCAGCAGATGACATGGCACCCCAAACCATCACTGACTGTGGAAACTTTACACTGGACCTCAAGCAACGTGGATTCTGTGCCTCTCCTCTCTTCCTCCAGACTCTGGGACCCTGATTTCCAAAGAAAATGCAAAATTTACTTTCATCAGAGAACATAACTTTGGACCACTCAGCAGCAGTCCAGTCCTTTTTGTCTTTAGCCCAGGCGAGACGCTTCTGACGCTGTCTGTTGTTCAAGAGTGGCTTGACACAAGGAATGCGACAGCTGAAACCCATGTCTTGCATACGTCTGTGCGTAGTGGTTCTTGAAGCACTGACTCCAGCTGCAGTCCACTCTTTGTGAATCTCCCCACATTTTTGAATGGGTTTTGTTTCACAATCCTGTCCAGGGTGCGGTTATCCCTATTGCTTGTACACTTTTTTTCTACCACATCTTTTCCTTCCCTTCGCCTCTCTATTAATGTGCTTGGACACAGAGCTCTGTGAACAGCCAGCCTCTTTTGCAATGACCTTTTGTGTCTTGCCCTCCTTGTGCAAGGTGTCAATGGTCGTCTTTTGGACAACTGTCAAGTCAGCAGTCTTCCCCATGATTGTGTAGCCTACAGAACTAGACTGAGAGACCATTTAAAGGCCTTTGCAGGTGTTTTGAGTTAATTAGCTGATTAGAGTGTGGCACCAGGTGTCTTCAATATTGAACCTTTTCACAATATTCTAATTTTCTGAGATACTGAATTTGGGGTTTTCATTAGTTGTCACTTATAATCATCAAAATTAAAAGAAATAAACACTTGAAATATATCAGTCTGTGTGGAATGAATGTATACATTATACAAGTTTCACTTTTTGAATGGAATTTGTGAAATAAATCAACTTTTTGATGATATTCTAATTATATGACCAGCACCTGTGTATATGTATATATATATATATATATATATATATATATAAATTGGTAATAAAAAAGCTTATGAACAAATAAAAACATTATACTTGTTTATATAATTATTACACCTATTTGTTCTCTCGTCTTCCATCACATATATTTTTTTTTCCAGCTTCAGGAAAAATTTGGCTGGGACGCTTTCAAGAAAGTTTTTACTGCCTACCATGATATGAGTGGAGTGCCAAATGACAATGCAGGCAAGATGAATCTATATGCTGAGACCTTCTCCAAAGTGGTCAGCCTGAATCTTTGCCCTTTCTTCAAAGCGTGGGGTTGGCCCATCCAGCCCAGCACACAAGAGAAAATCTCTCATCTCCCTGAATGGAGTGACCATCCCATGGTCCAGTATGCATAAGAACATCTCAGATTGCATTTAAATTGAACAGTGACAGTTTTAATGTAGTTCATTGGTAAGATTAAGTATAAAAAATGATATATGCTTACCTGGAATATCATGGAAATTAATGTTTCTCATTTTATTCATAGAAAGTGGCTTTCATTTTAAATATTCAGAGCACTTGCTATTAACTTAAGGTGGATACAGGCTAGTGGGTTAAGGTTAAATAAAATAAGAACATGCATGTAAAAAGCATGGTATGGTATTTTGTATTGGTGTATTTCCTGTTCTTACCCAAGAGAATAAATCGTATATATTATTTTAAAAGACTCTGAATGGTGCATAATGTTGATGTGATTTGGAAATACAGAATTAAGCCCTGTTGCTAATGCTCAAGAGATTCTGTTTCAAACCTGCGTCATGGCATTTGATGCTGTATCAAGAAGCATCAATTTCGATACACATATCAGCAAGGAGCACAGCCCTATTAAAAGCCATGTTCCATGTGCCCCTTTTACACTTTGAGTACCTGCCCCTCCTAAGGTCTCTGCACGGCCCTGTCTTACACACAGGCGACTCTCACTGACTGCTCGCACCAACCAGAGGGGGAGGTGTTGTGTGACTCGTTCGCTCCTCACTGCACACAACTGATGGACTTTCCTTCTTTGACGACACATAAAAAAAACTGCGCATACCGCAGAAATGGTATAACGGAAAATTTTTGTGGTTTTGAAACCGTGACTTTTACAAAACCGCGGTATACCTTGAAACTGGTATACCTTGAAACGGCTATTTATTTGTGTGGGGCTCCGTTTTTATGATGAGAGGAATAGATAGGTTGAGAAATAACTCAAGATAAATTTTGAAATGTACCAGGTGCATAATCCAGGGGCGTAGCCATCATTTCAGAAGTGAGGGGGACAGAAATATTATAAATGTAATATATAACTGTAATACACACATATAT
This sequence comes from Ptychobarbus kaznakovi, assembly GCA_027422405.1. Taxonomy (NCBI): domain Eukaryota; kingdom Metazoa; phylum Chordata; class Actinopteri; order Cypriniformes; family Cyprinidae; genus Ptychobarbus; species Ptychobarbus kaznakovi. The sequence goes on from CM049813.1 coordinate 8,366,562, forward strand.
ATGTTTATATTAGTGCTGTCAAAGTTAACGTTAATAACGCGTTAACGCAAATTCATTTTAACGGCACTAATTTTATTAACGCATGATTAAGGCAGCGCATGTTTTCTGTTTGACCCGTAGCCCAACCCGTAGTTGGAGAAATGGAGATGCAGTGTTGCCAACTTAGCAACATCGCAGACCCCTTTAGTGACATTTTTCCCTTCAAAAAAGCACCCAAACCTTATTTATGGCGCTTTTCCACTGCATGGTACGGCTCAGTACGGTTCACTTTTGGGGGATTTCACACAAGTCTTCAGAGAATCGCTGGTACTGTCGCGCGAGGTCTTGCTGTCCCAGCGCATGCCGCGCGCACACATCTCTCTCTCTCTCTCTCTCTCTCTCTCTCTGTGCGTCTGCTTGGTTTCTGTTCAGCGCACAGCAGCTGAGGAGTAGCACTTTCAGTTAAACACCGATATTAAGTTGCTTGCTTCTCTAATTTTACATGCAAGTATAGCCGAAATCACAGCACAGCTATTGTCTTTATCTTATGTGTATTTGATTTCATAAGATGACGGCTCGATTATCAAGACTTTTGTGCAGATTAACATCTTGGAAAAGAGATCTGGTCTCTGAGCCTAGTCTTAATGGGTCGCGTTTCAGTCACTATTTCATTTTCATTCCATTGTCTGACAACAGAAACAGTTAAATATATCAATAAAAACTGTTTTATTGAGAATTTAGCTGCATCGAAATACAGTATGTGGGCACAGAGAGGAAAAAAAATGCATATTAATAAATAATACATTTACATTTAGCATGTCCAGAAGAAGAGCTGCCATGTCCTTCAAAAATATAACCAGATTTGTGTCAGTAAATTGCTCAGTGCAAAGAAAGAAGTAATGGAACCTTGTATTTCTTTTTCCATGTGTCTAATTGTAACATGGCGAACGAGACGTGAGGCGTGCGGAGCCATGTCAAAGCTTTTATTAATAGACATGGTCAAAAACACAGGCAGGGTCGAACAAATGGCAAACAGGTATATTGAGGGCAAGGCAGATGAGTACTCAAGTAAACGGGCGTGGTCTTCGATCGGCGACCAATATCCAGAGGGCTTGACAAGAGGGGTAATCCAGGCACACAAGCAATGGTCCAGGCAGGGGCAAACGGAAGGCAAAGGGTTAATCCAATATACAAGGCAGAAGGTCAGGAACAAGGCAACACTATAAGACTAGACTTAAACTAAAATAAGAAACGGAAACTAGGATTGGCTCCGTAAAGCAGCTAACACTCGGAGAGTGATAAACGCAGAACAATACAGGAGACTGAACACAAAAACAAACACGGAAAGGCTTGGTAAGTAGCTAACACTAGGAGAATGCTAAACGCTAAACAATACTTGGCAACTACAAACCCGATTCCAAAAAAGTTGGGACACTGTACAAATTGTGAATAAAAAAGGAATGCAATAATTTACAAATCTCATAAACTTATATTTTATTCACAATAGAATATAGATAACATATCAAATGTTGAAAGTGAGACATTTTGAAATGTCATGCCAAATATTGGCTCATTTTGGATTTCATGAGAGCTACACATTCCAAAAAAGTTGGGACAGGTAGCAATAAGAGGCCGAAAAGTTAAATGTACATATAAGGAACAGCTGGAGGACCAATTTGCAACTTATTAGGTCAATTGGCAACATGATTGGGTATAAAAAGAGCCTCTCAGAGTGGCAGTGTCTCTCAGAAGTCAAGATGGGAAGAGGATCACCAATTCCCCCAATGCTGCGGCGAAAAATAGTGGAGCAATATCAGAAAGGAAGATTGAAAAGATCAGAAGAAAAATTGCAAAGAGTTTGAAGTTATCATCATCTACAGTGCATAATATCATCCAAAGATTCAGAGAATCTGGAACAATCTCCATACTGGATGCCCGTGATCTTCGGGCCCTTAGACGGCACTGCATCACATACAGGAATGCTACTGTAATGGAAATCACAACATGGGCTCAGGAATACTTCCAGAAAACATTGTCGGTGAACACAATCCACCGTGCCATTCGCCGTTGCCGGCTAAAACTCTATAGGTCAAAAAAGAAGCCATATCTAAACATGATCCAGAAGCGCAGGCGTTTTCTCTGGGCCAAGGCTCATTTAAAATGGACTGTGGCAAAGTGGAAAACTGTTCTGTGGTCAGACGAATCAAAATTTGAAGTTCTTTTTGGAAAACTGGGACGCCATGTCATCCGGACTAAAGAGGACAAGGACAACCCAAGTTGTTATCAGCGCTCAGTTCAGAAGCCTGCATCTCTGATGGTATGGGGTTGCATGAGTGCGTGTGGCATGGGCAGCTTACACATCTGGAAAGGCACCATCAATGCTGAAAGGTATATCCAAGTTCTAGAACAACATATGCTCCCATCCAGACGTCGTCTCTTTCAGGGAAGACCTTGCATTTTCCATCATGACAATGCCAGACCACATACTGCATCAATTACAACATCATGGCTGCGTAGAAGAAGGATCCGGGTACTGAAATGGCCAGCCTGCAGTCCAGATCTTTCACCCATAGAAAACATTTGGCGCATCATAAAGAGGAAGATGCGACAAAGAAGACCTAAGACAGTTGAGCAACTAGAAGCCTGTATTAGACAAGAATGGGACAACATTCCTATTCCTAAACTTGAGCAACTTGTCTCCTCAGTCCCCAGACGTTTGCAGACTGTTATAAAAAGAAGAGGGGATGCCACACAGTGGTAAACATGGCCTTGTCCCAACTTTTTTGAGATGTGTTGATGCCATGAAATTTAAAATCAACTTATTTTTCCCTTAAAATTATACATTTTCTCAGTTTAAACATTTGATATGTCATCTATGTTGTATTCTGAATAAAATATTGAAATTTGAAACTTTCACATCATTGCATTCTGTTTTTATTCACAATTTGTACAGTGTCCCAACTTTTTTGGAATCGGGTTTGTAGATCAGGATCTGAGTGTGTTTTATGTAGTGTGTGTAATAGCGCTTAAGTGAGCGTGTGATTGTACAATAAAGCAACAAAAAAGACAAACTCGCTTATATTGGACGAATAAATTAAACAAACTTTTATTAACAAAAGTTGCGCTTCTGAATCATAGTGCCTCGCATCACTCTTGTCGCGTGACCAACACCCCCCCCCCCCCCCTTATTTATTAGCCCCCCCTGCTCAAAATATGTTCCCACGGCTATGGATGTCACTGGAGTAATGATGCTAAAAAAATAGCTTTGTTTTAAATTTAATTACATTTTAAAATATATCCAAATAGAAAACAGTTATTTTAAATAGTAAAAATATTTCACAACATTACTGTTTTGCTGTACTTTGGATCAAATAAATGCAGGCTTTATGAACAGAAGATAATTCTTTAAAAAAACATTAATCTTACTGTTCAAAAACGTTTAACTGGTAGTGTATAGGCAACTTTAATTTTTATTTTATTTCTAGCTTTTAATTGACTTAGAAATCAGATACACTGCTGTAAAATAACCAATAATAATGATTTGTTTATATGCTACAAACAATTTTGTATCACATAATAAGGCAGAATATTTTCTATACTGTAATAAATGCTATGTCAATTAGCACTGCATTGTTCATATAATATATTTATTACCTGGAGATGACTTGAAAAACAAAACTAAACCATATATTGTCGCAATCCAGCATGTTTAATGTCTTCATGTTTCCACGTTTTTCTGTGAAAACAACTGTTTTCATACAGAGATAGCTGGAGCTTTTGTCCATATTAGGAATTTCCTTTCTCTTTATATTTATTTTTGTTATTACTATTGTATTGGTAATTACAGTTTTGTATTTTGGTTGTGTATGTATTTTTTGCTTTGACTGTATTCCCCTGTGAATGTTATCTGTTTAATAATAATAATAAAAAAAAAAAATAGGAATTTCCTTTTCTGCGCGAGAGCGCCCTCCAGCTTCGTGTATGAATGAAACATACACTGCATGTAACGAGTGTTTAGCGCTCCGTGATACTCATCTCGTTATTCTGGGTCTGAATAAAACATCAGGTCATGCACAGACTATCATGTCTCTTTGAATTTAAATCTATATTTATTCACACCGGCTCTTGAAAACTTCTATGCGAACACACTTGCCCGAAAAAGTGTGGGGGACCAATTTACGTGGAATTAAAAGTGGGGGGACACGTCCCCCGCGTGATCTACGCCCCTCTATCTATCTATCTATCTAGTTTTTTTTCTGTTTGATAAGCAGTTAAATGTGTTCGTTTACACAGAGAAAAAGAAGTCCAAGAATAAAATGATTAATTTAGCCTACTCAACATGTTAAAATTGATTTACAGAACTTTTTTTTGCTGTTTTCTAACAGTTTTGACTTGAATAAAGATAGAAAACTTGCACTTAAGCTTTTCACAGACATTTTGTTTAGACAGATATCGTGATGTATCATTATAGGGTTTTCTAGAAATATATTGATTATCGCAGAATCGCTGTATCATGATATTATCGTTATCGTGAGCTATGTATCGTGATTATATCGTATCGTGAGGTACCCTATGATTCCCACCCCATATATATATATATATAGGGGCAGACTTTACCATTAGGCAAAGGTAGTCAACTGCCTTGGGCCCCCGAAAGCCAAGGGCCCCCTAAAATGCTTTTCATATATGAGATGCGCATTAATCGCGGACACGTGAATTGTTGCTTACTACCAACGGGTGTTTATTACCACAACAATCGTCTGCGTGTCCGAGTTGAACGTGCTTCTTGTGTATCCTGCTTGTAGCAAATGAAAATATTGTGCATCTGAAGCTGACTGCCGCACGAGCGCGAGGTCTTTCTTTCCCAGCGCACGCACCTCCTCTCTCTCTCTCTCTCTCTCTCGCTCTCTCTGTGCGTCTGCTCTGTTCTGCGAGCGGCTGAAAGGAGCTGCGCTTTCTGCTTTCAGTTAAAACACAGATATGTTGCTTCTCTAATTTTACATGCAAGTATAGCCGAAATTACAGCACAGCTATTGTCTTTGTCTTATGTTTAGCCTATTTGATTTTATCAGACAACGGCTGGATTATAAATAAGGATTTTTCTGTGCAGATTAACATCTTGGAAGGGAGAGCTGGTTATGTAGTCTACGTTTCAGTCACTGTTTCATATTCATTCCGTTGTCTGACAACAGAAACGGTGAAATATATCAATGAAAACAGTTTTATTGAGAATTTAGCTGCATCAAAATAAAGTATGTGGCAGAGAGAGGCAAACAAATGTAATAATAAATGTAGCCTACATTTCACATGTTCAGAAGAAGTAAGCTGACCTGTAGTGTGAAAATATAAACAGGTTTGTGTAATTAAATTGATCAGTGCAAAGAAAGAAATAATAGGAACCTGCTATTTCTATGTTCTTTTTTCATGTGTCTGTTAGACATGAACAAGTTATTTGAAAAACACATATGACCTATGAAACATGCTCTTCGTGCTCTATGTATGTTGACAATGGTTTCACTAATAATAAACATACATTGCATAAAGCATCCATATTTGTCCATGCCCATGTTGATTAGAGTATTAAAACTTGAAAAGTATTAATTTAAGGTACATTTAGAACAGATAAAATATGCGATTTAGTTGTGATTTATTCAAGAGTTAACTCATGACAATCATGCGATTAATCGCGATTAAACATTTTAATTGATTGACAGCCCTAAGTTAAAATGAATTAAATGTAGGCTTACACTGGTAACTCATCAGTGGACTTCCCTCGTCAATATAGGCTATATCACACTTTTCTCATTCTGACTAATTACAGTTTTTTTATATGAATGAACCTCTGAAGGAAACCGATTGTATTCAGAAAAGTTTCAATGGCATTTTCATTTTACCTGATAAAGTATAATTTATGAGCTGCTTTGTTTACAGTCGTTACAGAGGAAACCGCTATATTTCAGATGTTCCAAAAGCACCTCCTGCTGGCAGAGAATGAATGTGCATAATCCAGTCTGCAGTTTTTTTCAAAGCAATACGAAAATCCACCCACATAAACCCGTTTAAATAATATAATCAGTGTTGGGGAAAGTTACTTTTAAAAGTAATGCATTACAATATTGCGTTACTCCCTAAAAAAGTAACTAATTACGTTACTTAGTTACTTTTTATGGAAAGTAATGCGTTATGTTACTTTTGCTTTACTTTCACGTTACTTTTTAAATATGAGCAGGGCTTGATTGATTGTTTTTAATACAAGAAGTTCTATTTATAGCAAATATAAAAGCCCTTTCACACCAAAATGTGTAATGAATAAACCTCAGGCTGAAGGAAAAGTAAATTCACGTCTGTACAGTAGAACGCAGGAGAAGAAAGTTCAACACTCTTCAGCAATTGAAAACAAAACAACGAAGCACAATTGTTAGTTTATCTAAAGTAATTTTTGCTTATTAGTATGGTTGAACTGGATCATCAAAGGTCAGCAGCAAACACATTGGTTAATAAAATGAGATTAGATATATTTGTGTTGTTTAACATATTGAATTATTGCAGGTTTGCGTCATATTCTGAGTTTGCATTTCACTGTTTTAATTCATTTTGATGAATACTGAATCTGTTTTTTGCGAGTGGGATGAATTAATACACATTCACATTTAGTCTAGATTAGAACTACAGTAAGATCATGTTCACACAGCGCACTGTCAGTCAATAAATGGAAAAACAAAGTAACTGGCGTTACTTTTTTGAAAAAGTAACTCAGATATTTTCCTGTAAATTAAAAAGTAATGCGTTACTTTACTAGTTACTTGAAAAAAGTAATATTATTACGTACCTCGCGTTACTTGTAATGCGTTACCCCCAACACTGAATATAATAATGTATAATTCTGACTCATCCCTTTTCTTAAAAAAAATAGTTTAAAGGTTCAATTGTGAGGATTAACATTTTATAATTAGTTGTTTTGTTAAAAATAGTATCTCAACTGTAAATTGCTATTTCGTGGTCTACAACATGAAAGAATAAAAGTGTCCGCTAAATGAGTAAATGTAAATAAAAGAATCCCCTTATAACATGTACACGAAAAATGTAGAAACATTGGACACAACTATGGGGCACCATTGTGCAGCAGCAAGCATCATGACAAAAACAAAGGAACCTCAAGTTTAATCTAGGTAAATGTGTGAAAATGTATAGGGCCCCATTCCTATATTTGCCTGGGGCCCCCAATTCACTAAATCCGCCCCTGTATATATATTAATATGAATAGCCATAGTGAACAGCCGTATTTATATATATATATATATATATATATATATATATATATACTGTATGCTAGTATAAAGACACAACCTGAATATACTGCATACTGCAGTTACGTGACAACAAACAAATAAATATATAAACCCTTAAACTAAATCCAGCATTCATTTTGGGTTAATGCAACGTAGTGCTTGTCAAAATTGTAATTTTCTTTGGCGTTTTGTTCAGTAGAGCAGCAGGTTATTGTTGGTTTATTAACAAGTCTGTTAAGATCAGCTGCCATACTGGCATACTATTGTCCAAAACATATTTGCACATTCTTGATATACAGGTTGTGTCTGAGTCATCTTTCCAGAGTCAACTAACACTAGATGGCAGAATAGTGACATAATTCATGTGCCATTGGAACTCAGCAGATCTCTGGGCCTCAGATTCCTACAGAATATATAACAAGCTTGAAAAATAAGAACAGCTGTAGAATCGTATATTTTTTATTAAGATTTATATTAATATTTTCCTCATCCTATATTTATCTGTACTTAACTTGTCTTAACCTATTGATTTTGTGATATAACAATACTTCAGTACATCTAAAAAAGAATTAGACTGAAGAAAAAAAAAGATCATACATCTGACAGTAATGCTGAAAAATTCAACATTCAGGAAAGCCATCTGAAGAAATGTGTGCGTTACATATAAAGTATATTATTACCTATTATTTAAATAGATGTTTTAAACAGTTAAATGTTACATATTACCATCACACAAGTTGGTTTAGGTCCACTTTCACAGATACTTTTATGAAATGATTTCAACTGAAACTCTTTGAGATAATGTACCTTTAAAAAGCCACATATCTGTGATTTTCAGACCCGCCGCAGTGCAAAGGTGTGGAACGGGCCAAATTCAAACATCCTCCATCCACTCTCCTCCTCTGTGTCCTTTAAGTCTATGCATTTCAGATTTATTCATACATTTCCAATATATTTATGCATGAGTTCTCTCCACTCACCCCTCCCTGCCTGCACACCCCATCCCATTACTGTAATCCATCACCCCAGCATCATCCGCCATGCAAGCAGCCCCTGAATTGCCATGGCAACCACCTCAGGCCCCAGCTCTTATTGGAAGGAAAGCTCAGGCAGTCTGAGGCTGTCTGGTGGATGTGGTAATTGGCTTGGAGTCTCCAATCACCCCCCCCCCCCCAAAACACACACACACACACACACACACACAAATAATGCAGAAGAACACACAGACAATTTTTATTTAGAACTGAATGTTATGGACAGAATTCTGATTTTAGTGCAAGCGGGTTTAAATTTTGTGGTTTGGTAAAAGTCAAGCTAGCATGGAAAAGACAGGTATATTGGAATTCCAATTGTGTTTGGAAAAGGAAAGTGAGCATTAATTTGTGCTTTGCTTATTTTTATTATTTTTTTTCCTTTTTTAATTCTGGATCGAGACTAAATAATTAAAACAAAATTAAAATAGTGTGGCACAAATAAACCGATTACTGGTTAGTTAATTGTGTTTCTCCACAACAGGCAGGCAGAAGGTGCAAATGTCTATTTTACAATTCACTCTTCCAATTAAAAGCACAGCTTTACAGTACAGCGTGTCTGCTAGATTGCATGTCATTTATCAAGATGTAATGTTCTAGCTGTAGAGAGAGAGAGAGAGAAAAAGGAGCCTTATTTTATCCCACAAACAGTTTTAAAATGGTTGCAGCCAGTCGGTTTTCTTACACTAGCAGAGGAAGAATATGTTGACCGGTTTGTTTGTAAGTACTAAAAATGCTACACTTTTTCAACCAAAGGTCTGAAATTTAGTCAAGACTATTTTGCACCAAGACATGTTTAATTTTCACCTCTTTTATGTCCCTTTTAGAATTTGACAGGGCCGATTTTTGCTGCTGTGCCTTTAAGACATCTAGTTGCACACTCTCTTCACATGTAAAATGAGTAGCAGCTCTTTTCTACACTTTTTCAAGGGCTGTGGGGTTTCTGTTAGGCCTGAGACAAGCTTGCAGCAATGGTATCGTTGAAAAACCTCAGTCTATTGCCTTGTGAAATATTCATAAAATTGGGGCTGCAACTAACGAGTATTTTTATAATCACTTAATCTGTCAAATATTTATTCAATTAATCTGACAAAAGAAATCTAACAAATATTATTTAAAACAATAATCATTGCAATTTGATGGTTATGAAAACAAATCATCAATGTATCTATGTATGCAAAAAAAATAAAAGTTGATAGCTTACCATTTATAGCAGATGTTAAAAGCACTAAACTATGAATGATAAACGAAAAACAATAGCACAGACTGGCAGGCCGGGGCGCCGTAACGGGGTGTTGGTTTAGGATGATTCCAAGGGCCCGGCAAGGGTTTTTTTTAACAAGAGGGACCAAGGCATTGGGGGGACTGAGTCAATGATGTTCAGGGGGCCCGGAAACCATAGCGCCGCCCCTGCTGGCAGGAGGAACACATCTGAAAATAGTAATTGTAATACATTTATACTTCATTACTTCAACCCCTTTACTGTTACTGCTCTCATAAAATACAGTTACTTATGTTACATGTACAATTACACACACATCATGTTCAGTTTTGTGTACTTTTCCTTGATAAATTCTCTTTACTCATTTTACAGATAATTTTTTTACTACTGTAAATGGGAAGTACAGACTCGATCGTTAATCACATTCGTTGTTAATTATTTTCATTATAAATTAATTGTGAAATAATTAAAGTTTTGTGATTAGAGTATAATAGTACTTATATGTATTTTTAAAGTATTAATATGTACATGTAGTCTAAAATATAGGCCCAACATTTAGGAGTAAATAAGGTACAAAGATGTACCTTTTAGCTTTTAGCGCCCAATTGACAGTACCTTTGTCTGGGAAGTGCAGGAGACTATAATGCACTTATTATATGACCTAATCATACTTTTATGATACTTTTGTGGTACATTTGTCCCGTTTGAAGCTTGAAAGCTCCAGTTCCTATTCATTGAAAATGGATGAAAAATTGCAACCAGTGCATTCGTCAAAATGAGTGTTTTCACTACTTTTGTAATTGTTCCAAAAGATTCAAATTAAATTAAATGTTTGATTTAAAACACAACCAAAAAAAAACACATAGATTCTCAGTTACTGAACAAAGTGAAATATTGTATTTCAGCACTGCTTCACTGGAAACATCACAGAAGACAAAATCGGATAATGGTACTTGTTTTTTTATTTCCTGCTTGTCAAAATGGACAAAAATGAAAGAAAGGACATTCTTTAAAATGGATCACTGAGCAGCAGTCATCAGAGCCGCTCAGTTCCACGAGGAGCACCCATTTCAAGTTCAATGAAAACAAATGTACAACTCAGTCCTGAGTCAGAACACACGTCTTTTCTCCATACGTCTGTTTTATTTTTCTATGGACAGTTACAAGAAAGGAAAACACTCACGCTTCCTCTCGCACAAGAGTATCTTTTGTGTGTTTGTGGGGGGGGGGGGACTGCAAGCAAAAATCACAGCACAACAATACACAGGTAGAGAAGACCCTGCAAAATCAGCGAGACAGAATATAGACAAAAAGAGCACAGATCTCAACCGAAGCTGGACAGAGAGAGGACACAGTGGTCCATGTTGAAACGGAAATGTAGTTGCCCACCATTTAAAAAATGTGGTTAAGCGTTGTCTACCCATAATCCCTCATCCCACATAATGCCACTCATACTCTCACATTACTAAGAATACAATCACATCATTATGACCTCATCAATAAAGGCCTGCGGACTAAAACGTATTTTCATTCAAACTAATCACAGCCCCTCTTTTAGCTTGACAATTGTTTGAAAATACTACAGAACATGAAGGTTAGTTTCTAACCAAAAATCTCACCAAGGCAGACCAATCATACATCCCCCCCCCCCCCCCCTTAATAATGTTAAAAGTGAAATGTGTAATTTCTGCGCCACTGAACGGAATGAATAGAACTGCAAAAATTACAAAAAGGTTTTCAAAAAACACTTTTACCAGCCCTTCCATCTGCCATTGGCCACACATGCAGACAGCTCCGCCTCCAAATTCTTGCTATTGGTTGAGCCAGTGTTGCTATGCTGGACCGCTCAAACAAACATAGCAATGTTTTGAAAACGCCACAGAGCCACAGTGTTTTGGCTTCAGGAACTGAGAGGGAAACAAATCAACACATTCCATGTGTAATTATTGTGAGTAATCGATATCAGCACATGCAAAATGTGTCTGTAATTTCTTCTCGGGTGTAATTGCTTTGATTTTATTATCAAAACTCTCTAATAGTGCCCTCATCCAAATCACACAGACTGTGCAAAACAGTCATAAGTACAAAAAAGAACAACGAGGGGTTGGCTGAACAGAGAAGTTGATATATCAAAATGTGAAATCAAGACTACTGAAGACGAAACATTTCTACAACTCTTTTAAAAATAATCGAAAAGATTTACATATCAGAGTTACCAATGGCGTAGTGCTCATTAAAACCATAAACTGGAAAATGATACAAAAATAGAAATAACCCAATAACATGGATTAATATTCCACTGACAGCGTAGAAAAGGCTGTTTTCACATTTTGATGCATTACAGCACATGGAACATTTCACTTGAGTCTATAACATGGACTGATTCTGGAAAGACAGAGCACTTTTCTATTTACAGCAAACGTCTCGCAACTTAAAGCTCAAGGACTCGGTGTAGAGAAAATGGCAGGCAGTCTTTTCAGTTAGGCCACGGATAAGAGGGGACTTTGGGTTCAAAAGAGTCACCTCAGCACAATTGCACACACGCACACGCATGCTGTCGTCCCCGTAATACTCCTCTGGATTTAGCTTGACATTTTTCTTCTTTAAGCAGGCTGCAGTAGCAAGTCTCAGAACACAAAGCAGACTTATACGATAGTAAAGAGCTCATTCTACAAAAGAGGCGCACAATTTTCCCTCCAAAAATGCCCCTCCAAAGAGACCGGGAAAAAACAGAGTCTCCAAAGCTGGTCTACAGTTTGTCCAGGAAATCAAAATCGATGGCATCTGAAAACGTCAGAATTTCACAAACCCCTCCCCCTTTTTCAAAACACCCCGCCCACTGTAGTCTCCGCCTACTTGCATTCTGTCGTTTACAGGTTCAAAGTTCCACGAGAGTTTTAAAGCGCACATACATACAGACGCAACTTCCCCAGAGAGGGTCACAAACACAAAAACATTATTGCAGATTAAGTGTGCTTTCTTCGATTTTTTGTCCTTAAATTATTTAAAAACGATACTATTACAACATGCAAGCAAGTCATCATAAAAAAGAGAACAATCGAACATTTAACGCCCTGTTTTTAAAACAAGGCCAGACGTTGCCCGATAAATATACACTCTTAGAAACGCACCCTGGCTGAGAGGGAATTTTACGTTGGCTTGTTCAGAATAGGAAGAGAAGGTGGGGATCATGTTGGAAGTACAGAATAAATCAGCAGATTTTAAATCTACTTTTTCTTACTTTTCTTTTTTCACACAGAGCAAATTTGACTCTGGTTGATAGGCATGCACCTCAGACCTTCCTAATAAAGGGATCTATATTTATCAAAACAGTTTGCAGCATTAGGATTTCCCTAAAAGTAACTGATATTCTAGAATTTTCCAGATTCAATACAAGTTACGGTGATTACCACAAAAATAATTTCCCTGTTTTTTTTTTTTTTTTTTAAATGTGCAAGAATGAAGAAGCATTTAATGGTGACAATTTTTGGAGAATTTAAATGCACAATTGTGAAACTTACATTATTATAAAAGCACTTACTTTAATTTTCCAGTTAAAATGTGTGTTTAAACTGTTGTTCTCATCATTTTATGGTTGTTTTAGGCTGATGTTGTCATGGCAACAAAGTGACAAAATTGGACATAACTTCACAGAAAAGGTCAGTAAGTGTTTTTCACACTGAAATCATGTTAACACATACTGTCTGTGTCTTCTGGCTATACTTTATAAAAAGTAAGTATTTTAATACAGTTTGGCCATTGTTAGTGTCTCACTCACTAGGTTTAAATGTACTCAAGTAATCAGTTTAAAAACAGATTGATGGCTCAATCAGACTGAAAAGCCTTCATCTAAACAACTCCATCAATCAGAGTGAAATTTAAATCGTATTGAAATGACATTAACACAGTGGCTTACTCATACCACACTGGGCCTCACATATGTGCTGAATTTTTGTTTGGAATATACGTATATAACGCACATGTAAACAAATTATGTGAATCCGATTGAAGCATTTAGGGTTCATGTAAACATATCTTTCATAATCTGAAATCAAATAGATTCATAATGAAATGTATTGCTTGTGAACTGTAGAGGTCTGGGTGGGATGAATTGTTCAATCCTGCTCCCACAGAAATATGCTATATTTTGTCCTGTTAACGCCTACAACTTAACGTTTTGTCCCGCTCGTGTCCTCAAAGCCCGCAGTAAGAGGTCTACGCAGATTTTTCAGTCTTGTTCCAGTGTCATAACCTATTTTTTCCAATTCCCACACACACAGCGCTCTCAGATCTCAAGTGCCAGACTTGTGTGTGTTGTGTGTTAACAACTTGTTGCAATTGTCGCAGCAGGCAATGGAATTTACTGTATACTGTCGCATAAAAAAGAAAAACATTGAGAATATCCAAACCTGCAGCTGTAAATAGTGTATTTTTTGTTGTTCCTATTTCATAAACACTAAAAAAATTGATTAACAAGATATTTATATTTTGCCCCACGAGTCATTTATTTCTCCCGCTTTTCACGCACATCTATGAAAGCTTATTTTTGCCTCAAAATAAAAAATAAATGCAATTTTATTTAGAGTTTTGATTGATAAGAACAGGTGTGGGTGGGATGATGCTTATATTTATGGAATATTATTTCCACCATGGAATAAAAACGTTTAAACAGTAATTGCGACTTTATATCTCACAATTCAGACTTTTTTGAGCAAGAATTGCGGGACAGATGTGATTACAACTGTAAGATATAAACTCTGAATAGTGAGATATAAACTCGAAATTCTGAGAAAATAAAGACTGAGTTGTGAGATAAAAGCCATAATTATCTTTTTTAATAAGATTGCATTGGGTCCTGCAGATCCCAACCTCTACCTCACTACGATTTTCAGATTTTTTAAAGAAAATTAGGGACCGGTATTGTGGTAATCAACATTATTCCACAAAGGCTGTCGATTAACTTGTATCGAACCAGGAATATTCCTTTTAACGCAAACTATGTTAGTGATATATCACCTTTTTTTAAAGTTGACTGTGATGTGTTGCAAGAACCAAAAGTTATACCTTCAAGGGATATGAATTATTGAAGAATTCATTCATCTCTACAACAGAAGTCTAATTACAGCTAGAATAAGGCCAAATTGAATGACTAAACATGATCTCATTACGTGCTGGTGTCTGCTCCTGAAGAATATACCGCTAAGAATCAATGGCACGCTTATACCATCTCTCACCAGAGCTAAACCAAACGAAAGCTGCGGTGAGATCATGTGGCACTCGTCTCTTTTGCAGTTGGTGCGTCATGTAATGATGTCACAGAGACTCCTCCCACTGACACGCCCCCCTCAGACTCGTGCAAAATGTCTCCTCAGCGACAAACCGTTTGGCACTACTTGTCTAACCACCATAAGCTGGAGTCAAACAAGAAGAAGACCTCTCTGATCCATAAAGGAAATAACTCTTTGGAGGGACTGTTGAGGAAAGGTCTGCTCGAGTCACAACTGACATACAAAAATGTTAGTCGCACCCTACGTTTTCCTTGCAGTCACCATACAGACAATGGGCAGATGAAACGTGTTCTCTTCTGGTGGATGCTGGGGGAGTCTCTTTGGATCTGTGATGATGGGATAGAGTAGGATGAGACTGCTAGGGTGAAGTAGGGCACGGAGATTAAGTTAGTGTGATGTAGGCGGACGCTTTTTCCTTTAGCTGGCGCAGACACAGATGGCAACTCCAGCTCCCTGCAAAGGAAGAGCCACAAATGTTGTATAATATTGAGGCGTGTAATATTTGGCCAAAGTTAGAAATAGTTCTCGTACACTGCAAAATGTATTGTTTATAAGTATTTTGGTCTTTTTTCTTTTGGTTTTGAGAAAATATCTTGAATTTAGTTTGTTTTTCGTGGCACATTAGCAAATACTGTTTTGTTGTTTTATGCTCAAACCTCTAAATGGGCTAGATTTATGCAACACAAACATTTTATCAGAAAAATTCTATATATATTTTTGTGTGTATATTATATTATATATTATATTTAGGCAAAAGTTTATTAGTATTTTTGGTAACAATTTATAATAAGGTCCCATTGGGTAACATCAGTCAATGCACTGACTAACATTAAGTGTCAATGAACAATACATTTGTTACAGTATTATTATTTTTTATTTATTAATTTATTTTAATTCATAAAAATGCACTAGATTAGCTAGATTTATGCTTAAAACAATCCAAAAACAAACAAAAAAGGAATATAAATTGTATTTGTTAATGAAGTATTTATTAATTAATTATCTATCTAATCTATCTATCTACCCATCCATCCACCCATCATCCATCCATCCATCCATCCATCCATCCATCCATCCATCCATCCATCCATCCATCCATCCATCTATCATCTATCCATCCACCATCCATCCATCCATCCATCCATCCATCCATCCATCCATCCATCCATCCATCCATCCATCCATCCATCCATCCATCCATCCATCCATCCATCCATCCATCCATCCATCCATCCATCCATCCATCCATCCATCCATCCATCCATCCATCCATCCATCCATCCATCCATCCATCCATCCATCCATCTAATTTCTTAATATTATATATGTATACTTATATGTGTGTGTGCATATATATATATATATATATTTATTTGTATATTTATATGAAAATAACTATATACTTAAATATTTACATAATATTTACTGTAACATGAAAATAACTCCTAGGACTCTATATTATTTTATGCATTTTTACAAATACAAAAAATAGTGATTAAGAATATGGTTATTTTATATTTCATTTTTAAACACATCGATTTTAAACATATAGCACATACCCTCTGGAGGCTCCGACATAGGGGGGCTTAGACAATACATGTGATACCCTCTGTCACAATCATCACAGAATAAAAGCTGATCCTGTAAAAATAATGCAAGTTGATCCTTGTATGCACATGTCCCCAAACACCAGCGCTGGGGCCCTGGATTAAACAGTTCAGAAGCACAACAAAGAGTGCACTGGAAAAAGCAAGTTGCTTGGTTCAGTTGACTTACATCGTTCTCTGATGTTCCGCACAGGCTGCAGGATTTGCACTCGATGCACTGCCAGCGGTAGGTCCTCACCGCCGCCGTCATGTTGACCGTGAACTGCAGGCACGACGGGTGACCTGCAAGAGCCCGAGAAGAAGGTAATATGTTGAGAAAATTAATAAATCCCATTTCCTAGCCTAGCTTACATGTGTTCGGTCGCACCTGATCGGCCGCAGTCCGCACAGGAAATTAGATCTTCAGGACAGCCTGTTTTCTTCGAGCCTCCTAGACAGAAGTCGCAGTAGCCGTTCGGGATGACAGAACCATCGGCTGCTTTTTTGGCTGCAAAGAGAAGAGAAAAGCACACACATTTACATGAAAAGAAATACAAATATGTTGTTATTATTAAATTATATTCGTTAACATAGACTAACAATTAACAATGTTTTACAGCATTAATATTCTAGGTGTATGGTAATTTACAAATATAATATTGTTCATCTGTAATTAACGATTGTTCAAACATTAACCTACAGTACCATTCAAAAGTTTGGGGTCTTTTATTCAGTAAGAATTTTTCAAAAGTCATAATAAAGTCATTAATTATGTCAAAAGTCATAATAAATGTCAAATATGCTGTTCTTTGTCAAAAAATGCAAACAAAATGTATTACAGTTTCCACAAATATTAAGCAGCATTGTTTTCACAGTCTTTAACCCTGATGATCAATCAATAAATAAATAAATCAATCAATCAATCAATCAATCAATCAATAAACAAACAAACAAATCAATAAAATAAGAGCAGCAAATCAGCATTTTAGAATGATTTCTGCTGCTGAAAATTTAGCTTTGCCATCAAAGAAAGAAATTAAAAATATATTTAAAAAGAAAATAATATATACTGCATATATAATAATATTTCAAATATTACTGTTTTATTGTAGTTTTGATCAAATAAATGCAGCCTTGGTAAGCATAAGAGGTTTCTTTTCAATACTGACTGCAAACTTTTAAACAGTAGTGTAGAATAATCCAAATATTGTACATTGTTAGTTCATTCATTATCTAATGTTAATCATTTGAACCTTATTGTCAAGTGTTACAAGAAAAAAAAAAATACATAATGAATATAATGATTTTTAAAGAAGATTATGTTAGATGTAGGAAGTTAAGATGTTGAGAATAGTTGCTATGCAGTCAAAAGGTTTTCTGTGTAATTTATATATATACTTTTTGCCCATTTTATTATTCGCCAGAAGAAAATCACAAGTCTGATAACTCAACAAATAAATTTGATTCATGTAGCACAAACACATTTTAATACTGAGAGCTTTCTTCAAATCCCACCCCTAAATATCAGCAATAGTGCGAGCAGCATTAACTAGAGCTGCTCATATGAAGCCTGCCGGATAGTGTAGTGTGTTTCTGTCCATATGTTTCCTATCACAGTGGTATATGGGCCTGCTGAAGCCTGCAGTCAGAGCGGAGGGAGGGGGACAGGCTCTCCACTGGGAGAACTGGAGGTCTGTTAAATATTGTCACAGGAAGAGAGGAAACTGCTGTAGAGACAAACAAATACACAGCAGGAGACTGGTGTATATAATTAACAAGGAAGACAAGGACAGCTCTGTGCTGTGCTCAGATCGCCTTGAATTCATGGCTGAACGGGTCTGGCTTTCAGCCGGTTGAATTTAGTGTGACTGGTTTTGCTTGCATATATATAGTCGAAATAAGCATATGTGGCAGTGTAAAAAACACACAACACACACACACACAGTGATCATGAGCGGGTGATTTGGAGAGCTCTGGCCCTCTCCAGCGAGGTCATTAATCCACTCCATCCTCTAGAGATCCTATCAGTGGGGGAGGGAGCATGTGTGTGTGTTAGAGAGAGAGAGAGAACGGGGAAATCTGGGCTGTTTTCTTCCCTAATCTCTAGAGAGAAGAGAGAGAAAGGACCAGGATAAGATAAGAGACAGAAGAAGTATTAAAAAACCCATTGCAGATGAAAAAGTGTTCTCCGTCCAAACCTCTGTGTGAAATCATACGCAAATAACTCCACAAATTACACATGCAAAGTTGAGCGGGGCAAGAACTGGACCGAAGCGGTTTCTAAATCAAGATGGCATTAGGATGTACAGTAGAGCGAGAGGCTGCATTGTGTTGTGTGGATATCAGCAGCAGCATTAGAGATGAGCACACTGTGTGCTCGGGAGCTGTCCAGGGTGCTTAAAGCCAAACGCTCCACATTTCAGAACAGGTCAGGTCTCTGCACAGTTTGAATAGTGGGGGAAAAAAGCTTTCGCTGTCTGCAGTCCACTGTTTCACTGTTATGTAGTTAATACCGTATCAGAAATTCTCACTAATGCATGGGGGATTTCAAAATAGTGCAAACAAATATGTACAATCCAAAAATACATTCATTTTATCTGTTGTTTCTAATTTTACAAATAAATCTTTGTATTTGCAAAATACATGTTCATGCATTTGTGGGGGGAATCAAATAAACACCTACAAAACTGTCAAAATCTTGTTTCAGATTTACTTTTGGAAGCGTTTCATTTTTATAAATTAATTTGTCAAACTATTATTATTATTATTAAAAAACTATTCAAATTAGCTGTGTCACAAACAAGCCCTGGTCACTTGTCTTTATGTTTTAGGATGATAATAATATGTTAATATATGGCCTGTATAATAACAATAATAATAATTATTATTATTATTAAACTCATTTATAAACAATTCAAATAAACTGGGTCGCTTGACTCTGTTTTATGATGAAGATGATAATAATAATTTTTAAATATTGTTGTTGTTGTTGTTAAAATATGGATACCTGCTTTTTTGTGACACATTTTTTTGTGACATTAAAATAAACTGTGTCACAAACAAGCCTCATCGCTTGATTCTATGTTTTATGATGATGATGATGTTGATGATGATGATAATAATAATAATAATAATAATATGGTTATTAAATATTGTTGTTGTTGTTGTTGTTGAAACATGGGCAAGGCAACACATGCTTTTTTGTAGCACATTTTTTTATTGTTTATATAATAATAATAATCCTTATTATTATTGTTGTTTTTAAAACATATACTAATATACTTATAAATAACATACTGCATACTACTACTAATAATAATAATAATAATAATTATTATTATTATTATTATATTATTATAGTAATAAAAGGTAAACAACAACAAAAATAATAGTTATCATAATCATCATCATCCTCCACCTCTTGGTCTTAAATCAATTAAAATAAACAGTGTCACAAACTAAATTCTTAATTGAAAATAAATCAGAGGTGTTGGTCTTTAAAGAAGGGCTGTCAGTCCGTCTGCATCTTAGGAACACATTAAAATCCTTTGGAATTTTGGATCCTGCAAATTTGTAGAATTTGCAGCCAGTTCTTTAAAATGGCTGAAAAAGCATCTGTCTCATGAATAATACTGAGAGGTGCTGTGTTCAAATCTAGTGTAAATCTAGCACATCTACGACACTTGAGCACAGTGCTTCAAGATCCTTTAAAGAAAATCTCCTTCTACAGTTGCTATTTCCCTGTGAGCAGGTCTGAAATCAAGACTGGAGCTTGCTGTTTTTGTGTGTAACCAGATGGTCAGTCGATGGTTCATTGGCCTGAAGCTGAGACTAGCATACAGCGAGCAACCAGTTCACACTTGTCATGGCACTCACTTTAATAATCAGTGGGTAAAAATAGTAAAAGCTAGTTTAAATAGAGAACAAGAGGTTGGAATGCAAATTATAAGGATAATTACTGAAAGCTGGGCGGTTCACCGAAAATAAGGCACCAAAGAATCAAAGGTTAGCTTCACATTCACACGGCATAATTAGAGCATTCAAAACTGGTGAAGGAGTGAACTGCACTCCAGAAAGCAGCGCTACAATCTGTCCTACACAAATACTGGCTGCAGAATATGACATGAGGGTGAATAAATAATGACTGCATTTTCATTTTTGGGTAAACTATTCCTTTAAAAAATGCAGGAGAGTTAATTTTGTAGAAAATTACAAATGGAGGTATTTGACAGCATTGTTTAGTATAGCTAAGATAATATTATAGTTTTTACTAATATTTTGAATTGGTTTTTATTTTTATATTTTCCATTTTCATTTTAAAGTCAAAGTAATTAAAATAAAATAAATACAATTTTGTTATGTAGTTTTGTTATGCTTTTGTCAATTTGAAGGTATTATTTTTTTAAATGTCTATAATGCTTTATGGCTTTAATTTTCACTTAAAATTAAACAATTCAATCAAACAATATAAATAAAATGCACATCTATAAATCTCTACATTTAGTGATGTTGCGCTGTCTACAATAAAAATATTTGGAGATATTACAGTATTTCAAATCTCATGTAGAAACGATTAATTTAAATAGATAGCTCTTAATCCATATGAAACTTATATTTAATTTAATACTGATATACTAATAATAATAATAATAACTGTTATTCAATTTCATGTTAAATTGTATTTCTAACCCTGATTGACAATACTGTGGCAAATATTATTCTATGAAAATATAGCAACAAAATAGCAACATGCAAGTATTGACTAATATAGACTGTAAAACGTGGTAACCTGTGAATATTACTTTTAAAAAATATTTCTACCTGATTTAACCCATTAAAATTAGTTTTCAGTTTGTAGTTTGTTCAGTGATGTTAAACAATATGTGTGGCTTGAATAAAACCACTTATTTTTAGAAGTGCATTTTGATTTTTTACAGTTTTTTAAAAGAATTAAAAAGTTATGAGAAGAAATCTATTCTTTTGTCCCTCTGTCTTTTTTTGCCCGTCTCAAAGAGTGCTCACGTGTCCCTGAGGAGCGCACGCATACACAAACACACATCTCCATCTGAACACACTCTCCTGCTGTCTCACATGTACTAAACACAAACAACATATATGTATAAAATAAAGTTTTGAATAAATGACCTGAAAGAGCAGAGAGTGAATCAGCAGTTTCTGGCATGAGCGCAGGGCTGCCCCGTAGCCCGACTGACTCCAGCTAAAGCCTATCAATGATTAAAAGCCTGCAGTCGTGTTTAAGGTGTAGTGTTCGGATGTCAGCCACAGGCAATCAATCCTGCTTTCTTGAACATGTGAGTCTACACACACACACACACACATTCACACAAAAAAGAAAGATGGGAGGAGAGAGAGAAGCAGACAGATGCTCTGCTCCAAAATCTAGTGAGCTGCCTCCATAGGCGGCATGTTAAAGCATCATAAGGCGTGATCCCCACACAAAGCCGGTTCCAAAAGGTAGGAAGATTAATTATGATGCCCTCTAAGATACCTCATTTCAACCACATGTTTCCTTTGAAAAGGAAATCCCAGAAGGAGAGTTCACTTCACTTTAGACAAAATTAACTCATTTAGAATGTCAAAAAAACTTGTGTAATTATTATGCAGTATAAAAATGTATAAATATATATAGATTAAATATATCAATATTATGGTGGCCGAGAGAGCTCAACGCGCTGCAACTTCAGAAAACACATGCAAAAAGAAAAAGCACCAGCAAATCAAGAAAACATATTCATCAGTTTGACAGCAGGTGGAGCAAATGCTCACACCACAAACAACTAAAGAATTGTATTTGCAGTGCGTTTCTTTATTTGGTTGTGTTGTCAGTATTTGCAGCATGTGTGTTGTCAAATTGACAAAGTTGTTTTCTTAATTTGCAGGTGTTTTTCTGTTTGCAGGGATTCGAGCTCTCTCGGCCACCGTACAATATAAAATTAACTACATTTAATCTAAATAATTTACCATATGTACTGCCACTAAAGTTAATGATGTCTATGTGATATCTATAATACAAATATATATATTTTTTAGATCTCAAGAGATGATTGATCTAAAATAAATGTAATTCCATGTACAACTTTTCATGTAAAAATATTTTATTCAATAATAATAATAATGTATATTGTATTGAAATATACTTAATATTATCATTATTGGTGTTATTAATATAATAATTATACATTGTATTTATATATAAAAATTAAAATTTTGTCCAATATGAAAGTTATATTTCACCTTATTATTTACATATACTTTATAATATGCTTTATAATAATAATGCAATATGTGTTATATATTGTTAATATAATATAATAATTATTAAACAGTGAATTGATATATGTGTTTGTTTGTTTGTTTATTCATTAATTCATTTAGGTGATACAATTTAAGATGATAAATTCCATTCCATATGAAACTTTTATATTTTGAATTCAATAATAAAAATAACAATAATAATACTTTGTACTTACTTGTAAATATGCTTTTATAACTATTATTGCTATTATTATTATTATTATGTAACATAATAATTGCACATTGTATTTATAGAAAGGAATTTAAATGTATTTATGTTTCATTCAAAAACAATAACACCTTATTATTTACATATACTTTATAATATGCTTTATAATAATAATACATTTGTATTAATAGTTTATTAAATACCTTGTTTAATTAAGGCATTATAAGATGCCTATATAAAGTCTCGTTTCATTAGCTTAGTATCATGCTAACGCCAAACTCTATTGAAGTCGAGTAGAGTCTCCCATGCAGAGCTGCTGCCTATGAAGAGTTTTCCAAATCAGTCACTTGAGTTTCCATGACAGTTAGGAAGCTGCTTTTCTAGAAGACATCTGTCTATGCAGACAGCAGACACCGAGGCAGCACACTAGGTATTGGAACAAAGCCCTATATTAACACAAAAAAGAAGATGTGAAGAACAGAGAGATGAGTCAAGCCAAAAGAAAAACATCGATAGATAGTTTTAGAGACAGACGCAGGAGTTTCTTTGCCATGCCTTCCTACCTCCCTAAATCTTTCCCAATGCAGCATTTGGCCAATTATGAGGAGAATGCAGGCAGAACAGCACACTTCACAGCTTTCAAGTGTGTCTGCAGCCCCATGGGAATCCAAAGACAGAGATAGGGAGAGGAATCCTCAAATACCTCCCTCCCTTATCATTTCTTGCTCTCTCTGCACCCCTCACTTCTCCAAATGATGCTATAGTGACACCATTCTATTTTAGCAAGATCACACATCTCTAATTAGGACACAATTGGCTGGGAGAGAAAGCTCAAAGCAACAGCGCCACAGAAAGTTCTCGCAAGCACCTGTTGGTACAAACCGTTCCATGGTCACACATCCCAAAAAAACTTGAGGTAATCAAACTAGAATTAAACAAAAGCATTTTAGCAGCATCTCTCACACTAATAAAGATGATTCCACATGCCTGATCGGACGTGTACTTCGCTGTGACTGTGAAATAAGGGTTGGATTAAAGCTTGAGGAGAAAGAGAGATGCGCATGAGTCACTGATGGAGCACAATATCATTCTGCACCATTTTTGATTTGTCCTTCAGTTTCAACATAGCGCATGTACATAAATACATAAACATGTCAAAAGTTTGTCACATTAGAAATGTGTTTACTGTCACTTTTGATCAGTTGAATGAGTCTTTGCAACTTTTGAATGGTAGTGTTCACATAAAAATATTAAGCAATTTTTAACATTGATAATTATAATAAATATTTATTGAGGGAAAAGGCACCTTAGAGTGATTTCTGAAGGATTCAGCTTGCACGGGAATAAATTACATTATAAAATGTATTAAAATAGAAAACAGCAAAATCTCATCACACTATATTTTATATCACTTCAACCCTTTATATTTGAGCGCTGCCTTTGTCATTTTGACTGAATTATCTAGCTATTTTTATGATAGCTGTTGTTGTTTATAAAATATTATTATTCAATAAATAATATTTTATGAAAATAATAGTATTTAATAATAGTATTTAGTATTGAGAAACTGTGTGAGGCGATCTACGTTACATTGTTCTGCCGTTAGATGGCTACATAAGACGGTCAGCAGTAAATATTTTTTTATTGAATGAGACTGAAAAGGTTATAAACAAGGAAGTGATTTTTACTTTTATAAACAAGGAAGTTATTTTTACTAAACATTAGCTTGTAAGATGCATCCGATAAATGCACTGAGCAGTGCTGTCATCTGAAATCAACCTTGAAAGAAAGTACGACAAAGATATTGCTTTCCTCAGTGGACATACAAACTAATGTTTTATTGTGAATATGAGACTAATCTGAAAAAAATAATGCTGTATCAGATGCAGGTAATCACACATTTGCTCAGTCAATACAATAAGCTTTTAATGAAGTAACTCAATGTTCCTTCTTTACTAGATTTGACGTGACATTTTATTAGTAGTAACGGAGGCTTGGGCTCAGCTGTTAAACTGTCAAACTGGGATCTGAATCCATGGCGGAAGGAAGTAGTTCTGAATAAAAAGAGGGGTTTTAAATACATTCCATTGTTGTCTCTTTTTTTATGTACACACTTGTGCCGTCAAACTGTTGTATGAATGCAATATCACACTCATAGCCATGCAATATGCCTGTATATCAGCACACTGTGATTATATGGCCAAATCTGAGAGACTTAGGAGGAGCTTCTTCCCCCAGGCCATCAGGCTCCTAAACTCAAACTCAGTCTCATAACACCAACATGACTCCATTTAATAATCAGTAAGATATTCATTATTCTCC
This sequence comes from Ptychobarbus kaznakovi, assembly GCA_027422405.1. Lineage (NCBI taxonomy): Eukaryota > Metazoa > Chordata > Actinopteri > Cypriniformes > Cyprinidae > Ptychobarbus > Ptychobarbus kaznakovi. Next base: position 8,391,763 of record CM049813.1, read on the forward strand.
ACCATCCGTATTGCTGCTATGTTTGCACATTCTTCTTGCACATTCCTGCTTATATTATTATTTATTAAGTCTACAGTATACTGTCCTGCACATAATTTTATTGCACATTTTTTTATATTTTATTCTTTCCTATTGTTTATTCTTACTTTTTATTTTCTACTTCATTTTTTTTCCATACCTATATTTATGTATATTCCTACCTTGTCTCATAGCATTTATGTACCTGGGTGCACTTTTTAGCGAGACACGAAATACGTACCAATAACTACTTATTACTGCAGTTTCCAAAATAAACAAACACTAGAGGCAGTAAAACTCTGATACCTTTTACTCCTTTTCACACAAATTTACAGAGTTTTGATTAATAAAGCATCATTTTCGCACAATTACTTGAAGAATATCATGTTATGACTTCAAAACAATATTAATATGCTGGGAGATTTTAAAACTGATGCTTTTGAACGTTAGCATCGCACATATCCAGCCTCGTATCTATGGGTTTTCATAGACGGTAAGTTTGTTCGGTAGCTCACGGAGTACGGAGACGTACTTAAGAGGCGAGAAGCTCCGGATCGAATCCCGTGTAATCATGGTTCGACAAAGCAGTTCAAATCTGCATATTAGGAAGTTGAAATGGCACGGTTGCATCAACAAATACATTTTTAGATCAGGTATTTGTTAACACTATCGGGTAGGTTTAGGGATGGGTTTGGTGTAGGGCATATTTCCAACACGATAGAGCATTAACTTTTAGGGACAGACCCCGGATATTTGAATTCTGAACCGCTGCAATACGTTTCTGTAGCAACGTAATAAAAACACAGCAATATGTACCTATATCTACGTAATAAAAATGTGCCAGGGTTAACGTATTTAACCTGTGTTTTAATAACACTCAGTGGACATTTCTCTATGAAACTGCGGCAAAACGTGCAGTAAGGTACGTAAAACAGTGTCGCACAGAAAGTGCACAGAGGTACGTATTTTTATGAGACCAGGTTGGTATATTCTCTTGTGTTTGTATTTCATATAATTGCACTGTCCATGGAGCGGACCTGACTTACATTTCACTTCTGATTATATTCTGTATAATTGTGTATGTGACGAATAAAAATCTAGAATCTTGAATCACAGCCGTGCTGAAACAGCCATATCACACTGCTACTTGTGTGATACTGCTCATATATCATATGCTAAATTATTTTCTGTTGTAATGACAGTCATTTTTACCCAAAATACTCCTTTGTCATGTGCCTTATACTGCGGGAAAACCTCACACAATAGCGTCTCCTGAACCAAACTAGCCTTAAAATGGGACATAAGAGGCACCTCATTAAGTTTTGCTGCAGTGTGGATGGATTTTACACAAACAAATGACACATTCCACATACAAACCCCCTCCTGAGCTCAGCTTTATTACTGCTACATCTTTGCCTAATCAGTTTTTGAGGTTGCTCGCATGCTGCACCCCACTTCTTGACCATGACAAACAGGGTGGACTTTTGCTTTTAATAACCCCCTTCATCATACTACCACAGACACACACATATACACGTCCATGTATGCATACACATAAACAAACAGTATAACTGGGTTAGGAATACAACCAGACAAGTAGCAATCACAAACTCAATATATTGGCCAGAACAAATAATTTGTTGATATTTGGCCATTTTGAGATTATTACCATCAGATGACATAAAATTAGTTTTCTTGGTATAAATTAATGTATTCAGCTGATGTTAAATAAAATGTTTTGACTTCAATCAAATCAGTTAATTTAGATGTTACCATTGTTAGTTTTCTTTCTGTAAACAGTGTGCACAATATTTTAGGGAATTGGAAATAATTATTAATAACATATTATATAATATAATATTGGTTTGATCACAATATTATCACAATTTAAAATAACAGTTTTCTATCTGTATTTCAGCTCAAAATGTATAAATAGAAGGCATTTTAGTGTGGTATAGGCCTCAATTGTTTGTCCAGTCAGTGGCTGAGTTGCATATCAGACTTTAAACAGAATGACATTGTGAAAGGAGAGGAGTATCAGCTTTTGGTGCATAATAAAACCTGATCTATGGTTGCGGTGCAGTCAGTCTGACGTGCGCACACACACACACACACACCAATGCTGTGAGAACCATGGTGACACAGAGCTCTATTGTGGAGTATGGAGCAGCAGATACACAAAGAGTATCCTGCCGCCTAAAACACTGAATTAATGCCACAATCACACCATTCTTTGAATGTGTTCACAAAAGCAAAACTACTCTCCAGCACGAAAAGGAATAAAAGAACACAAGCACACACAAGCACCAGCATAATGAACCTTCACACCGCAATCCTTCACACAAGACAGCCGTCACAGAAATGTACTATATATGCAAGCGGGAAAAACACACTCCAGTGAGACTTTTCCACTCTCCAACTTTCATAGAACATTTCAAAATCAATATTTCTACTGCACAATCCTGGGATTGTGAATCCAGAACAACCTCATGCAATATATATTATACTTATGATAGTCCGTGAAACCCCTGATGATGAATGATTTTTGTACACTCTGTATATATATATATATATATATATTTACTCTCTCTCTCTCTCTCTCTATATATATATATGCATTGTACTCTCTGTACATGTTATGTGGTTTATGAGGACACAAATTTGTATATGACATGGGTATGACATAGGTATTACAAGGAGAAGGTGATTTATGAGGACATTTTCAGTGTCCCCATAATTTAAAATCTTATAAATCATAGTGTGAGTTTTTTTGAGGGAAAATAGAAATGCACCGTCTCCTGTGATAAGTTAGGTGTGTAGGTGTAGGGCAATAGCACATACGGTTTGTACAGTATAAAAACCATTACGCCTATGGAAAGTGTAAACCATAAAAACCAACGTGTGTGTGTGTGTGTGTGTGTGTGTGTGTGTGTGTGTGTGTGTGTGTGTGTGTGTGTGTGTGTGTGTGTGTGTGTGTGTGTGTGTGTGTGTGTGTGTGTGTGTGTGTGTGTGTGTGTGTGTGTGTGTGTGTGTGTGTGTGTGTGTGTGTGTGTGTGTGTGTGTGTGTGTGTGTGTGTGTGTGTGCGAATGAGAGGTCAGGGGTGCAATAGGCTCTTTTTAGGAAGCATATGTCGAATTTGACTCTGTGCCTCCCATCTAGTTAAACTGCGTATATTGCAGTGCCATAATAACAACTGATATGTATATGCGCATGTCATTTGCAAGGTTAGGTCAGTTACTAGAAGTAAATGCATGCATAAAATATTTCACATGCATAATACAGAATATCATGTTTTATTATATTTAAAAATAGTTTTTCAATTAAAATGAAAAATAATAAAATGAAATTCCTACCGTAAGCTTACATTTTGATTAGTAATATACATTGCGTAGGGCTTCATTTGGACAACTTTACAGGCAATTTTTTTCAATATTTAGATTTATTTTGCATCCTGTGTGTGTGTGTGTGTGTGTGTGTGTGTGTGTGTGTGTGTGTGTGTGTGTGTGTGTGTGTGTGTGTGTGTGTGTGTGTGTGTGTGTGTGTGTGTGTGTGTGTGTGTGTGTGTGTGTGTGTGTGTGTGTGTGTGTGTGTGTGTGTGTGTGTGTGTGTGTGTGTGTGTGTGTGTGTGTGTGTGTGTGTGTTTATATATATATTATTTATATATTTATGTTCTTTATATATATGTATATTCTTTTACAAAAAAATATGTATTAATTAAAATTCATCAATTCGTTAAAAGTAAAGTGATTAACTCAATAGATGTAATATTTTATTTTTTTTCCTGGTACTAAACTTTTTATCTAAGCATGTTTACAAAGAAAGTGAAGAAAAGAAAGAGCAAAGAAAATGAGAGAAAGGATGGCGTGGTGCGAGTCTAAATTATCCTAAGGAGGCAGTCTAGCCAAACAGCCCTCGGCCCTCTTCTTAATACAGAATAGCAAATGAGGCAGAACGCAGTATAACTCAACACTACTGTCTGCCCTCATATATATGCCAAATCATAAAGAGAATTCAGCAAGTCTCTCTCTTTCTCTTTCTTTCCATCTCTTTCTCTCACTCTCTGATTTAATGAACCTCCCTTCCCTCCATCCTCAAACCTAGAGAAACTCCAAACTCCACTGCATCTCTCTCTCTCCCTCCCTGCTCTCGATGTACATATAACAACCTATTCTTTATAGCGGGAGCCTGGCTGGCCAGTCTCCATGGCAACACCATCGCTAAGCAACAGCCACTGCTCTTCCTGCTTTGTTGCGGAGCAGACAGGAGTGCAGCTGTGGCAGGTACGGCCGAGGCCTAGCGGAGCGTGGAGTGCAGACAGGTAAACTCACACAGACAAGTATACTTTTGAGTCTAGTGTATAATTAGACTTTTCTTGAGTCATTTTTATGTAATGCATTACCAGCGTATTCATAATGCATCATAACAAGCATTACAGGTTTTCACAAGCAACTGTAAATGCAGTTTTAATACATTACAATAGTTGCCTGTTCCAATTTAAAGATTATAATAATGCATAAAACTCATTATGTTTTTAAATCATTATGCTCTTCAATGTAAAAATGCTGTTTTCTGAATGCATGCTCTTTGTATTATTGTTAAATATTTTATTTTGTAACATTTCTGTCTTTATTCCAAATTGAGTATTTTTCTTCTTTCCTTTCTGCTAATGTTACTTTATCTGTGGATTATTAGGTAATGTTAACCAAAGGCAAAATAAATGCATGAAATTATAATGTATTATATCTGAGGGTATTATACAATATATAATAATATCTATAACATATATAATTATGTTTTATAATGCATTAAAATGCTATCTATCTATCTATCTATCTATCTATCTATCTATCTATCTATCTATCTATCTATCTATCTCTCTATCTATCTATCTATCTATCTATCTGTCTGTCTATCTCTCTCTCTCTCTCTCTCTATCTCTCTCTCTGTCTCTGTCTGTCTGTCTGTCTGTCTGTCTGTCTGTCTGTCTCTGTCTGTCTGTCTGTCTGTCTGTCTTCTCTCTCTCTCTGTCTGTCTGTCTGTCTGTCTGTCTCTGTCTGTCTGTCTGTCTGTCTGTCTGTCTGTCTGTCTGTCTGTCTGTCTGTATGTCTGTCTGTCTGTCTATATATGTCTGTCTGTCTGTCTGTCTGTCTGTCTGTCTGTCTGTCTGTCTGTCTATCTGTCTGTCTGTCTGTCTGTCTGTCTGTCTATCTGTCTGTCTGTCTGTCTGTCTATATGTCTATCTGTCTATATGTGTGTGTGCGATATATAATTTAAGTTGAAACAAAATTAAATTAAATAAAAAGGAAACTAACAATAAAATTGACAAAATTAGTAAAAAATAATAATGAAAATACAATATTAATGAAAGTAATAATAATATTTATATATAATAGTATAACCAATATAGGAAAAATATTCCCACTCACTCTTTACCGTTTCAACCGATGTATACAGACTAGATATAAAACATTTATATACAGACTTGTATATAAACATATGTAAACAGATTTATATAAACATATATATATTCCTGTGTTCCTGTGGCTCAGTGGTTAGAGCATTGCGTTAGCAGCGCAAAGGTTGTGGGTTTGATTCCCAGGGAACACATACTGACAAAAAATGTATAGCCTGAGTGCACTGTAAGTCGCTTTGGATAAAAGCGTCTGCTAAATGCATAAATATATATAAAAAGATTTATATACAAACATATGTATACAGACTTGATTTTCAAATGTGTTTCATGTATTGTTTAAAGGCTCTTTGAGGCATAATGCTATTCATTATTGCTTTGTTTTAACCAGGATAGCATGATTTTTGCCATCTGTTTATTGCAATTGACTGTTGTGCTGCTGTTGATAAGTTCAGCCTCCTCTCGTTCCCAGGTGTGCTGATATGCCATTATTATTTGTGCCGTGATTCAGCCTCACAATCACGATTCCTCTCGTACAAACAGCATGAGGGAATTCATCTGAAGAAGGGAGTCATTCCGAGCTTTCAGAGCAGTTTGCTTACCAGCCATAATCACCGCAATTGTTCATAAAAAAGAGTGTGTGATTACTCACGTGCTTGTGTATGTTACATGTGGAGGAGAAAGTGGAGGAGAGTGGGGAAGGGGGAGGGGATACAAATTTAGGAATGAATGCAGAAAGCAAACAAACAGAGAAAGACAGATCAAATCTGACCTTCAACGCAATAAAAAACATCCCCCCCCCACCACCACCATACAATAAAAAATCCTGCTACCCTTCCAACTGTCCTCCTGCTGACCACGTGTCTTCAGAAACCTCTGAATCTCAATGCACACTCTAACTAGTGTATTTGTTCAGAACTCTGTTATTTTGTCTAATTTATTCATAAACATTTTCACTACATCTCAAATTATGTATTTTGTTTAACAATGGTGATGGAAATATCCTTTAAAACATTTCTTGAGTTAAATGTCCCAATCTTTTTGTCTCACAAAAGTAGCCAAAAATAAAACTGAAACAACTAAAAAACATTTTTTTGTTAAATAAAAGAAAATAAATATTACATAAAACTTTAACATTAGATAAAAGTGTAAAATATAAGTTTAAGTAGAAGCACTAAAAAGGAAATAAGTACAAATTCAAACTGAACTAAAATGGAAATAAAAAGTAATTTGAATAAGAAAAAAGTAATAAAAAAGAACAAAATTACTAAAAAAAGAAACTAAAATTAAAATAATACCTTAAAATGTAAAAGGCTAATTTCTAATATTAATAAAAGCAATATTATTACATATATAACACTGATATAAAATAAATGTTAAAATCTGTATCTGTAATTGATGAAACACACTAAACATTTGTATGTGTTGCATCAATTCACAGTATAATCTTGAATATTTATATTTTAATTTTACACAGTATTACTCATATAATTTATTCCAATTAAATTACAGTTACTGAGACTTTACAGTGGATAGAACCAGAGATGCTGTAGAATCACAATGATCATCTGAATATGTTTTATTATTTTTACAGTAATCTCTTCTAAATCTACAGAACAACTGTTATGCTGAGATGTCTACAGTACTATGCTGGCTTTAGCTTCCCAGCATGCACTAGGGCATAAATAAATTATGTTGTTGAATTTTTAACCATTTGTTGGGCGATTCGGCTCTTGCTGTCATTGTATTCACATTAGGTTACTTGTTTTATAATGTTCAGGGTTTATCTTGATTGTCACCATGTGTAACAGTATTGCTCAAAACTCATTATTTCTCTTTCTGTTCATACAAGATTGTTATTTCTGTACTTTAACATTCCATATTGCCAAATATAATATAAACTGCGAGAGTTAAGAGTTAATCATAATGTCTGGCTTCTTGTTTCTATGTAAAACAATGCAACGGATTGTATTATGTAACACAATTACACTGGATGGGAGAAAATTAATTAAAAGTTAAAGAACTTCTCAGCTAAAGGGAATGTTAATTATCATAATGAAAAAGAACACAACTATTTATACTATTATCACACATTGCAGCACAGTTATCTTTTTTCCACAGTATTTTGATGTGTTAGGACAGAAAATGGTAATGATTTTACTTTAAAATTCTGAAAATTAGAGTTAAATCTTGTGAAAGCCTGACTTTTTTTGAGAGAGTGGGTGCAGAGAGTGTGTATGTGTGTGTGCGAGCCTGTGGGGGAGGATTTTAACTAGAACTCCCAAATCCAATTTTCAGGTGCACATCTAGAGGGTCGACCTCAAATGCAAACAGCGACCCCCCGCCATCTAGCCCTCTACCCTTTTCCCTTCACATTGACACCAGACAGCACCCCTCCCCCCAGACCCTGCTGGACAGCCCCCAAAACCCCCTCCGTCCCACCCAGCAGCACAACAACACTATATGAAAAAGAATATGAGCAGGCATGAATTTTAATGCAGTCGCTCGTCTCAGCCAAGCAGCCTCACTTCTGCAGTGGAAATAAATAAAGAGGGGAAAAATACAGAGAACTGATAGATGAATCTTAAATCAAAAAGAGATAGAGCGAAAAGCATAGGCAGAAAGACAAGGGTGATGGGGGAAAAAGGAGAGAAAGCGAGAAAGGGATTGCAAAGGAGTAGAATGGAGAAAGACGGAGAGCGAGAGGTGAAATCTCATCTCTTGGCTGAATAATCTGTCATTCATCAAACTGATAGAACAGAGAGAGGTAGAACAGCCGTACAACCAAATAAAGGCAGAGGATGGGAATTTCGGATTTGGTCTGGCTCCAATTCTTGAGTTGGACGGTTCTAGCTATCATGCCTACATCTACATCTTTCTCTTTTGGTCTAAATATTGCATGAATAATGCATGTGCCTAGGTTTCATTAAAATCTCTCTTATTAATAATATTGCTCGTGGTGGAGTAGGGGAATACGGGATGTGTGTGTGTGTGTGTGTGTGTGTGTGTGTGTGTGTGTGTGTGTGTGTGTGTGTGTGTGTGTGTGTGTGTGTGTGTGTGTGTGTGTGTGTGTGTGTGTGTGTGTGTGTGTGTGTGTGTGTGTGTGTGTGTGTGTGTGTGTGTGTGTGTGTGTGTGTGAGAAATGAAAAAGCGTACCATCCTGCAGACACTCACGTTTGCGTTCTGCCTGAAAATCCTGCAAAATTTAACCACTAATATTCAGCGCTAGCCAGCTTTGGAATCAAAAAGCCAGTGGCAGTAAGAGGTAAACAGAGCGATGGGCAGGCCATTTCAGCCAAGCACTCATCCAGATAACTCTGGGAGGCAAATGGGTATGATTTCACAAGGACACTGCTATGAGGTCACTGTTACCTTGTCTTTGTCAGGGAAAAAAGGATATAGACTGAATACAACAAAGCCATAAACAAGGAGTGGAAGATCTTGATACTGATGACTTCAGCATGATACAGTGTGCACTGCAGTGCAAAAAAAAGCATTTTCATAATCAGTATTTTTGTCTTTTTGTACCAGTAAAAATATAAAAACTAAAAATTCATGAAAGAAGACCAATTTTACTTGTGCAGCAAAACTGTGTAAGACTTATTTTCAAAAAATATATGTTTTAAGCATAAAATATCATTCAGAAGTTTGGGGTCAATACAAACTTGTTCAAAGGAAATAAATACTTTTATTCAGCAAGGACACATTAAACTGATCAAAAGTGATAGTAAAATTCTATTTCAAATAATCTTTCTATTCATCGAAGAATCTTAAAAAATAACGTATTACCATTTCCACAACAAAATGTTAAGCAGCATAACTGTTTTCAACACTGATACTAATAAGAAGTGTTTCTTGAGCAGGAAATCATTTTCAGAAATAAAAATTAAACAAAAAAATACCTTCTTACCTACCCCCAACTTTTGAACAGTAGTGTATATAAAATATTGTGATGATTATTATTTTTATATTATAATACATTTCAATATAATACTTTTCATATATTTCAATATGATTGGTCTAAAATGTCTTTACCATAGACATTTAATGAAATAATGACTATTTGTTATGTTTAATTAGAAAAAAAAATTAATTATAGAAAAATCTTATGTTTTACTGTATTCTTGATCAAATAAATTTCACTTTGGTGAGCAAACGAGACAAAAAAAAAAAATAAAACAAATTCTTACTGACCCCAAACTTTGAACAGCAGTGTAAATCTGACTGAATTCTGTTAGATTTATGCTTAAACATTGCCAATGAGGTAAAAACAGAAAACATTTAATTTAAGAAATGCTGTATATGAAACATAAGGTACATGTATCTTGTTGTCAGGACATTTTTACTGGAAAATGACAAAATAATGATTACAAAAACTGCAGTGTGGCTCCTTATAGTAATGCATGTGTGAGATGATTAAAACCCTTTTCCAACAAAATGGTGCTGGTGCTCAGGGACGTCGCTCAGAACTGTACCACATTTTTACTTCAGAGCCAAATGATGCAATAACTGTTACTACAAACCCAAGTCTTTTTTAAGACAGATTCTTGGCATATTGCATTCAAATCCATTTTACAGAGGCAAAAAACACACACATTAAATCCAATGATTTTAAAATGCATCTCAGTCCATTGGATTTTAGATCATTGTTATTTTTGTCATGGGCCGTTCTGTGCATGTAACATTTTTACATACGAGTCAGCAGTTTTGGACACAGTATATGCATGTGTGAAACTTGCCTTGTGAATTTAGCGCCGTGGTGAGATGTGAAAACATGAACAGAAGTTTTTCCACATTGTCAGCTATTCTTCGTTGTTCTATAAGAAAGTATCTTGGCATCACGCTGACTCATTATATCATAACTATAGCAGCTGATGTGGATATGGATATCGACAACAGTGTCTTCACAAACGGATCCAAATTCATAACTTGCGAAATAATAGTACGATCACCGAATCCAAATCGGATTTGTGTGCAGTGTGAACACAAGCTTTGTTTAGAAGTCTTTTACTTGTGGTAATTACCATAATTACAAGATGGCAAGTCGCAGATTTTACTGTGTTAACGTCTTCAGAACCAGATATTTGTTTCTATGTGTCTATGGAAACCCACAGAAATAACGCCCAAATGGATCCAGGCATTGTTGCTGATGACAAAATACTTAATAACGATGTTAATTCACCATAAGAACAAAGAAAGAAGAAAACTGTTAATATTATAGGAGTCCAGTATAAAAATAATAAAATTCATAGTAATCAATTCACACATATTTGTAAATAAAATCTTTTTATTTCAGACAGATGGGGAAAATAAAGTGGCTGGAGTAGCTGTGCAGCACAACAAAAGTAGGAACAAGAGGACAAAACAGGGAGTCAACTGCTGCATTGCGCACTTCCAGTCAGCTCTGTTGATTAGAATGAACGATCTAGTTCGGTCATGAGTAGTTTTTAAACTTTAAGTGAATGCCGCCCCTGGTTCCTGGCGATAACGGTGCCTGGTTTAAGACCAGCAGGATTATGAGGCCGAGTCAATTTGGTCCAGGCCAGAAGCACCTTTAATTCATTGGAAATGCGTGGAACAGGGCTAGATTGGACAGCGGCTCCAGCACCAGCACCGGGGTCAGTGGAAAAGGGGTATGAGAGTGGGTGAGTTGTGTTAGAATAGTGGTACTCTGTGGGTTGTGGTATGAGTGTGTAATCCATGGCTGAGGCTGATGCTGGGCTCACGTTTGTGGTTGTTCTTGCGCTGGAAGGGCAGTGTGTGCCGTTCGGAGTCTTCCTCACCTTCCTCGTCTGCCAGGTGTGTGTGAGTGTAATGGTAACTCAAACCTGGACGGTTCTTGTAGCGCTTCCCACAAACTAAACACAAAGAAACACACAAGGAAATAAAAAGAGTTGAATTGTTTCGTTTGTAGTTTGGTAATCTTGTCATAAAAAATGTAAATAAATAATAATTATTATTATTATTGTTTAATTTGCCATCAATAATTACAATTAATTGTACAATAGAATAAATACAGTTAATTTTATTTTAATTCAAGAATTAAAATTATTTGTAAATATTATATTTGTATAGCTATTAGCTAATAGCTATTACATGACTGTTGTTGTTGTTGTTGTTGTTATTACTATTATATTATTATTATTAACACTGTTATTGTTGATATTTACTATAAATCGCTATTTTAATAAATTTTATTTTAATAATTAAAATTATATTTTAACTATTAATAATACCTAATTTTAATAATTAAACATTACTCATAAGTATTATATTGCATATTATTATTGTTATTATTATTAAGTAATTTTGATTACTTTATTTTTATAATTGAAGAATTCAAAATCCAAAATAAAGGTTTTTGTTTACATAATATGTGTGTATACTGTGTATGTGTGTATGTATATGTATATATATATATATATATTATATATTTTTTTGAAAATATTTACATGTATACATTTATATTCATATTATTTAGATTATATATAAGTATATTTAATCTATAAACATAACATATTTTTCTTAAATATATACATGCATGTGTGCGAATTTTATATACATAATAAATATACAGAGTATACACACTATATTAAGTAAATAACAACTTTTATTTTGGGATGTCGTTTGACAGCACTCATTTTAATTATATATATATGTGTGTCATGGTTTGTGTGGCGGAAAGGACACAGGAGACTTGGGGTAAGTACTTTTTCTTCGTTTTAATCTATCAAATAGAAAAACAGGAAACAACAACATAACAGGACGAGTGACGGACAAAGACTCAGGGAGAACTCAGGACTTATAAACACTTAGAACGTAATCAAGGAGAAACTAAAACAGGTGGTAGGAATTATCAAATCAACTTAACTAGAACAAGAAAATAACCGTATAAGGAAACTCAGGAAGGACAGGGGGAAACTAAGAACAAAGAGTCCAGAATCCTGACAATATACATATATATATATATATACACTATTGTACATGTATAATACCAGTTAATATATGCATATTATCATTATTATTATTATTAGTTAGTAGTAGTTGTAGTAGTAGTAGTAGTATTTTTTATTATACTGTTATTGTTAATATTTACTCTAAATCGTTATTTTAATTCAATTAATTTTACAATTTAATAATTAATTAATTCAATTTGAAATTAATTATATAAAATTAATTTATAATTAAAAGTATTATATTTGTATAATAATAATGTATTAAATAAATATTTTATCTGTTCACATTCATGTATATAAACATTTCCACCATTATTGCCCATGAGAACAGCAGGGAATGTTGTCACTCTATGCAGGATAACTCGACACAATGAAACTTGACATTAAACATCCCATTATCAGGAGAACTGCATGTTTATATGGCTGTATGGTTCTCTGTTGCTAGTTCTACTTATCCTTTCTCCATGCTGTGTTTAATAATGAATGTAGAAATCTATTCTGCGTTCTTTGTTTATTTGTGCATGATACTCACTGTCACACACATATGGCTTGTCTCGATCCTCTAGGGATGCTGGGTCCTGTCTCTTTCTCATCCCACCAACACCACATGACTGGACACATAAAAAAATTGCATGTAAACACACAGATTCATTTACAGTTGGCAACCAGTCTATTTTACACAGGTGCGGCTAGAGAAGCATTGTAATTTTCCTCCGTCAAGCTTTAAGCAAATCCTCTTACACAGCATTAATTACACCTAGCACACAATTATCACAGCATCTCTTCCACACACTGCCGGATAACTATGTGGGGTGTGAGAGATCTTAGAGGAAGTAGTGTGCCCCAATTAACAGCACAGAAGGTGAGAGATTCTAGGGACTGAATCGAAGACATTCTGTTTGTTATCCTTGGTTTTATTTCTGCTAGACTTGACTACTGAAACTTGCATGCATTTCTGTTTGGGTAGTGCACCATACATTGTCCTGCAAATTACATTTGATTTCCCATGTAGGTAGAAGATTATTTTTTTTAAATAATAATTTAATATTTTACCATCAACAAGCACACATTTCTATTTTAACAAAGTTTAAGAATTTTGCCTCCAGTTTCTGCATAGATATGTATTGTATCATCATGTAAATTTGTGTAAAGTTCATCATATACAATATTTAAATCCACATGTCTCATCTTATTTCACTTGTAAGCCTTGTATCTCAACAAAAATAGCAATTTTGTAAAGTCTTCTTTCTTCGGGCTGTGGTTATTTCATGCCTTGAATGCATTTCTGTACAGAACCACTTAGGGATTCCTGCCTTTCATGTATGTGGGGTTATAATTACAGATGAACTTAGCCATGTTTTCAGTGTGCTATCACACATCAGGTGTTGTCTATAAAGTGGTATTAAAGGAGGTTTTTCACGGCTGTTCGGAAGGAGCTGCTTTGAATCAACAAAAAGCCAGTGGAACGCAATGATGAAAGCTACGCAGGGATCAAACCTGGAGATGTTCTAAACAGCCATAATGGATCAATGGCTGATGAGCTACAATGGCCTGCTTTGTTCAGACAGCAGCCTTTAAGAAACAGAAATCCTAGATTAAACAAAGAAACTGCAGGGCTCACTGCAAACCTGTGTTATATTAATACAAAACCTTGGGTTGCGGGTCTAATTGCTACCAAGAGCAGAGGATTCTCAACTGGTCAGTTGCAACCCAAAAAATTCTGACAGCAGGAAACAAAACAATACTGAATGTAAATAATAAAATGCTTCTGACCATATAATACTGCATAGTTTTGAGAGCAAAATCACTTATCACCTTCTTAAAGATTAGCAGATATACATCTAGTCAAACACTAGAAAATCCATCTATTCGCATCGAAAAAAATAAATGTACACAGAATTATGACCCAGACCCATATACTTTTGGCTCAGCACTTGATTGCCAATGATAAAATAAGCAAAACCAGATGAGTCTTGTGAGTAATCAGCCTACAAAACTGTATGATTCACTCTAGTATTAGTATGATTCATACTAATTAATTAGTGACTGAAGAACATGTTATAGCTGCATGTGTTTTACCCGTCCTTTGGTGCGATTCTTGCGTTTGGGAACATCCTCCTCCATCTCATCCATGTCCAGCTCGTGAGGAAAATCTCCCACCAGCAGCTTCTGTGACCACAAGGAAAGACCAGCACGTATGAGTCAGTTGTACTGTATGAACAACACTAGAATGTCAAACAAGCAGGTGCAGGAAAGACGAGTGGGAGAATAAAAGACCCTAAGAAAACCATAACCATATGGAAAATATGCTTTATATTAGTTCACAGTAAACATTAGCTTGGAATGGTTTTAAAGGGGTCATTGGATGCTCATTTTCCACAAGTTGATATGATTCTTTAGGGTCTTAATGAAAAGTCTATAACATACTTTGGTTAAAATGTCTCAATGGTAGTGTAAACCAACACCCGTTTTAACTTGTCAAAAACAGCTCCGTTCACAGCAAGCCGTTTTAGTCCATGTTCCTTTAAATGCTAATAAGCTCTGCTCACCCCGCCCCTCTCTTCCGTGGGGTGACGAGCCTGTTCTCATGAGACTATTTACTTTAGCCGCATTTAACCACGGAACTTGCTAACTAGCACGTTATTAGGAAAGGCGATTTGCAAAGATTCATAAAAGAACCGTATACTCACTTCTTCTGTAGGTGAGGCTGGATCACAATTGATTTGCGCAAACGTAAACACATTTAGGCAGTTTGGGGGGCGCGTTCCCTTCAAAAACAAAAGTAATCCACTGCGTCTTCAGTGGCTCAGATGTCAGGAGTAAATGACAACTGTGTTCATTATTACATCCAACAACAAAGCACCTAAATCTCTTAAGAGACATTCGTGTCTACTCCTGCTTCGGCGTCGAAACAATGGTGGACTGTTCACAGCTCACTCAGGGCGGGTCTAAGGTAAAACGCTAGTGTCAATAAAAAATTGTGGGAGGGGCCTGGGTCTGAGTGACGTCACACAGCCAAGAAGCTGAGAACGGCTTGGTTTGAGAAAGGAGATATTATTTATAGGGATTTAAAAAATAAAATAAAACAGTGAGTGGATTTTTATTATTATATGATGGATGTGTACAAACACTGCCAACACACATTCATTGCACACTGAGTCCGAAATTTTCGTCCGAAATGTTCGCACGTTGAAAAATAAATACGACCTCACGTTCTGTCAATCACGTTTACACACTGCCTCCGACATTTTTGTCAGTCATAAAAAAATTCAGATCGGGTTCGATTTTTTTCGTTTTTCGCATCGTGGCAAACATTTTTTGACAGTTCAGAGCCACCGTACTTGTAAGCGGAACGCCAAAATCCAGAATGGCGATTGTCAAATTCATCCACTTCGTCTCGCAGCACAAAGCACATATAGATCCTTACACACTGAGTTCACAGAAATTGGTTGTCTTCTTTTTAATATGTGGCTCTAATATTGCTAGCAAAGCATCAAACTGAGCCACTGACATCCTGAAGTAAGCTTTGAATAGTGATAATCCCGCTGCTCCTTAATACGGAGGGGGAACTATTTCGTCCTCTCTATATTTTAGGATTGGATGGACCCAATATTTGCTTTATTTTTATCTTTTCTTTTTTTAAGAAGCAAGAGGACAACCAAATCATCCTCAATGCTTGAAGAAATTTAGTATCGGTTTGCGATTTTTTTCGCAACAGATTAATTAATACGCATCGGACTCAGACTGCAAGGTTTCTGTGCGTGACAAATTTTAAGGATTACGAATACGAAAAAACGCATGCGAAAATTTCGGACTCAGTGTGCAGAGACCTTTACTCTGCAGACACAGGGTTAGAGTTGCTTGAATAAACACAAAAAACTTAAGTGAAGTTCTTTTGAACATTTTGATTAGTTGTTATATTACGGTGCAGTGAATAGAGATTCATTTCAGGTATCATTAATGTGCATCATGGGGTGAGTTGGATGCAGTGTTTCCCACATGTTGATTTATTTGTGGCGGCCCACCACAATATCCACATCGACCGCCACAAATAACCACCGCCCCCTGCCATCAGCTTACGTGTCTCACACACACACACGAGTGCGAATTTGGCGCTATATTTAGAAACTTTTTGACCCTTTTGGCTGCTTTTTTTCCATAACGGGTACATACGGACAAACCTAGCGACTTTAAAAAAAAAAACTTAGCTTTCATTCAGTTGAAAGATGTAGCCAGTACTGTCCCGCGAGCGCGAGCTCTGACTCCCGGCGCCGTGTCACCTCTCTCAGCGTCTGTTCTGAGCAGTGAGCGGCAGAGAAGCAGCGCATTCAGTTGGCCGTACCGCAGCAGAACCGTAAATAAATCATTTACAAAACAGCATTTTCAAGCACCTGTCGCTTACTGATTTTTTGGACTTTTAAATATGAACATAATTCGTCTGTTAATATGCGCATAGTTTGTTACTCAGACAGGCATTGCGCTGAATGAGACAACAATAATATAGCCAAAACCACCGAATACAGTCACTTTTTAGTGTAAGTTAGATGTATATTGATTTTATCAGACCATTTTGCGATTACAAATCACGATTTAATGAGTTTAGTGAGAGTGATTCCTTGTTAACATGTAGTATTAATGGGTTGTGTTTACTATCTATATTTGTTTTATATATGACAACAGAAAATATAATGTGAGCAGCTTTATTGGGCATTCAGCTGTATTACAGTATGTGACAGTTCATAGAGTTGAACAGAGCTGAAGTGCCAAAACTCCTCTGAACGCAAACTTGACACAATGACGTCATAAATATGCAAATTAATATGTGACGTCACCTGCCACCACAAGTCTCACAAAATCCTGTGGGAAAAACTGGGATGGTAATGGTTTTAGGGTAAATACCTAGGGTTATGAGTTTGATCAGATTATTAACACTGTGTCCACTCTGGATACGAACAGTGTGACACAACATGCCAAAAGAAAATAGAACCCATTTAAATTAGTAATGCGGCACAGTGTCAATGACGTGACGATAAGCAGCCAAAAGTAAACCCTATTTCAGATGTATTGCACCCACTTGCCGGGAGACATAGTAAATACAGCGCATTGCATGTTGTGTTTTGTTAGTAAATGTTTCATTAATGGTGTTGCCTCCTTTGTTCACTATCATACGGTGCGCGGCAACTTCAGATGCAAATAGTAACATTTCATCAGCGCATTGCATGTTGCAAATGCTCACAACACAACCTATTTGCAGCGCTTTTGGTTGTGTTGTGAGCATTTGCAGCATGTGCGTTGTCAAATTGACGAAGTGTTTTCTTAATTTGCAGGTGTTGCAGCGCGTTTCTTTTTTTGGTTGTGTTGTGAGCATTTGCAGCGCGTTGTGTCAAATTGAGGAAGTTTCCTTAATTTGCATCTGAACACTGAGCTCTCTCAGCCACCGTACTATCACACTACTGCATATATTGCATCTGACACTGGTGTGGCTTAGTTTTGTAACGTGAGCCCACACTTTCGAACGTTTCACTCTTGCCGCAAACACACACCGCACATGTGCATGGATATCACACACATGTCGAGCAAACGACGGCCACATTATTCAGTAAAGGAAAATGACAAGCAGCAGTTTCTAATTCGTCATTAACATTGAAGTATACGGAGATAAAACAATGCAAGTATCGATAAAAGTATTGTTTGTCCTGAAGCTTACTGGTAGTCCAATATTGACCCAATTACGTACTGGTCCATAAAAATACCGGTTCCCGGTACCCATCCCTAATAGACAGTAAGGACATTACCACGACCAAGGCACAGAAACGTAGTAAGAATTAGGGGTCGACCGATATGTGTTTTTCAGGGCCGATGCCGATAACGATTATTACAGATCAAGTAGACCGATCTGGGGTTCAACCGTATATTTTTAACGATATACGTGTGGTGTAAAAATGAAATGAATGCCAAAATTAATAATAACAAGAAGCTCTGACAAAAAACGTTCTTTAAATGCTTTTAAACATGTCTTTAATTCTGAAAACTGTTAATAACAACAACATTAAATAACACAATTAATAATAACATAAGTGCAGATCACCCAGAAATTCTGTAAACATTTTGTAAAACTTAAAGTAAACAACAAGCAACAAGTTACGGTCTAATAATGGAAATAAATGTAATAGCTCCCTGAAGTTTTAATAAGGTGGGCAACAATTAGTATGTCCCAATCCAATCTTTTAATCAAGAGTTAACACTTTATTTTTGGCAAACAAATGAGTTTACTATTAAAATTAAAACATGGAAGAAATAGCGTAATGTGTGATTATTCTCAACAAAATGTAATAATTGTTGTAGTTGTATTACGAGCACACAGTAATATATTCACTAAACCGAACTTATATTTTGACAGGTTGCCAATGAGCAGACCTTTTAAGTTTCTGGGCCTATGTATATATGTGACGATCGTTTTAACTCAAATGAAACGGTCAAATGCTCATGAGGAGTGAGCTCTCCGAGCTGGGGATGTTGTTCATGTATTTATGTCCTCATTTAGTGAGACGGCAGATGCTGAAACCACACCGCTGAGCATCACACGCTCTTGAGTATGTATGTGTGCAGTAAATGAAACCGCACGTCTGTGTCATTCATTAATAGAGATGCACTGGAACATGCAGGATTCATATTTAAATAGTGTTTTTGGCTTAATATTTATAGATACTAGTCCATAACGCGAGTCGATTTAAGTGTACTGGACCTACTTTTGATTTGTCATGTCCCATTCAGTGTAGACAGCATCACTGATTATAATGAGTTCTATAGTATTTTGCTGCGCTGCACCGTGCCACTCACGTCCGGTGTAGACAAGGTGTTATGATAAGGCAAGAAGTAGGACCCATATATAGGGCGAGACCCTTTTGGGGTAGGGGTGTGTTTGTTTTGGTGATTTAAAATATAAACATTGGCTACCAGAAATCACTTACCCCACCTTTAATTTCAATTGAAGTGTATCAGGGCGTTAGCTGTTTTTCTCTAAATGACATTACACCAGCTCGTTCATTACACCAGCTCTTTCTTCTTGCTTGAAGTTTATTGAGGCCTTAGCTGTTTTGTTGAAATGATGTCATACCAGTTTGTTCTTTTTTTTGCTTGAAGTATATTGGGACGTTAACTGTTTTTGTTCAAAATTACGTCACATCAGTTTGTTCTTTGATTTCACCTGAAGTTTATCAGGGTCTTAACTGTGATTATTTCCTAGCAAGTTCACAACTGTAAGCGCACACATATTATGTGGCTGTGGGAAGTGAACAGCGGTAGCAGGGACGCGCACAGCTTTTTAACTCCTGCTGGGGCCTGAGGCGAAGCAAGCAGCAGGATCACAGGTCCACTCCCAGGGGACAAAGTGCTCTAAAGAGTGACTCTTAATTGAAGTGCTAATTGGTTAACTGTCCACCCCTGGGATAGATGTCATGTGACACTAGTGACAGCTCCATCGACTGACAGGTGGGTTCATTAGGATATATAAGCATTCACACGTTAACACGGTCAAATGTAAGTACCTGTAAACCCAGAGAAATTGAAAATGTGCAACCGCACTCCACTAAATCAATACAACAACTTTGTCAAACGTACTGACATAGACACACTCACAATAACAAAAATATACTCTCAAACATACACACTTTGTGGTTAACAAGAAAGTCTGCCAGTGGGGGCGTGTCAGCCCTGCAGGGATTTGTGTTACTGCCAAAAACAGACACAAGTAATACAGAGAAATCAGAAGGGGAGAGAGAGGAAGGGAGAGGAAGACGGCAATAGAAAGCAGTAATAAATGTTGAATGGAGTTGTGGGAAGAGCATTTTGGGTACCAAAAACGACACATGGGGACAGTGTCTTAGTGTGTACTTTAGTGTGTACTTCAGGGCAGAGTGTGTAAAACCACTCTTCATTTAGTAAACTACTGAGTGTGTTGTGTCTACAAAACCATTCTAGGGGGAGCAAATCATAGTTGAGGAATCTTTCTTACCTGGCATTCACTCATGGGTTCCTCCTCCTTTGTTTCAACCTTTTTATCCAGCAGTTCTCCACTGAGGAGTGACTCCAGAACAGGACCCTCAGGAACACCCCCTTCCTTCTTTAGTGCTGCTTCATAGTCTGGACACACACCGCAAACAATTGTCACACCAAGGCATTTCTAGGCAACCCATAAAAGACTAGGCCAGACAGTGTTTCTGTCATTTGTTTAAAGTCTTAAAGTAAAGAAATCGTACGAAGATTGCATGCAAAACAATAAACAGTCTCACACAAAACCTGTTATTTGATGAGAAATCACACACTTGTAGAAGCCATCTAGCAAAGCAATGAATCCAATAAAAAACACTCTAAAAAAAAACAATGTCTCTCATGTATTTCTGTTCAAACTGTATATTTACAAGATTACCCTGTTGAAAAAACAGCATATGCTGGTTAGGTATGTTTTAAAGCATGGCAGCTGGTTATGAGCTGGTCCTAAGATGGTCATAGGCAACTAGCTCCAGCTTAAAATTAGATCAGGACCAGCTTAAACCAGCTCAAACCAGCTGCCATGCTTCAAAACATAACCATACAGTTTTATTTCAAGAGGGTAAACAAAACCAAGTGTCCCAAAAAAGGGCGTATTAAATTAATCAAAAGTGGCTGTAAATACATTTATAATGTTACAAAAATGGTTTCCATAAAAATATTACACAGCACAAACAAAAATAAACTTGATTTAATTGTATTAAATGCAAAATAATTGCAATTCTTGGACCAAAACCACTATAGAATTCGTGTAGCTATAGAGTTAGAACTAGTAAATGTGGTTTACAGGTTTCATAGAAAGAGAAAGATGTGCACAAAATGAGGTGCTGTAGAAATCGAATACTTTAATGGTTGCAGACAAAATAGCTGAACACAAAAGCCAACGCATACGCGATGACATGTGAAATAAAATGTCATCATGTATTAAAGAAGAGTGGCTTGATTAAGTGCTGGAAATAGCGGATGATGGGCACAGAACGGAAACAAAACTCTAAAACATTTACAGTCACACACGGGTGCACTATGTGTGCAAACTCAACTACATAGGGATGTTTAGATAACTATAAAATAATTCACGTTCATATTTTTTATATATATATATTTAGCTTACAAATCTCAGTTTAAATGCTTAAGTTTGTTTTCTGTTCTATTCTATCAGTTTAAATGCTTCAGTTTATTTTTTAATTCTATTATATTATATTATAAACCTAATCATCTTAAAAAGGGAATTCATGAGAAGTATCTGCTTATTTGTTTATATTATATTATATTATTATAAAGAATTGAACTGCGCTGCATAACATTTATATTTTTTATAGAATTTCTTAGTGACAGAGCACTAAAAAAAAAATTTCTCAGGAAAACTAAAATATGCATCATTAAGGGCCAAATCAAATTATGCACTTTTTTGTGTGTGCTGTACAGGTCTGGTAAAGAATGTTTTTGCTCAGGTGGCCAAAATGTTCGCCCCAATAGAGAGTTTTGCTCAGCAAGAAAAAACTTAGAGAGAACATTGTGCACAGCTGAGCAGCAAGTCAGCATATTAAAATAATTTCTGAAGGATCACGTGACACTTAAGACTGGAGTAATGGCCTCTGTAAATTTAGCTTTGACATCACATAAATATATTACATTTTAAAATATATTAAAATAGAAAACAGATATTTTAAATTGTGATAATATTTCACAAAATTACTCTTTCACTGTATTTTTTATTTAAAAAAAATTATACAAGCTTGGTGAGCATAAGAGACTTATTTCAAAACTGTTTTAAAAATCAGATCCCAAACTTATTTTTGGTTCATTTGTGGATTTTTTTGTCTGTTTAATAATAATATAAATACCAAAAGTGTCTGGTACTACAATTTATTTTTTATAAATTATTTATTTTATTAGGATCCCCCCCCCAAAAAAACAACAAAAATGGATCAAAGATTTATGTTTGTCTTTCTCAATACCAACTTTCTCTCACCGATTTTAAACTCGATGGGTCCAAGACGTGGATCTTCTAAGATGTTTAACCGTCTCTTCTTTCTCCAGCAGCGTGCAGGATAGGTATAAAGCTGCCCTGGAGCCACACCTTGGTTAAAAAAGAACCAGAGCCATGGTTTAAACATCCAAAACCTTGACTTAACAACAAAATCACCAATGCAGTGTGATATACCGTACACATAGACACACACCTGGCCCACGATGGGTCTTCTCCATCCATATGTAGCAGTTACTCTGTGCTACGCCTGTTTGGGAGTCAAGAAAGGGCAGGCGCATGGAGCGTTCAGCACAAAGTCGAGCATTATAACTGCGGCAGTGCTCGATGGCCTCGCGGTAAAACTCCTCACCAAGGCTGGAAACAATTAAAAAGGGGGGATGTCTTACAAGTATGTTTGATTTCAGTGCTTAAAAAACAATATTTATTATTTAAAGGCCCCTTGAAATCGAAATTTGTGTTTAATCCATGTGTTTGAAGCTATCTACAGTGTAGTGAAAAGGGTACCCCCTTCCTGTTTTTTTTTTTTTGCATATTTATTACACTTAAAAGATTCAGATCATCAAACTAATTTCAATATTACAAAAAGATAATGCAAGTGAATACAAAATGCAGTTTTAAAATGATGATTTCAATTATTAAGGAAAAAAAGTTGTCAAAACGTGAAAAAATAATTGCCCCCTCATGTTAAATCATGAAATCTGAGTTAAATTTCACTAGCCACATCCAGGCCTGACTACTGCCAGACCTGTTGAATCAAGAAATCACTTAAATAGAACCTGCCTGACAAAGTGAAGCATGCTTAAGAAAGCAACACACCATGCCGCGATCTAAAGAACTTTAAGAACAGATGAGAAACAAAATAGTTGACATGTCTCAGTCTGGAAAGGGTTATAAAGCTATTTCTAAAGCTTTGGGACTCCAGCGAACCCCAGTCAGAGCCATTATCCACAAATGGAGAAGACTTGGAACAGTGGTGAAACTTCCAAGGAGTGGCTGGCCTACCAAAATTACTCCGAGAGCACAATGACAACTCATCTAGAGGTTATAAAAAACCCAGAACAACATCTAAAGAACTGTAGGACCTCACTTGCCTCAATTAAGGTCAGTGTTCAACACAGCATTTCATAAAAAGTACATCATACCAACAGTCGAACATGGTGGTGGTAGTGTGATGGTCTGGGGCTGCTTTGCAGCTTCAAGACCTGGATGACTTGCCATAATTGATTGAACCATGAATTCTGCACTCTACCATAAAATCCTGAAGGAGAATGTCCGGCCATCAGTTTGTGACCTCAAGCTCAAGCGTACTTGGGTTATGCAGCAGGACAATGATCCCAAACACACCAGCAAGTCCACCTCTGAATGGCTCAAGAAAAACTAAATTAAGGTTTTGGAGTGGCCAAGTCAAAGTCTAGACTTAAATATGATTGAGATGCTGTGGCTTGACCTTAAACAGTCCTTTCATGCTTGAAAACCCTCCAATGTGGCTGAATTAAAACAATTCTGTAAAGAAGAGTGGGCCAAAATTGCTCCACAGTGATGTGAAAGACTCATTGCCAGTTATCGCAAACGCTTGATTGCAGTTGTTGCTGCAAAGGGTGGCACAACCAGTTATTAGATTTAAGGGGCAATTACTTTTTCGCATAGGCCCAGGCAGGTTTGGACCAAGGCTATTTTCGTAAATGAAAACTAAAACTAAGATGAAAACGATTGATGAAAAAACTAATTCTGAAATAAAATAAAAATGTCAAAATATTTGAAAAACTAAAACGAAACAAAACTAACAATAGTTACTTAAAAACTATAACTGAAATTAAAAAAAATATATATAACAAAATAATTGTTTTCATAATCATTACGTTCTCAACCCTTGGCGGAAAAATATATGAGCTGTGTGACAGTTTAGGAAAAACCTGTAAATGGCGCATCACACACATGGGGTTATCTGACGGAGAGACGCAAGCAGTTTAAAGCAGAGTCCTGCACCGGTCCTGTTTGGTAAACATGCACCAGCAGTACTTAACAGAACACCCGACCCGTTATCCCACAGCAGCACTAATTTATTTCTGTAGCCTACCAGACCAGATCCGTTTGACAAAGACCATGAGTTGGGACCCGAACCGAACACGCATTAATCTACAACATCAGGTAGGCAAAATTACTTATTTTCTCATGTAACACAAGCAATCAAACACTAGGCAAGTTGGTGCTTTGAAGAAAAACAGACTACACACAGATGATTATGGTTAAAGAAGAAAAAAGATATATAACCAAATTAAGCTACATTTATTTTCATATGAAATATCTCAACACACCATGAGATATGACATTAAGCGCAACTTGTGTAGATTTATTTTGTAAAAAGGCTTGATTGCTTCCTTTGGGGGATATTTGTATACTTCTACCATCTAATCAATCTCAGCATGCGCTAATTTTGTGTTGCTAAATGTTTGCCTCACTAAGGTTAAATTATGCCTACGTCTTTCTTTGGCCTTCGCTCTGGAAGTGATCTGTTGATTCTGCCAAACTTTAATTGAAACTGAAACTAAACTATATAAAAACGAAATAAAAATGTGTTCACAAAATAAAACTAAACTAAAACTAACAAAAATATTGAAGAAACTAATAAAAACTAAACTGAATTTTATAGCAAATTTTAAAACGATATTAAAATAATACAAATTAAAAATTTTAAAAACTATAATAACCTTGGTTTGGACAGCTTTTTTCCCTTAATAAATGAAATCATTATTTCAAAACTGCATTTTGTATTTATTCGGGTTATCTTTGTGTAATATTAAAATTAGTTAGATGATCTAAATCATTCAAGTGTGGCAAATATGCAAAGAATAAAAAAAAAACAGGAAGGGGCAAAAACTTTTTCAGAGTACTGTATATGCTAGTAAACACTCAGATGTTGACAATTCATATTTTAGCACATATACATTCAATATTTACAATTTTTACCTCTTCTGGGAAATTAGAGCAAAAAATATTGATGAGTCATGTTGCTCTAAACAAATGTATTTCCAAGTAACTTCAAGGGGTGTTTAAATTTTAATCCGTCTATGCAGAGAACTCTTTGTACTGTTATGCAGGAGGTAAATACAATTCTTGGCTGGCATCTAATTGGGAAATATAAATCTAATTTCCAGCTCTGTCAAAGACATGCATGTGAATTGGAATATACTGTACAGAATCTCACTTAAGGGTAAAGAGCTCAGGTGTTAGGAACTGCTGTTTAAAAACACTGCAGCATGAGAACAGTGGTGTGCATTATGGTTTGTGTGGCAAAAAAAGAGCGCACTCAACAGTTCTGTCCTCAAGAGTATGTTTGCATGCTCGAAACTGGTCAGGACAAAAGTACCGAACAGTGATTTTATTGCTGAGGCTGCACTCAGCAAACTGCTGTATTTGTAAAACAATTTTAACATCAGGAAAACACTCATGAATAAGTCAGTAGCAACTGTTATATATTGCTTTACAGATTAGTCAATTTATATTCAAATTTGCATATATGAAAACATATGACTCAAAGTTTAATGAGATTTTTTTAACATTTGCAGGGGTGGATGGGAGGCTGCCTTGTGAAAATGAAGTGCACTTGACTGAATCACATACTAAAAGTACTAGTGTACTTCAAATCTTAAAAGTTATTAAAAAAAATGGTTAATTGCGTATAATATTAATGAAACAAATGACCACTTAACTGTACTTAAAGAGAATATAGTTTTTAAAAAGTATTTTGTACATTAATCATTTCAAATGAAAGGTTTTGCTTTAAAGTACATTTTAAGTCATTATGTTTACATATTTTATTTAAGTTTGCCATACATGATTGTCAGTACATTCGGGCAGTACATTTTAACCAGAATTCTAGGACAATAAAAGTAATTATGAAAGTATATATAAAGATGTAAGTGGATCAAAAAGTTAAACTAATTGCATAATATAAATTTAAACTATAATTCATTTCATTTCATTGCCATTAGCATCCAATTAAGTGACTGAAAACATTTTATTCAGCTCACATATTCCCATAATAATTACTCTTCGCAAAGTCTCCTTCACTGCAAACACAGTTAGGTAGGAAGCACTGCAATTACATAATTTAGCTATCATTATTTAATAGTTAAAAATACCAACTGACCAATCAAAAGCAAGTATTTCAGAGTGAGTCATATAATAATGTTTGGCAATGTCATAAATCAAAGTGTTATTGAATTTAGATATTCTTTTGATTCTGCTCTAATCTATTCAGTTTTTCTGCATTTTCTCTCCCATTGTTAACACAAGGAAAGATCAAAAGTGCAGAAATAATTGGGAGATGCTTAAAAAGTCCTGACAATACTCTCCTTAACCCTGCTCTCCCGCGGTTGCCTTTTCTTCTGTCCTTCTTTGTGCAAACCGGCTGAATAAACTCCTGCTATGTTATAAGCTATTGTAAAAATTAGCCCCATGGATGTACTGGTGAGTTCTGGGACACTGGTCCCAGTTTCTGATGCGTCATCGTTTGTTTCATTGTAATCAAAAGCACCGGTCTGCAAACCGGAGTGAGAAATGAAGGAAAATTGCATCATGCAACAATAACCGCATCCCTGAAACAAGCCTGATAACAAATTGACAGAGGCTTGAGGTGACGTTGATGATGTAAGTGTAAAACCATTGTGATTGGTGAACTCATCCATTTCTCCTTGCGGCGGAATGATGAAGAGCCCTGTGGCTCAAGACTAACAATGCAGTCAGGCTGAAATAAATAACCATAATTTCTCCAAACAAAATGGCGGCTAGAGCAAAACAACACATTTTCTACCTAATTTAGTCCATGTTTGATTTTGGGGGCCATATCCTGGTCATTCGGCACGGGCTGGAATCAATCCTCAACATGTGGGTTGAAAAATCACTAAGTGTACAGGGGCAGTAAATTACAGTGCATCGAATGTCATGTACTCAGGTCCACCAGAGGGGAAATATTAAGTCCTGTGGTGAAGTGCTGTGGGCTCCATTTAAACACCTCTACACTCAGCAGATACTCAGCTGCGCTCAATATCATACAATGGACCAGGCAATATTTAAAGGTCAGCAAGCGAGTGAAAAACAAAGTTTGGCATCTCTGTGATTATGTGAGAAATTGTTCTTCAGAGAAAGTCCTTGTCAAATGAGCTTTCAAGACTTTCGAGCAATTTTCAAAAGGCTTTTTGATTGGAGTTTGATTGTTCCAACAGGCAAAAGAGTTGGGGGCAAAACAGCAAACAGAATAGGTGGCTTCTCTGGCAAAGCTATAATGAGCCAATGAAAAAGAGATCTCCGGAAAAAACAGGCAAAAAGAGTTGCAAAACAGATTTATTGTTCCCTCACTGTATTTAAATTTGCAGTTAATTTAAATGGAAAAGGTGGCTTCTCAAAAATGAAAATTTTGTCATTTACCCAGTTTCAAACCTATCACGACTGACAATGAAAAAGGTCACTGGTGAGATAAGGTGGCTTCTCTGTATGGCAAAGCTTGTATTCATATCCCACGAGCACAATGAAAAAGACATCAATCAGATTTCATTATATTCTTTGACCAAGCCTTGCAATGTAATTGAAGAAACAAATATATTGTGGTAATTCATTTAAATTTCCCACAAATTAAGAATGAGAGGCAAGACAGATTGCCAAATAACACCAAGTCCCATGATTTAGCAAGGGAAGGAGAGAAAGATTGCTTTGTATTTAATTTGTTCAGTTAATTTAAATGGACAGTTCACACATGGTGAAAACTGTTCTTGAAAGCCTCTCTGTGATACCAGGAGCGTTTAGCAGTCTGGAGGGGATGAAATTTGAATAGTGAGTGAAGTATTTAGCCTGTCGTTGTTCCCTTTATGTGGTTTCAAAGAAGTGTTAAACCTTGAAGAAGTGTGTATACATTTGTAAGTTTGATTTGTTTGATGGACTTTCTTTCTAGAAATGTCACAAATGCTTCTGTCAGAAGATATTTTGATGAATGTTGGTAAACAAGATTTATGAAATAGTTTTGGTTCCCTGTAGATTGGATTAAGACAAGAAGATTTCATTGAGCATGGTGTTCTTTCCTTATATTCTTTGACCATACAATGTAATGTGCCTGTGTGTCAATGGAAAACAAAACATATTATGTGTTTATACCTCTTGGTTGAAAGACACCAGTGAGATAAAAACTTTTCAGTGATGAGAGGTTTTTTTATTATGAAGAAAAAACAAAGTCATAGAAGATGGATTTACATGAGGGTGAGTATATGATGACAGAGATTTCATTTTGGGGTGGACTATTCCTCTAATTGGTTTTGTAATTGTAATTTAGTTAAATAGTGGCCACAATTAGAGATAAATTTGTCCATGATTTAACTAAAACAAGGAATTCTAAATTTGTGGCCACAATATCTTTAAATCTGTATCTTGAAAATATATTTGCGAATTTGTGAATGTCAAATACATGCCGCATAGTAAACCCTGCCACAAGGGGCACTATAGCATGCATTATCAAAAATTATTTGTTACATACATACAGCGCTTTTTGGGGTACTCAAAGCAATTTACAATATCTTCTACCACCACCAATGTGCACCATCCACTTGGATGATGCGACGGCAGCCATATTGCACCAGAACGCCCACTACACACCAGCCAATCAGTATATGGTGATGAGGAGGAGGTCATGATTATGGACGGAGGCCATTGGGCGAATTTAGCCAGGATGCCGGGGTTACACCGCTACTCTTTTTCCAAGGACATCCTGGGATTTTGAATGACCACAGAGAGTCAGGACCTCAATTGTTTACATCTCATCTGATCTTTTTCTCCTTCAGATCAACTACTTTCATGGTGGAGCAACCGTTTGACGAGAATCTTGTTGAGTAAGTAAGTTACAGTTACTTAACTGTCAAAGTGTTCCTCAATAGGTTCCTCAAGTCATGATGCCTCAATATCCCTATACATTGAGCCTGATGGTGATTTAAATTTCAGAAAAATGTCATAGGCAAAAAAAGTTATATTGTCAATAGTGTAGCATTGTAGAAATCTCACACAAAGGTCACTTTTAAACCAATCAGGTTTATTTTGGACAATGTGGCAAATTCGTGTGAGCAACTTGAAATCAATGCAAAATCAACATGGAGAAATGTTGCGCCCTCACTCCAGATTGCATGGATTCCTATTGAAATGACTGGATTTTGGTAAGTGTTAAATGTGACTGAATCTGTGCTTTGGGTATGTGATATGCACCAGTGAGGAGTAGGAAGATCTGTGTATTGGATTTAACAAGCATACCTGTTCTTTATGACAGTTCCACTTGATTGCCTAAGAAGAGAAGAAAAGACAGAAACAGCCATGAGCAGATGCAGACAATATCTGATTCCTATGAAGGTCCAAGATGGATTTCCATTCGAATCATTATAAATTAACAGAAACAATTAATTATGAAGAACAAACAAAGCCTCTTAACTGTGGTCAAGCAATACATGTTTTTCCGATGCCAATATTTAAGAACAAGATGACCTAAAATAGAGCAATATAATGCTGATAAATACATAATACAATTTAAAGGGATAGTACAACCAAAAAAAAAAAATTCTCATTTCATTCAAAACCTGTTTATCTAACTTTTTTTCTTTTGGTGCAACACAAATGGAAATATTTTGAAGAATGTTTCTGATGTTTTTCCCCAAAGCAACACTGGATCCTATTTACTTTCATTATATGAACAAATTTTTTTTTATAAAAAATAATAATTATAAAAATCTTCTTATGAAGAAAAAAAGAAAGTCATGAATACAGGTTTAGAACACCATGAGTAAATTACAGAATTTAAAATTTGGATGAATTACCCCTTTAATAACAGCAAAGGAGACGCAAAATCAAATAAACAGAATAATTACTCAAAAGTCATTACAAAATTTTAAAAACTGAATTTTTATTATCCACTGGCAAGGCTTTCGGAAGACTTTAGGACAGACACACTTCTGTTAATTGACCAAGCATACCGATGGTGATAATTTCAAAAAGACCAAATACCAGCTGATTAATTGGCCTGGCTGATATCTGGGTCTGAAACTAGGATCTGGATACCTTGACTGTGTTTTCTGATTTGCCACACGAACAGCATGAGGCAGCAGCGTGCTGCAGTTTTACAGCTGAAAGGAAAAGCAGTTACAAGAATAGCAAATGGAAAACTCGTCTTATTGCCTCTTTAACTACATTACCGAGAGATGCATTATTTGCAGTCATTGTATTCACGCTATATTAGAGCTCCAAAAACATTAGGTATCTTGGAAGAAGGCTGACAGAATGGAGAAATGGGTGAGGTTAGCTAATATAAGAAAAATCAATAAGAGGAAGCAAAAGCCTGAAGCAACCCAACCAGAGTTTGGCTTGTGTGCGGGCAGAGCCAGCCAGGAAGCCAGTGGTATGCCATGGCATGGGGGGGAAAATGTGTGTGTGTGTTGTGGTGTGTGTGCTGTGTGTGTGTGTGTGTGTGTGTGTGTGTGTGTGTGTATGCCTGAGTGTTATGATCTCACCATGAGGAAGCATAGTTTGGTGCACATTTTTACATGATATAAGGGTACAGCAATAATGTGAATATGTATGGCAGCGCCATGATTAAACAATTACAGCTTAGTTTTAGACATTTTTCATCAATGGCAGTGATAATACTTTAAGGTGACAAGAAAACTGTGTGTGTGTGTGTGTTGTGTGTGTGTGTGTGTGTGTGTGTGTGTGTGTGTGTGTGTGTGTGTGTGTGTGTGTGTAATAACTTGTTTTTCTTTAATTGCTAGTCAAGTTAAAATATGATTAAACAGTTCAAACAAGAGTGCAGCAAATTAGCTTTTGATATTTAATTATAAATAATTATAAAACTATAAAACAAAATATAGAAATCTAAATATATAATATAATATATGTAGTTGTATGTACATTTGTAATCATGCATTTATAATTGATTTCTTTGCATTATGTTAACATTAAAAATGTACATTAATTCAATACTTTTATAAACTATATATATATATATATATATAGAAGGAATCAATTATCAGCTTTATAATATAATATATTGTAATATAATATAATATAATTAATGAGTAAGTAATTGATTCCTTGTTTTGTTTTTTTGGCAGTCCTTGTCCTCTATATATGACTGTTGACTTGTCACCACAAATTCGGCTAAACTTGACACACGCAGACAGAATGCAAAAAATTCTTCCCAATAATTTAAATTAAAAGTGAGTGTCTGCGATGTAGACTTGGGCCCAGACTTGAAAGCTTTGGAAGGAAATGCGTGGTGAAAAACCCTCTGAGGTTCAACCCTCTGCCCCCTCCCCCCTCTGCCTCTTTCTAGTCTGAGCACAGAGCCGTCAAGCCCCCTTCCCCATTCCATCTTCTCACTCCTGTGTGTGCTGCTAGTGGAACAAGTCTGGCTTTCAGTAATAAGTTGACAGCTGTAGAAAATGGCTGCTCTCAGTTTGTTTGCTTTTTTTTTTTTTACACAATCTCATTATAATATACTGTGGCGGTGGCCTTGAAAGCTGTGAAACGTGTCTTGCTGGAAGACGAGAGAAAGCCGGCCATATGGAATGCAGTCTGAAAGTAGGCCGAACTCTGTGAATTCCAATTTTCTCGATCAACACTGTTCCCTGCAGTTCTCTCTGTAATTTAATCACAGCTCCTCGTATCAGAGGTGACCAATGTTCGATTGTGGATGACCACCTATTGATTTCTTTAATAGAAGCGAGGATCCATGTTTATCGTTAGGGAGAATTTGGACAAAACCTTTCAGGCCAGACTTTAATTTGTCAGCATCAGTGACAAATGGAGCGCAGATCTAATCAGATACATCTGAGGCAATTGCTCTTGTATTTTCATTACATTTGAGTTTGGTGCACAGTGTTGCTATATTGGCCGCATATATCAAAGCAAAGGCTAATGAAAGAAAGCATCCAAATTATAATCTACTTTCTTAGAGCTATTTTTAGTAGATGCTGCCCACTTAAGAGCCCTTTTTTGCACCTAAAGCCTTTAAAGAGAATTGTAAACATGTAAAACCTTGTAATAAAATGTGTTCGGCATTGATAACGCATACTTGATACGATATGAATGCATGCATGTAATAACCACTAACAATTTACACAAAGAAAGCCAGGCTGACACACACACACACACACACACACACACACACACACACACACACACACACACACACTACACACACACACACACACACACACACACACACACACACACACACACACACACACACACACACACACACACACACTAGCTAAACAAAGGAAAACAAGAACCTCAAGAGCAGGGTGCCTTTTCCCCAAACCAAAAGAGAAAGAAAGAAAAAAAAGATTATTGGAGAGGAGCGCATAGCTTCCAGCATCCACACTGTCACTCCTGTGCAAAGCTCAACTGTGACCCTCAAAAATAGAACAACCTCCAAAATTAGCTCTTCTTCTGTAGCCTATTTAATTGAAACCAGTGAGGAGGCAGAGGGAGATGTTGTCCAAATCTGTCTTAAAACTTATTGGTGTATTCCTCATTATGCTCACTACACTACCAGAAAACTCCCTACAGTGCCAATTAGTCTCAATTAGCAGTTGTCCTTTTGAAAAGTAACAGAGAGCTCCCTCTAGAGGCAGCACTGTGTCAGTAAAATACCAAACTCCTGTTGCGGAGACCAGAGAACTCAAGTTATTGAATGCAAGCACACACACACACACATGCTTGAAAAATCAACCACAATATATTAATTTGAACAAAACTTAGTAACACGCAATTATATATAGTGAAACTATGCAATATTCTTTTATGGATTAAAAAAGATGTATATACTTCAGAGTCACAGAAAAAAGTTGGACACCATAATTTGTATACTAACAATATGTTTTAAAGATAAAAATAGCTCAAAACACCTGTATTTTGTTTATTATAAAGTATTTTATTACGTTTTTGACAATTAGTTAGTGAAAGTAGGTGTTTAACCATATCTTCTAACAATAAACATTAAATAATGTAGTTCCAAATAAACGTAAACGTCCCATTAATTGAAGACAATGTTTGATAATTTTTGCTTAAAATCATTTGCACAACAGGGTTGAGCTTGTCGAATGTAGTCATTTACCATTTGTGTAAATATTGAAAAAAGGAGATTATTTACTGTAAAAAAGATCTTACATTAATATTAAAGAGTTTAACATTTCTTGTAACAAGGAATAGATTATACTTAAATTACATTTTTTGTCATAAAATGTGTAATAATTGTATTATAAAATTAGTCATTTTATTACAAAGAACTGAATATCAAGTCAACACATTGCTACAACTATGACATTTTTATTTGATTTTAACTGTTGGACATATGTGACCCTCTCTGTGAAAACCCAGCTTAAGTCATTTTTTGTGATTTGCTGTTTTCTACAAAAAAATCATCCTTCACATGGTAAAGAACATTCTGTGAAAATGTAACCTTTATATCTTTAATATTGACAGAGTAAGGTCATGTCAAAGATTTAAATTATAGTGAAATTAATGGTAGAAATCAAACTTTGATGCTTGTTATCTCATAATTAGATTTTGAGACTTTAGCCTGGATTTCACAGAGAGGGTCACATACTGTATGTAATGTGGTCGGGACAGCTGACATGGAACGCAAAATCATTTTAAAGACATTTGATACGTGTTGAGCTAGTTCTTTCATATTAGGTTGATTTTATGTCAGATAATAGTTGATCTAACATGTATAATAGTTCTTAAAACATGGGATTTGGGCCTTTAAAGCTTGTAATGTGCCAGATAATAATTTAAATCTCCTATCTTTACATAAGCATAAACTCCACTGAAAAAAAAACACACAAAAAAAACAACAACACTGCAGCAGTACCAGATGGTAGTACCATAGATGAAAGATTTCCATATTCAAACCAGCAGTCCGGGGCACTTCAAAGAATACTATGGTACTTCTTTTATAAGTGGATCATGTGGGTGTAAAGGACTTGTAACCATGTTTAATTGCTGTGGCTGGTGCCACTGATGGTGGAGGTTGACTAATATGTTGATGTGGCCCACAGTATTTCCATGAGCTTAGGACTGTTAAGAGAGGATATTGGCACACCCATCCCCCACCAGTACTGTAGATTACACTTCGCAATAGCAACCTCCTCGAGCACCTCTCCCTTTTCGTCATCCGCCCCGCTACCCCTCCCTCTTCTCTTTCACTAGACTACCCAGTCAAATGATTTATCTCATTTCTTTCTTCATCTGCCTCTCTGCCTCTACAGATGTGCTGGTGCATTTCCTCCAGCCTGCTGAAGACTAGCTTACTGAGGACTGGAAGAACTGCAGCACATTAACGTCAAAACTCAGCCATGCATTAGCCGAGGCCAAATGTTACATAAACATTTATAAATCTCATCGACTTAAAAGAAAGTGCATGTTGATTATGTTGGACAGTGGATAGCCAGTAATCTAGGACTAAGAGTAGGTTTACTCAACAATGATTGTACTAAAAACACAAATGTTTTTCTTTAGCGTTTTTGAAAAGTTTTGTGTATAGTGAATTGAAATGTGTACTTGTGAAAACCACTAAAAACGCTGTATTGTGCATGCCAGGCCAGTAGTTGGCGATGTCAATTTGTAAAGAAAGACTATATGTCTGCGCACATACACATTCATATAGACTCATAACGTAATACGCATGCGGATGACGTCACCGTTTTCACTGATTCGCATTTTTTAAGTTTACATGGAGACGTTTACTCTTATCGTTTTTAAAAATGTCCATACTGAAACTCATTTCAAACGTTTGTGTTTTCTGGACCCCAAAACGCGGTTCGTGTGTAAATGAACAGCCAAAATGCATAAAACATTTTTCCATGTTTTTCTTAAAAATTGTGTTGTGTAAACGCCCCCCTTAACATTCAAGTAAAGAAAGGTATTGGAACAACAACAACAAAAAATAAGTAATATTAAAATAAATTGAACTTGTCATGTCTGCTGTACAAACTGTTCTGTCACTAGCCAAGTTTCCATCCAAGGATTGTCTTCCGAAAAAAGGGTTTAGTGCATTACAGTGTTTAAACATACAGATGATGTACATGCTAATTATCATTAAAATATTGCAAGTGCCGAAACAATATTTTTTCGTTTAACTTTAGTGCGTAAATTCTGTAGCAATACTTCCGCATTCGAATGCTACTCCAAGTCGGAATGAAATGAAAATACACCTAATTTATTTTGTAAATGCATGATTCATCCATTTTTTTTTACGTTATGTTTAATAAAAATGTCATAACACATTTATAGAGGCTTGATGGTTGCTGATTATACATCATACTACTGCTGTGTAAAGCTTTAATTAATAATATAAATATTTTTTTTACACAGAATTTACCAACTAGGTCTACGTTTTTCAAAACTAGTGTGAGATAAGTTCTATCATGACAACTCTTGGAATATTTTAGCATGTGAATGGATATGACAATGTTAATGTGTTTGGTTTTGGCAGAATAGATCTGCTACACTGCGGCTGCTGCTGTTGGTTATTACTGTTGTTGTAGATGCCGCTACAAAGCAAGTGAAGGACCTATTGCAGATCTATACAGGTAGAGATGGGGAAGGTGGAGGGCTTCAGAGGAAATCTGAAAGCACGTTTAAAAATGCTCTAGTCAATGCTAACCAGTCATTTAAATGTAAAGTTCATTGGCTGTGTATGCAACATGAACCAATCAGCTTGAGCCAAGTAGTTTAATGCAATGAATATCATCAATTTGCGTTAAGTAACCACCAGTCTGCGCCATCTAGTATTTCATGACAGAACTTGGCATTTGATCGTAGAGACCATTGGTGTTAATGGCTCTAAAATATATTTAGGATTACGATGCTGTTGGGAAACGCAGCCCAGATCTCATGAGAAAATTTAACTATTTTATGAAGTGCGGATTTCAAATGATGCGATTTGTATGGAAACATATGATATAAAAAAGTAATCACAAACATCCCTAACCACTAAATCTAAGTCAGCAGGGTGTAAGCTGTGATCGTACGAACAAATGAGATCATAAAAATACAAATTAACCACCAATTCGCCAAAATGTATAATAGTTACAAATAGTAAATAGGGGTGTGTGATTTATATAATCTGCAATAATATCATAATTGTTAAAACGCTGTTCGATTTGACATTATTGAGTATTTTACAAAAACAAAACACCTACAGAGTGCAGTGCACGCATTACGTGAAATCTAGACTAGTGAGCTTACACTGTAAAAAAATCAAAGTTGAGCCAACTTAAAAGTTTAAGGCAACCAGCTTCAGCAGATTTTTGAGTTTTCTTCTCAACTTATTTTTTAGGATATTTCTCAACCTTTTGTTGTATAAACAAAAATCTGCTGAAGCTGGTTGCCTTAAACTTTTAAGTTTGCTTTATTTTTTTTACAGTGTATGCATTAACAGTGCATTCTTTCACTGCATGATTCAGTCTATTAAAATACATTTAAAATGATCATAATTAAAGACATGGGGCAGAATATATATAGATGTATTCCACTTCATATAGGTAATCAATTTCACACAAAGAGTGCCGTTTTTTTCTACAAAAATTACCATGATTACAAATGTGATATTGATTTTTTTACAACAGTTCAACAGACAAGAAGTTAATTACGAGTTACTTTACGGTTTAGACAGAACATTTCCTGTATTTGCAACAAAAATCATTCCAAGCACAGCCACAACACTGTTTTGCGCCTCTGAGCAACATGACGGTGTTTCGTTCCTGAATGAATCAACCCTTTAAATGATTCAGTTCAATCGCAATGACTCACTTAACTTAGCGGTTTTAATTCCACATTTAAAATAACTTTTTATTATTTAAATAATTTTAAAATATCAGTATCAATGTTTTTTGTTTAATAGATCAAAACATTATTTATGCATTTGTAACTGCAGGTTAAATGCATTCATGGCCTGTATTAAAAGTGTGTGAAATACATCTAAATGCCACTTCACTTTGCATTGCAAAGATGAATGTTCTTGATACTGATTTAATTCGCTTGGTAACAGCCCAAATGTCTTATTATTCTAATTCACTGAATCGATCCCATAAAATATCAAGATATCATTTTTTATCAATACCGCACACCCCTAGTTACGAACTGCCATTAGAGTGTTTTACCATTTCAATCTTTCAAATGCCCACATCTCAAAATCCAGTCAACAACTGATGAATAGTTCCTGTCCTAAATGTTTTGCTTTCCTGATAATCTGTTATACTCGGATGTTTGTCACAATAAGAGAAAAACACGTCTGTCGCTATTTCTGTTTCAATGCAACTTTAAAGAGCTCTTTTTCAGTAATGTTCAAGGATGCGTTAAATCTCTTCATATTATATACAGTAGCCGTAAAGAGAGGATAATCTTTTAAAATGGAGCAAGTATATTATTTCTCCAGAGATGGAGAAGGACAATAAAGATTTATGAGAGCTTCTTTATTTGTATTAAAGCCCTTTTTCTTGACTAAAATTTTTTTCAGAATTCATTTTTTCTCCAGAGATGGAGAAATAATAGTTAGGAGAACAAAATGACATTTATTAGACAACAAGCTGCACATGACATATAAAGCACTAGTTGTTTGCTTTGCATTAAAATGCCACCAAATGCTGCAAAATGTTGGTTTTTACGTAAGTTCATTAAAGATACCAGCTTATTCATGATTTTTTTTCATATGAACTGTAAGTCTATGGTTTTACCCTCAATGATTATCAGTGGAAAACACATCTTAATTCACCAAGCACAAAGCCAAAGGATGCACAAAGCAGCATGCAATTAGTTCCATATTAATCAGCATCGCCTTAGAGAGGAGTTTCAGTTTTAAAAAGTGTCAAAACATCTCATTTGTATGCAGAACCAAATGAGCTATTTGAAACGCACTCGCCAAAAGTGTTAATGCTGAAGATGCTCAATGAATTTTCAGAGATTGTCTGCTAAAGACACCTGCGTTCGCCGTGGACCGCGATGCACGCAAACACCCTCGCTCAAACGGAATACCCAGGATCCGTCGTTGCAGTAGAGAACCATATATCCTCAGAGGCGTTTGTCTCCTATATTGAATTGCCCTTCTGTGTTTTCTGGCACAGGCTATGTGTTCACATAAATCGTTGCCTGTGGTGGAACATGGACCTGATGTCCTGCCGCATGTTCCACTGCTTGAAAAGACTGCAGAACTGACAGGGATGCTTACAGGTGCACTTGTACGGTTATTTTAGTAGGGTAAATCCCATTGCTTATTATTTTTATATTATATATCACATTCGCACTGCGCAAAATACATATTTGGGGACCTATCAACTGATTTGTGAGCATTCACACACCATACCCTCTGGATCTTCCCCTCCACCTTGCACATCTAGCGTGATGCTCTTCGCAGATCGTATTTAAGCCTTTATGTTTCCCTCTTGGACCATCTATAGTTTCGTTTAAAGGAGTATTTCTATGGATCTCCAGTGAAAATGGCTAGTGGGACAGTTTGTCTAGTAGAGAGATGAATATTTCGACCCTCTGCACTTTAATAATATCTGAAATCTAGGGAGAGGATCCATCCACCTAATAACGGCGAAAAAAGAACAGCTATAAATCTCCTCGGATGGACCCAAATTTAGCAATCGACTATGCTATGCACTGCTCTTCTGCTCCAAATGCATGTTCTGATTCATACTGACACACACTAGCGCTCAGCACAAAGTACACACAGTCTCACGAGGCCGAAGATGCTCATGAACATGCAAGTTCTAGATATAAGAGTGAACAATGCAGTGGACATTTGATGTTAACACCTTGATGATGCAGAAGTCCACCTTCTTTTGTGAAAGCCATGTGTTTTGTTTGGCAGTGCTAGGCGCAATCATTATTTGTTTAAAGCGATGCCCTATAGGCGATCTCACTTCAGGCCAGCCTCTGATTGCGTTATGCAGTAAAACCACTGCAGACCACCAGCTCAACATATCAGTGAGATCGAAAACAAAGTCATTATCAATCAAACAATGCTTTTGTAAGGAGAAGTAGATGCTTCAAATAGTGTGGCTTTGTTGAAGAGAGGTGTGATATTACTTTTTGAAGTCATAGGACTTACAATTTCCACCTGGCAGATGATAAATTGGGTGGAAAAACCCATGGACTTACACTGATGGAAGGACACAAACAATACCTAAAGTCCAGAATATTATAGAGGTTTGAGAGAGTGCATTTCTGAGCTTGAGCTTGTAAGAAACCAAGAAAAACACTCTAGAAACTAGGAGTGGAAATAAGTTATACTATATTAATATAGTGGATCAAACATTTGAATGATGAAAATAAATCATATTTTTACTGTATGCAGCATTTCTCATGAGAAAATTTAACTATTTTCTTATGTCATATAGATGCATATAATGTTCG
Organism: Ptychobarbus kaznakovi; assembly: GCA_027422405.1. Taxonomy (NCBI): domain Eukaryota; kingdom Metazoa; phylum Chordata; class Actinopteri; order Cypriniformes; family Cyprinidae; genus Ptychobarbus; species Ptychobarbus kaznakovi. The sequence continues at coordinate 8,431,638 of CM049813.1, forward strand.
TATAAATGCAAACATTTGCATAATTTTTTGCAATAAAAAAGTATCTTTGAAAGTCCCAACCTATGCCCCAAATTGTGTCAGTTGTGCATATGCTTTTCATCAAAAAGAGACCATACAAATTAATCTGATTTAGTCAGCAATTAGCCAAAACATAAAATAGTTGTGAATTCTCATGTTTTATATATTAATTCTAATTAAATATTTAAATATAGTGTTTTAAATATATACTCAGAATTCACCCAAAAAAATATTTCTATGGAAACATATGATTTTCAGAAATAAAAATTAAAAATAAAATGAATGTCCCACACTAACACATACATTTAACCACCAGTTTGACATAAGCAGACTGTGCAGAAACATAATGAGAAAGATCATACATAAAGAGTTACAAACGCCATGAGAGTGTTTTGGCATTTACTCAAAATTCAACATAATTATAAAACATAAATAGTTTACTATCCATTGATGAATCCATCGTTTGAATTTGGAACTGACAAAAAAACAAGATAAATACATGTTAACTGGTGACATGGATAATAGCAATGGCAATAATCTCCAAATTGTCAAATATTGGCCTATTAATCAATGGTATATCTCACTATCTGGGCCACACAAATAATAATATTGTGATTTGTTAAATTTATTTTACGGTTATCTAAAATAGTTTTATAGTGAGTATGGATTCTAAATTAATAAAAAAATTATAAAAAGCAAAAGTTATTGTGTACTCACAGATTTGATCTCATTTCCCCCCCCCCCAAAAAAGTGAAACAAATGTATACAATAAAAGCATTTTAGAATACAATTGTTCTATGATCATGTGTGCAAGCTTTTTTTCTTTTTCTTTTTTGCTTTAGGACCATATAGACAAACAGGAAGAAAGGGGATGGGATTGAGAAAGGTCCTCAAGTCAGGACTCAAACTCAGGTCACCCCAATATACAACATGCTGGAGCACAGCCCACAATGCTATCGGCTCCAACAATTATTAGTGACAATACCTTAGTTTTTGAGATTACAAACCAAAGGATTTCCTATTTCCAAATGTATGTGCAAACATCTCTCAGCTTTTTGCTTGTCTTTAAAAAATATATTATAAAAATACACAATAATGATTCATGGTATATCAATAGGATCATGACTTACCATGTAAGTTTGAAAGGAATTAAAGTCAAGACATTTTTGCATTTTTGCAATAGCTTCAATTCTCCAAACTACTCTACTCAGATGTTCACACTGACAAGACTGAGTCATCAGGAAGCGACACCCTCCCTCGGTCTTCCTCAGTCCACATCTGATGATCTTCCCACAAGGTGTCTCACCTCCCGAAAAAGAGTGCAAGTGAGCACACCATGCTTCTCTAACCTTCTAAACATCTCCTAAGTACAAGTGCAACACCACAGTACACTATACGTATAGACTATAGATGCTAGCAGTGCACTATAAGATCCCTGAGCAACAGTCTGATGACTGACAGTGAGTTAGGTAGCTTTGGAGAAATAGGTCATAGAGCTAAAAATACCTATCTGTGTCTCTCTCTTGCTCCTCTTGAAGACAAAGAGAGTCTCTCTGGAAGAAGAAAAAGTGAGTGAGTGAGTGAGTGAGTGAGTGAGTGAGTGAGTGAGTGAGTGAGTGAGTGAGTGAGTGAGTGAGTGAGTGAGTGAGTGAGTGAGTGAGTGAGTGAGTGAGTGAGTGAGTGAGTGAAATGAAGAGAACAGCCCACCAGTCTCAGGAGAAGACAAATGTTCTTATAGAATTGCGGCCGCTTATGTAAACAAACATTAAAAGGGCCTGAGTATAGAGATGGGGAGGAAGGATCTAGAACAGGGTGACAGTCTTCGGCTTAAGAGAGCGACAGTGTGAAGAATTAAACAGAGCTCATTTTTCTCAGATCAGTGAGGCAAAGCGGAATAACTATCCAAGAAGTCCGCATTCTGCATCCTACGAGATAACTGGAAGAGACAGGACACCATCACTTTAGGAGACTGAGAGAGATAGTGGAAGATTGAGGAAAAATAGAGACAGTAAGTCAACCTGAGTAATTACTAGAGGACCAGTGGAGGAAGAGAGACTGAACAAAGAGAAATATGCAACGAGAAGAGTGGGAGACTATTCCAAAGATTCCCAATGAAATGCCATCATTTTGGTGAAGGCATGCCAGTTAGCAGATAATCAGCAATCAAGGCAGGCATAATTTAATCACCATCTCTTAAAAATGAGTGATTTATAAAAGCCAGTAATGTAAATTAGATTGGCTCCTCGACTGACATCTCCTCATGGCTCCAGTAGTGCTGCTCTTTAACTGGGTTCTTTGAAGAGGGTTATTGAAGAGTGTAACATCACAGTAATTCAGACGCTGATTGCAGCCCTTCTTTCTGTTCATTCATGGTTCTCATGCAAATATCTCAAATGCACAAAGACACCCTTGTACATGACTAAAAACATCCATCCTCAGTCAAACTGATCGAACCAAGGAGAACCCAGTGAGATACTGCAGGATTTGTCGTGTATGATCTACTGTCACTGAATCAAAACTGCGGATTTACAAAATCCACAGAAGTTTTATACCTTAACAAAAAAGTATTAGATAGAGCTTCTGAAGTTAATCAAGGTACTGTATGATGCAAAATAGTATAACCCTTTACAATAAGGTACCATCCGTTAATGCTTTGACTAACATTAATGAGTAATAATACATTTGTTACAGTAGTTAAAAAAGAACATTGTTTATTATGAGTTCATGTTAATTAAAAAGGCTAATAATACTAACAGATACAACTTTTGGTTTAAATAATGTATTAGTAAACGTTGAAACTAACATTGGTATTGGTTACGCCAATGGCTTCCATTCAGAAAAGTCACGTGAGGCACGAACTGAAGGTAGGATAGGGCATAAGCTATATTTGCAGCACATATGTCCATGGTCCATACACACTTAATTACTCTGAATCCATATTCTTACTAAACATTTGTCTGAATTCAAATTATGTCAAAGCTATTCGTTTGAATTTGCGTAGCAGGTATTGTAGGACAATGGCAACCAACACTCGAATGTTATTTCACGTGTATTACACTCGTTTGTTATTGTTTTATACATTATGTTATTGCACATATGCATATACATATGTTATTGAAATGCTGTAATGTGTCATAAGGTAAGAGTTTCTTACCTCATAAAACCTTGCATCCTGCCTACTGAACTCGAGTCTGTGCGCGCCGCTCCCGCTGCTAGTTAACGGATTTCCAGTCAAAAAGCTTAAATAGTATGAATGATAACATTAATAATATACGTAGTCAAATGTTTGCCAGCAGTGCTCAATGTTGCCACAGAGTAGACACTTAAGTTGGTTATTTGTATTATTATTTTTTAAGTTAAAAAACAGACTCATAACATTCCACAAGCTCTAAAATGTGGCCTGGTTGTGTTTTGGTTGTTTTTACTATTTATTTATTTTTTAAACGTGATACACGTTTTAGATTTGTTTAGTTTTTGTAAACGTATAATTTTATATATAATGAAATATCCTATATATAATTTTATGTTTGGTTTGGGTAACGTTTTAACCCGCTATAGAGCTAACGTTACTGTGATGTTACCAAGCTGCAACCAAAATACAACGTTGTGGAGTCGTTTTAAGCTTACTGGGTCCAGGTAGACAATCGTGGTAGTTACTGGAGAGAGAGAGAGAAAGAGAGAGAGAGAGAGAGAGAGAGATGCAACCTCCCAGGTTAAAACCCGGCACAAGTGCAATTTCCTCTTTGTCGGATACCCATAAAAGCGACACTCACATATCCGTGCCAAATACAAACACGTCTCCCATTCGAAAGGTCCCCGTCTCTAGCAGACGAATGTAAAGCAATTTTGGCACTGAGCCCGTGTGGCGTCTGCGTGCCGAAAAAATGTGTCAGTGTGCACAAAGGAATCTAATGGAAACTTCACTAAATGTGCACCGATGCAACGTGCATAAGAGATATCAGATGTTGCACGCCACTAAAATGTCATGTTTAAGCATGCATTTGCTTCAGAAATAACACTTAGAAATCATATTCACGATGCACGTAATTTGTGCAATCTAATGTGTGTGATCAGCGCGTGCAATGTAAGCACAGACAACCCTCGGCGTGATAAACTGAAACGTTTTCCGGTTCTGGTAGTTCGCACCTTAAATGTTATCCTCTGACAGACAGCACGCCAGTTAATTTGGTCTGTCATCATATTACACAAAAGCAAAAAGGTTCAAGTATCATTCGTTTATCTTGAGACTCGGTGACCAGTGAACTCTCCGATTCCAATACCAACAACTGTAAGTTCCTAGTGATCAATACTGCCCAGGGACGCCGGGTCAACATTCTCAACATTCCTCCATATCACTGTGCATATGCAGAAATGGCACCAGAGACTCTGCACTTTATAACATGCCATATTTGCCCAGATGACAAAATGTCGTCGCGTGCTTTATGATTTATTGCATTTCAACATGCGTTCGTAGTTTAAACCTCGCCGGCATTTTATACTTTTAAAGATGTTTGTATATTTGTGAATTAGAACGAACGCTGTTTGTTGCATGTCATGTTTTCCATAACGCATAAAAATATAAATATTTTTACTTACGATTTCAGAGGATTTTGGACCGCTGTAGCCATTTTGATATAGAATGATACAATGTAAGACTGCAGATCCCCGGTATTGTACATGTAATATAGCTGCAATTTCAATTTCATTCATTCTCTGGGGCTGCGGCTGGATCGGCCAGCCAATAGGAGCACGACTGGCTGACTGTCACTGCAGGGAAATGTAGTTTTTATTCCCTGATGGCTTCCGGAGACAGCGCCGCGTGTACTACAAATAGCACAATGCACTGCGGTTAACTGTATACTAGTCCCGCCTTGATTTTGGATGGGCAAGCCAAAACATCTACTGTAATTTCTAGGTTGGATTGCTGGACTGTCATTTTTTTTGCTTGCTCTCATGTTGGTAGCTTCTTATAATTCGTAGATAATTGGAAGTATTTTTAGAGAGCGAAGGGCAGCAATGAAGAGCGATTAAGTCAATATTTATTTTCTTAGTATGCTTGTATTATATTATATCTATTAGAGATATTCCGAGCAAATTTCGGTAGGCACTGACCAATATAATTATGACATAGCTTTATCCTGCTATATGTGTATATATCACTAACGCAATTCCATTCTGTTGTAAGCTAATAATAGTTCCATCTTCTAAATCTAAACCTCAAACAAACTGTTTTGCTATTTTACATTTTCATTAATTTCTTATAAAAAAAAACAAATACAATATTTACAGCCTGGCCTGAAAACATGCTAAGCACAAGTAATATTAATGGACAATAACAGTTTAATGATTCTGCTAAGTGTTTTGATTCTGCTTATGCACTGAAAAAACATGTAGGCTACATCTGAATATTGTGAATATCATCAGCTAGCCTGACCTCTAATAGAAATGTAATGACTGTAAAAAGGGCTCTTCAGTCCAGTTAACTGCAATGGCGCCACTTTGAAGGCATTCTGTGACATGTGATAGTTATAGATCCCTGGTAACAAATATTTAATGAACCTTAGCAAGCTCTGTGGAATGACTGAACAAAGATGTCCTGTTGATTCATAAGGGATTACTGCAGAATTGGTGCATTTTTGGGGGGATTTTAGAGTTGAGCTAATCTTCAATTTAAGTTATTACACTGCAATACATTCTAAAACAGAATTTACATATCAGTGCTATTCTATTTGCACCTACCAACATTTTTTGATATACTAATTTTACAAAACTTTGATTTCCTAATCATACAATAATGAGCTAATGTGAAAGCTTTTTCATGGAGACTTGTTTTTATTGACCTGGATACTACAGTATAAACTTCTGTATTGTGCACACAAAGACTGCTATGAGACAGTTGATCAGAACAGCCACTAGAGGACGTTAAAATACTCAATAATACACAATGAAGGCAAAAGTAGATGGAGTAGCAACAGCGCCCTCTTGAGTCCAGCTAGAAAAACAACTAGCGCCAGCAGCGGCAGCTCTACAGTCCTGGGACAGTTGTAGTCCAACTAGCTTTCCAGAGAGTTGTGATGGTTTTAAATCGTTCACGATGTCTGAAATGCTGCTGAGAGATATGGAAGAGATATCTCTCGGGCCTGTTAAAATGGACGAGCAGAAGGAAAAGGAACGGAGTTTTCTCCTGGTGGACGAAAACGAAAGCTTGCAGGTTTGTTTTTGTTAGCTTCTGTGTTAGCCATCAAGCTATTAGGTAAACGGCACATGTCGGGTATTAGCTGTTTTTATACCCTTTAATAGGTCGATTCACGAGCACGCTAATAACTAATTATAGTATGTGTAATTTAAATAATAAACAGATTAACTAACCCTAAACTGTCAATGTGATTACATCATAAGGAAGGCCTGCCTTTTGACAACATTTAGGGTTCTCTCACTGTGATCTTTAGCCATTGATCATTATTGATTACATCAAGGGTTTGTTTAGTTTTTTTTCACGTACACATTCATGGTTTCAGGTCCGTGTGCTGCTAGCAGATGATGCATCTTTCAACACAGTGTGATTTACAAACGTTGAATGATCTCAGTGCTGTATACTGGTGTTATGTTATGGTTATGGCTCTAACATGATATTCTGAAGTACTTTGGTAATACCACGGTAGACGAATGTAGAAGCTAATCGCTGTGATCTATGAGCTAGACCCCCAACAACGAGAGTCAACAATGACAGTGTCTTTTCATAGGCTAGTTTATAGTGTTTTCAGGAACCAGCCTAAAAGTGATCAATTGCTGTCACTTTGAGAGATTGTTAGTGTATAGGGACCCAAAAATGAAACTTCATTATGTACTTACTTACTCTTTTGTTGTTTCAAACCCATACAACTTTCTTTGGTGTACACAAAAGGCAGGATAACTCGTCCATCATTCATGATGATATAATGATCATTTTTAGGTGAACTGTCTCTTTAAGATTCATTTGGTGGTACACAAAAGGCAGGATGACTCATCCATCATTCATGATGATATAATGATCATTTTTAGGTGAACTGTCTCTTTAAGATTCTTACAAATGGTGATTGACAGACACACAGATAGGTGGGGCAGGCATCCAAGAGGAACCATTAGCACAGAATTCTGCAAACTCATTGTGAAATTACAGCAGAAAACAAACAATAATGCACACAGGCCGAATTAGAATTAAAATTCTGCATGCATCTAAAACAGAATTGGACAGAATTGCTACATTTGAAAGCATTAATAACTGGACCGTCATTATTATATGTGTATGTGTAGGTAATGTAGGGCCTATACATGTTAGAGGTCTTCTGTTAAACATTGTGATCTCCAACTATTCGCAAATTGGTGAATTTGTTGTTTTGTTCTAATTGGTTATGTTTTTTTCAAAATCATGTAATATGATATTGTTCTATTTGCATATATTGCTTTGGCAATATGGAATTTAAAATTGAAATTAATTGAATTGGTAAACAGATAGATAGATAGATAGATAGATAGATAGATAGATAGATAGATAGACAGACAGACAGACAGACACACTGATAGATAGTGTGACAATTGCTATAAACTTGATCTCTGATACTCTTTCTCTCTTCCAGGTGAAGAACGAAACAGAGTTTTTGCAGATGTTGGGCTGCAGCGCTGCTCAAGGAGTCAAAGTGCTTTCTATCTTCGGTAACACGGGCGACGGCAAGTCCCACACTCTGAATCATGTGCTTTTCAATGGCGAGGAGGTGTTCGCCACGTCTCCTTCTCCGTCCTCATGCACGGTGGGCATATGGGCCGCTTACGAGCCGCACCTGAACCTGATCGTGCTGGACACGGAGGGCCTGCTCGGGGCCGCCAGTCAGCAGAACCGCCGGATGCGTCTGCTGCTGAAGGTTCTGGCCGTATCGGACCTGGCCATCTACCGCACGCGAGCCGAGAGGCTGCACAACGACATGTTCCAGTTCCTCGGCAGCGCGTCGGCCGCTTACCTGAAGCACTTCACACCTGAGCTCCGCGCTCTGTCTAACCGCTGCGGGCTGGACGTGCCTCTCTCCAGCCTGGGCCTGCTGTTATAGTTTTCCAGGAGACTTTTCGCACTCAGCTGCTAGGCCAGGGTAAGTCAGAGCAAGCAGACTTTCACTGTTTACAAGGCCTGCCGGGTTTATCAATATGAATACAGAATTTTTCTGATACATGTTGTTGCCAACGGCTGTTGTACGACTAGCCTGGGGGCAAAGGGATTGCTCTTTAAACTTGGGTCTGCACACCCTCATGGGGCCTAAACACATAGCCAGGGGGGTCTTTAAAAAAGTCCTGATTTTCAGACTAGAGGAGAATCCCACAGGAAAATGCAAGTTGTCAGTCAAGCCAAAGGCTCTATTTTAAACTCAATTGTTTCATCGTTCCTGCTTTTATTTCTGTCTGCTTAGTGATGAGAATTTCAATTTGTTTCATTGTTTCTCTGTAGTCAAATAACAAATCTTTAGAGAGATTTCATTTGAGTCAGTGATACATGGGCCACAATACTCATTTTTATTTATTATTTTAATCAAAAATACATAAAAATGTGATGCATACAAAGACTTAAATGCATGATGAGCCCGTTTTTTTAATTAAAATACATTTTGAACTGTCCTGAGGTCATAATGAAGAACAATTCCTTTTTTTTGACATTTTGTCGTTTGTCGACAACAAATTTTTGACATTTTGACAAAACAAGATTGATACAATCATGTAATATTATTTCTGCTATTATAAGTCATGTGGTGCTTTCAACTTAACAAAAAAAAAAAAAAATAATAATATATATATATATATATATATATATAGCATAAGATCCCTGCAGATCTTCATGACAGTGTGAAGGTAAAAAAAAACACTGAATATACTGGTCGTGAAGTGTAAAGTTTAAAGTTACAATGATGTTATTAATATACAAAATCTTTTTATTAACACATTGTAAATATTTGAAATATGTAATTCAAAGTGTGAGGAAAATGTCTTTACTGTTTACTTACTGGTTAGTTAGAACACGACATTTTTAAGTTTTGTAATTAAATGTTTAGTTTTCGTGAATGTTTTTTTTTTTTCTTATGAAACCAAGATGAATACAAAAAGATAAAGATATTACATAAGATATAATACAGTATTGCATCTTCATGTGCTTTATTGCTTCTATAAAAGATTGCTACGCAATAAAAAAAATTTTATTAGGACACATTTTCAAATAAATACTTTTTTTATTTTTTGCATTTGTCCAAAAGAAAAATCAAAACATTGGAGTTAACTTAATAGTTAAGCAACTAGTTATCTAACACAGATTGCAGGAAAATCCCTAGACAGGGTGACTCAGGTGTGGAGTGTTACAAAGATCACAATACTGCTCAGTTATAATTATGCCCTTGGGTAAACTCCAGGTTTTCAGCATGTTGTAAATCACAGTACATGAAAAGTGTTGTATAAAACGCATACAAATCTTTAAATGCTTGTAAAACTTCTTTAATCTTTTTTATTTTGAAATCATGAAAGTAGTGCCATCCAATGACGTGTGTCAGGCTAGAGAAATATGGGTTTGGTTTTCGTTATCCAGATGGCTCTGTCCCGGGGCAAGCAGACACACTGCTGCAAAAGCGCTTCCATGACTTGGGCCAGAGGACCGATGCCTTCAGCTCCATTCAGTACGTGGGCACCCAAACCATCACTCCTCCCCACAGACTACTCACAGTTGCTGCAGATAGTCAATCAGCAGGTGAAGAACACATCCCAGCGAGCCCCGCGACAGCCTGCCATTGTGTTCAGTGCATTGCAGGTACAGCAGCTCCTCAAACATTTCTTTGTGTGTGTGTGTGTGTAAAGTGAGCCTAAAAAAGAATTTAGACACTAAAAGCTTTCATATTTGGTCTGATATTTTGTATCTAATGCAGTTACAGGAAATTAATGTATTTAAAGGAGTAGTTCAACCAAAAAATGAAAATTTCATCATCACAAAAGAGGACGTTTAGCAGAGTGTTCACAATGCTCCTTTCCATACATTGAAAGTAAAGGGTGACCAGGACATTTCAAGTTCCAAAAATTACTAATATAAAGGCAACAAAAAATGTTTAATTTGACTCTGCATCTTTAAATATACATTACATACATACACAACCATTCAAAAGTTATTATTTAATGTTATTATATTTGTTTACCTTTAAATGTATTACATGGCATTTATTCACATCTAAGATTGCATTAAATTGTTTAACTTTAAAATAGTAAAAAATAATGGCTTTTAATATTACTATTTTAAATAAATGCTATTCTTTCGAACTTTCTGTTGAAATAAAAAAATTAAAATGTTTCCACAATAATATTAAGCTGCATGATTGTTTTCAACATTGATAATAAAAAAAAAAATTTTTTTTTTTTGAGCAACAGGTTTATTATAGTTAATTAAAAGTAAAACCATAAAATAATTATTGTTAGTTTAAATAAAATAAGTTTGAACTAAAATAAAATATAAAAATTATTTAATCTTAAAAAAAATTAAATCTTAAACTTATTTTATTTCATAATTTTGCCAAGCCAAACAATTCTCATTTTCATTTAGTTTATCATGATTACAATAATTATACTAAGGTAAAAAAAAATAAATGTAAAATGAAAACAAAATATAAAAATACAAACTAATTCAAAATATCAATAAAATGAATGAATGATTTTGAATGATCATTTGAGACTAAAGCCTGGCGTAATGGTTGCTAAAAATTCAGCTTTTCCATCACAAGAATAAATTATATTTTAAAATATATTAAAATAGAAAATCATTATTTTAATTTGTAATAATATTTCACATTATTACTGTTTCTACCATATTTTAAATTAAAGAAATGCAGCCTTGGTGAACATGGTGACATCTTACCACTCTTTTGAACGGTAGTGACTCAAGTGTCCTAAACTATTTTTCAGGGTCAGTGTATGCATGTATGTGTTCACCTTCAAGGTTCAAAGTTTTTTATTCGTCACATACACAATTATACAGAATATAACCAGCAGTGAAATGTAAGTCAGGTCCGCTCCATGGACAGTGCAATTACATGTAACATTAACACAAGAGAATGTGATTTGCCCACTGAGCATGTTTCTGAAAATGCGCTTCACTGGACTTCACTGCTCTGCTCTCTCTCAGGCATTGAGCAACAGGTTCTGTGGCGAGATCTCAGATGACAAAATCAGCATATGCTCCTTCTTTCCTGATGAATATTTCACTTGCCCATCAATCTGTCTCAGCTGCAAGTAAGTCCACACAGGCTCCAAGCTGTAGATTAAATGTTGTGTTTTGTTTTTTTACATATTGGTTGTGTTGAATGCACTGATGCATTGTGTTTGACGCATAAGGCAATCAGACTCTAATTTCATCACATCAACACTGAGCCACTTCATAATTTGATGATTTGCAGTTATAAAGAACTAGGATCTCTATTCAGCATGCAAAACTAATATATGGAAATGAGTTGCACATGAATGTAATTAGATCGTTTGTTGAGTCGTTTGTTATTGTTTTTGCTTGTGCGTGAATTAATAGAGCAGTACTCTTCAAGAGTACTTAAGAACTAGCGAATCATAACTAAACTCTCCAAAATTCCACGGCTTTAGTGTTCGGTGTAAGAATGGCATGAACCACCAGAAAGACGGGGTCTCACACATGGCCGATGGATTATGCCAGTATGCCCACCAATACAACAATAAAGTTAGCATTTGTAAGGTAAGAACTCACTGTCATTGCCATTTCTCAAGGTTAAGGTTTTTTTAATATATGTAATTTTATTTTTGTGTTTTATTCAGTTGATTAGTTTTGTTTTATTTTGTTTTTATTATTTATATAATTTTAATTTGAGAGGGTTTTTTGTTTAGTTTTATTTAGTGTTTTTACTTTTTGTATTATTGTTATTTTGTGTTTTTACTTTTTTGTTTGTTCATTTTATTTTTGTGTTTTTAAGTTTTTTTATTTCATTTCTTTTAATTCGTTTTTTCTTGTTTCATGTTTTTACTTTTATTTTTGTTTAGTTTTTTGTGAGTTTTTATTTTATGTTGTTTTTTGTTTTTGTTTAGAATACTTTACTTTTTTTTGGTTAATTTAGTGTTTTTATATTTTTGTTTTACTTAATTTTTTTGTTTGTTTTATTCGTTTTACTTTTTGTTGTACTATTGATATTCCCTTTGGTGGTGCCAATATGCAGTTTTCTTGTAAAAAAAAATCACACTAAATTGAATTAAATTTGATTAACACTTAGCGCTTAGATTTAATGAGATTTGCCACAAATTTTCTCTGATAATTGAGGTTTTAGATTAATCAGTTTGCAAAAACTGTCCTATATGGATTAGATTTCTCAATTTGAAATGAAAGGATAATGAATGGATGCAAAGGATGATAAATAACTTATTTTATCCATGCAGAGGTGCTATGAGAGCGGAAGAGAAGTGATCGTCATACCGAAAACATCTGCCTCCACAGAGAACCAATGGCTTGGTCTGGCCAAGTACGCGTGGTCAGGGTGGGTAAAATGGTTTTCTTACTGAAATGAGCCTCTGAAGCTGATCCTCATCCATGCTCTGAACCCTGGTCTTGTTCTACAGTTATGTTTTAGAGTGTGCCAGCTGTGGCATCATCTACCGGAGTAGACAGTTCTGGATGGGCAACCAGGATCCAGAGAGCAGTGTGGTGCGGCAAGAGGTCAAGCATGTCTGGCAGGGGGTGAGTTGTTTTTCTGTGTTCTCATCCATGTGCTGACTCCATTGATGCTCACGGTGGTTAATGTTGGTTTTCTGCTTGTAGACCGATGCCTTCCAGACAGACCATCAGAATGCAGCTCAGCGGGTTTTGGATGGAATGAATTACATAATCCAATCAGTGACAGAATACAGCTCAGGCCCAACTAAAGCCGTCACTGCCTGGCTCACAGACCAGGTGGCTCCACCCTACTGGAAACCCAACTCTGAAATCATTGTGAGTTAATATGCCATATACAGATAGTGAATTGGTGGGTTTTTGTTAAATGTGAGCCAAATCATCACAATTAAAAGAACCAAAGACTTAAACTATTTCAGTCTGTGTGCATTGAATTTATTTAATACACTAGTTTCACAATTTTAGTTGAATTACTGAAATAAATGAACTTTTCCACGACATTCAAATTTATTGAGATGCACCTGTAGGAATACATGAAAGAATCTCAGATGACACTTACGAATACTTGTATGAATTTCATAGCATGCAACAAAAAATCTCAAACAAATCTATTGTTTATTATGTAAAAATATCATGTTTGTCTGTTCAGGAGTGTCATGGTTGTAATAGAGCGTTTGAAGAGGCGGAGAGGAAACACCACTGTCGGGTATGTGGGGAGGGTTTCTGTCAGGCCTGCTCCACGCACAGCATGCCAGTGCCCGAGAGAGGCTGGGGCGGCAACCCTGTACGAGTGTGTGATGCCTGTTACCGACAGGGAGAACCACAGTACACTGGACAGGGTGAGGACATCGTTCTCTTCTAAAAACACACTGTAATTGTGCACCAAGTAATTCTTAAACTTGCAAAGTTTACATTACATTCAAAAGTTTGGGTTCGGTTAGATTTACTAAATGTATAAAAAAAGTATCCTAGCTCACCAAGGCTACATTTATTTGATCAAAAATACAGTAATATTGTGGAATATTAATACAATTTTCTTTTTTTTCAATTTATATATATTTTCAAATGTAATTTACAAAGCTGTATTTTCAGCATCATTACTCCAGTCTTCAGTGTCACATGATCCTTCAGAAATCATTCTAATATTATGCTGATTTGGTGCATTGATTATTATCCATGCAATTTGCCAAACATCACACTTTGAACAAATACTATAAATTCATGTAAAAAAACATCTATTGTAGCTTGTTAGATACTTGAAATATAGAATATGTAAGAAATTATAATTCCCCTCTGTTTTATTGTGTTACTTGTTTTGGGGGTGTCTGACATGCATAAATATAGTCATGCCTACTAGTTGTAACTGTTTACACTCTGAGGTGCAAATAAATATGAGTATAAATTGTTTTGTGCATTATTTGTACTTTGGCAAAGTAATATTTATAGATTTTTTATGTGCTGTGACTTTTTGTTACTATATGTCTTGGTTCTCAAATCCTGCAAGTGTAAAAAGGGTTTCTCACACTTCTGTTTCAGTTCTGCAACAGTCTAGTTATTTAGATCCAAAATACTAACAACTAATAACATTGGACATGTTTTTTTTACTTTGAAACTCTAGTTACACTTGTTAAAACTAGTTAATGAAACAGTGATTTTTGTCTTTGGATTATTCAGGAAGGTAAGTCTTAAAGTATTAATTTCTGTGGGATTTGATACTTTTTAACGGTACAAATTGTACTATTGTCCACATATTTTTACTTATTCTGCATGTGCTTACTTACATAATGCATTGTGCAGCAGAATATTTGGCCTTGTAAAAACATAAGCAATATTCTCCAGGGTTATTGAGTTCAGTTGTGTTTTCCAAAACAGTTTTTAATGGTCTCAGTGTGGGATGTTGACCGGTTTGCTGAGCTGAGACTTCACATTCTCTCCCCTGCAGTGGCCGTTACAGAACCCCGGACACTAGTCGCCCGCAGAGTGACAGAAGTGGCTCAGTCCACTCTGGATATGGTCTCCACCGCAGTGGACTACCCCCTATGTGAGTGTTACCTATACACTCATAGTGTCTGAACTTACACTAGAGAATTATATTGTTTATGCAGAGCGAGTCAGGTTGTTTTTAAACATCTTGTCCTCTCTTCAGGTTTCGTAAAGGGAGTTGCGAGACCAGATTATTGGATCCCAGACCATGAGATCATCCAATGCCACAGCTGTACTAAACCCTTCACCCGCAACATGTCCAAGCACCACTGCCGGGCATGTGGTCAGGGAGTGTGCGGGAACTGCTCGATGAAGACCAGGCCAGTGCCCTCTCATGGCTGGGACCACCCTGTGCGAGTGTGTGATAGCTGTGCTGAAAGCAGGGATTCCCTGTGACCTTGCTGTGCCTCTGTAGTGCCGCTCCAATACAGTTTGGTGCTCCGATGCAGGTTGTAGGCAGTTTTCATCCTTAGCCAGTGTAATCGGGGCTGGGAGGAAGATGAAACCCACTGCAGTTGCATAGACAAACACTCAGGCTCTTCAAAGCATTAGAGAGTGATGATATCTGGGTTATATTTCATCTCAAAATCAAAAGAGAAAAATACTAAATTAAATGTTGAATAATGAAAATAATTTAATTTGTATGTATATATATATATAATATACATTAGTGCGATCAAACGCTGAATCGCATCCAGAATAAAAGTTTTTCTTTACATAATATGTGTGTGTGTTGTGTATATTTATTATGTATATATTAATACACACCCATACAGGATATATTAAAAAAAATATTTACATGCATATATTTATATCATATATAAATATATTTAATATATAAACGTAACATTTTTCTTAAATATATACGTGCATGTGTGTGTAGTTATATATACATAATAAATATACTCAGTACGCACATATATATTATGTCAACAAAAACTTTTATGTTGGATGCAATTAATCGCGATTAATCATTTGACAGCACTAATATATATATATATATATAGGCCTATAATTATTATTTTATTTTTTGACTTTGGGATGAATAAACAACCCAGAAATGTTCTATTCTTTGTGAGATTTGCTACGGAAATTAAAAAGAGGAAAATAGAAAATACAGGTTTTAATGAATAGATTTTAGCTATTGACTATAGTGCTGGCACTGAAACGAATTGCCTTCTAAAAGTGCATTTATGTAAATAATTTGTTGATTAAACTTCTTAATGTTTCTATCCCAAAGATATGATGTAACCTCCATAACAAGAGCTGTAAATATTAACATATGTAATACGCAGTAAATTATCACTACATATGTAGGTTCTCCGATATCTAATTAAGAAACATTTGCAGCCTTACCTTTATTGGTACAGTTTTATATTTTATTCCAGGAACAGAGTAACAGAACTAGACAAGTTAAGCCTAGAATTCACATTCCAGTTCAGGCAATGCAGTTTATCTCCTCAGTTCATATCTCATTCTATTTGTTATCAGCATTGTTCTGTTCTGAAATAACGACTGCACTTTATCAAATATTTACTATCGTGGTCAATTTTAGTTGAGAGCCGTATAATCTAATACATAAGATGCAAACTGTACATATATAATGAAAATGGAATTATTCTACAGCATATACAGTGCCTAATGGATCTCAACCACTATCTTGCATATAACAGGATGATTTCACAGTGTGGGTGTCTGATATTTAATACAGGCTCATACACTAAATTCAATGCAGATGACTGAATGTTGAGCCATCACAACAGCATCACTCTCTGGTTTCCTAACATGTGTACAGCTTAGAAAATTGCTTATATAAGGCACTTTATTCATATTTGATTGGAGAGAATCCATGTGGAATTTCTTAAAGGGATAATTCACCCAAAAATGACAAATCTATAATTTACTCGCCCTTATATCCATAGTACTGTTCCATAGTATTTTTTTTTCTTCGTATTATAGAAGTCAATGGCTACCGTCAGCTGTTGGGTTACCAACTTTCTTCAATATATGTTTTATGAGTAAATTATGACAGAATTTTCATATTTGGATGAACTATCCCTTTTCTTTCATTTTTTTTTTTTTACAATTCTCCTTCTACTCTTTGTATTTTTATCTGGAATAAAACATTGTAGTCTTCTATTAAGGGATTTAACCAAAGCAATGGTTTTAATTGGATATAACTGAACCTGCATTTGACAATCCTGCAATCTTTGTTTTGATTGGCTGTCCGATACGTTTTTTTCTGGCTTCTAATCAGAACATTAAAGTTATTTCAAAACAGCGTGCCCTCCGTGCCCTCTTGATTCCCAAGATAACAGACATCTATGGAAAATAATGGCTTCTAGCTCTGTAAGTGAACAAACACAAGGTCATCTGGAGGTAGAGATCTAGGTTTCCTGCTCGATGGCCTTAAATAGATGAAAGGGACTCAAAATCTGATTTAAATCATGGAGGT
The DNA here is from genome assembly GCA_027422405.1 of Ptychobarbus kaznakovi. Lineage (NCBI taxonomy): Eukaryota > Metazoa > Chordata > Actinopteri > Cypriniformes > Cyprinidae > Ptychobarbus > Ptychobarbus kaznakovi. The sequence continues at coordinate 8,448,767 of CM049813.1, forward strand.
TGTACTCACATTTCCTCCATTTATAACATTACTGTCTGGCAAACAGCCTGCCTCATCACATCAACAGGAAACTGTCTGGAGAGCTTTACTGATTGTAATGTCAGCACTTGTGTGAGTGTCATTAAGAACATCACTCACACTGTAAAACAGGGCTGCTAATGGGGTCAGGTAACTGTTGGGACTGTGATATTAGCCAATAACTGGCCCAGTTCTCTTATGTCAATCATTTTAGGGATCAACAACATGCGTTTTTAAGTTGCTGATACTGGTATCTAGAGAGCAGGGCTGCTAAAATGTCAGTGTAGCATACACTACTGGTAAAACAAATAGAATAGTTAAGTTTTTGAGTCACTTATGATCACCAAGGCTGCATTTATTTCATCAAAAATATTTGAATTTATTTTAAAATGTCTTTATTCCTGTGATCAAAACTGAATTTTCAGCATCATTACTCCAGTCTTTTAGTGCAACATGATCCTTCAGAAATCATTCTAAAATGCTGATTCGCAGGTCAAGAAATATTACAATGTTTAGCAATTGAAAACTAATGTGCTGCTTAAATTTTGTGTAGATTTTTCTTTTAGGATTCTTTGATGAATAAAGTTCAAATAGAAATAGAATAGAACATTATACATATACATATTTGTGTTAATGACAATAATTTTGTGTGTGTGTATGTGTGTGTGTGTGTGTGTGTGTGTGTGTGTGTGTGTGTCTGTTGTGTGTGTGTGTGTGTGTGTGTGTGTGTGTATATCTCCCCCCCCCAAACTTTTGAAGGATAATGTATCACCATCTCCAAAAACAATAAGCAGCACAAATTGTTTTTAACATTGATTATAATAAGAAATGTGTGAGACTAATGAAAAATAGATGACACTAAATGTAAATTTGGTAGTTTATCATTTCCGTTAATTTTATATAAATATTTGTTTCTACAATGAGTAAAACCTGTTATTTATTCCACATTATTGTCAGTAAAACTTCCAAAAACAAGCCATCACAAGAACATTAAACAAAAAGGGCAATGCAAGGCTTTGTCCTATAATTGCTGTTGTTATTGTTAACTAAAACTAATAAATATTAAATCATTTTCAGTATCTGAATTGTTTTTAATATTAGATCAAATACAAGTTAAACTATCTTAAATGTTAAAAATGTAAGAAATGTTGCCTTGGCAACTAACTCAAATAAGTGCTAAAACAAAATTAATAATAAAAAAGCAGATAACAAAATGAGCAAAACTCAAATTAAAATGAAAAATATAACATTTAAAATAATAAATACTACAATAGTAAATTATCATGATTAAAAAAATGCAATCAGTTGCACTACCACACTGTAACCAGCAGATAGAGGCAAGAGACCCACTGAGCCACCTTTTCATTTAGGATTTCACTCATTGTAGGATCTTACATAGTGGATATTTGTATTATAAGTGTATCATTGATCTATAGTTTATATACAAAAAAACAAAAGGGACTTTCATAAAATCTTTAAAGAAGAGGTACGAAAAGTCTAAAAAAGGACTGAACATGACAGTAGACCTCACTCACTCAACACGCTGTCAAAAAACTGCAGTCTCTAGCTCCGGTTCATTTAAGAATAAAAGGATGAAAATAACCATATGTTACCTGACTCCACTGTTTAATTCCACAGTATTTTATAATTTATATTGTTCTTATACAGGAAGAGGAAAATTGGTGCACCAGACAAAGATCTGACATAAATACTTAAGCATTTAATATTTTTTATAGTCTTTAATCTTAAGATGCGTGTTGTTGCACAAGAAATGATGCAATGCACTGCTAACACATTTCACACCTCATACCTTCATGACAGGTAGCACTAAAAGTGGTTCTTGGCTCGTAATCATAGGGGAACTACTTTTGGTGCTATATAGCACCATATCTTTAAAGGTGCTATACAGCACCTTTGTCAAACGGTGCTATATAGAACCATAAGAGGTGCCATATTGCATTGTATTTCTTCAACAAAAATGGTTCTAAACAGCACCAACAGTGGTTCTTTGGCTCGTAAAGAACCTTTAAAGGTGCTTAACAGGTTCTTTGTACGGCAGTGGTGCTATATAGCACCTTTATCACCCCCAAATAACCACTGAAGAACCATACAGGAGCTTATCAGGTTCTGTATATGGTAGAGGTGCTACATAGCTCCCCAGTGATGCCAAAGAACCACTGAAGCACCAAGATTTGGTGCTATACAGCACCAAAAGTGGTTCCCCTATGATTACGAGCCAAAGTACCACTTTTAGTGTTATATAGCACCATTCTTTTTTAGAGTATAGCTAAAAAAAAAAAAAACGTCTAGATGTGGCCCATCTGACACACTACTATTCAAAAGTATGGGGTCTGTTCGATTTTTTTTAATGATTTTGAGAGAATTTATTTGCATTTACTTTATTTAAAAAAAAAGCATTAATTTTGTGAAATAGTTGCATTTTATAATAAATGTTTTCTATTATATATATTTTAAAATGTAATTTATTTGATGGCAAAGCTGAATTTTAAGCATCATTACTCCATTCTTCAGTGTCACATGATCATTCAGAAATTGTTCTAATATATCCCCTTCCCTCTGTGACAACTAGCCCCGGTATCCACTAAATTAAAAAAGATGGAGTGAGGCAAAAGATCTATAGGCCTATTTGTTGTTGTCTCTATGTAGTCATATGCCATTTGGGTCCACTGCTCTATGTAAGTCCGAATCGTTACATATTTCACTATAAGCGTGTTTATCAGTCTCTTAAAATGCATAACATCATTTGCATGGACAGATTAGTCCGCTGCAGGACGCTCTCGTGCAATCTGTGTTTATCTCCTGCAGCAGATGCACGTGCTGGGACCGTGAGCTCCAGCCGACAAAACCAACACCACGTGTTCAGCAGAAAGCATTATTATAATTCCTTAATCCCCATTTCACACATTATTATTTCAGCTGGAGCAGCACTGACAGACAGACACTCTCAGTGCAGTAGTGCAGTGCTCTGCAGTGGATGCATCCGTGTGGAATCTTATACTCACCATGTCTTTTCTCTCATACTTTTTATCCGGGGCCAGTGTTTTTCTGCTTACTGTGGCTCTTTTTGGATGTTTATTAATGGCTGTTTTGCTTTCATATCCATGGAAACTCATCCTGCACTGTCCCGTTTTCTCCCTCATCCACACATTTACTCTGAGGATGCAGGACAATAAGAGGAGAGCCACCGCCGCTCAAACCATTCTCCCATTTTCTCACGCTTCCCCGGGGAAGACATGGCGCCTTGTTTGGGTCCATTTAACAATTATGATCTTCAGCTTCTGCTGAGACACAAAGAGGCACTAATAGGCAGTTCTGCCAGTCTGTGTGGTTGATGGTCTGTGACGATTTCATTTTCAAAAAGTCCATTCATAAATCTTTTCAAGGGTCTCTATTGGATTTTTGTGAACAAGAGGAGCCATACAGTATAATGGAGTAGCACATAAGAGCATTCACTTTTTGAATAGCCCCATGGCCATATTGAAGACATCTAGGAAGGGTTCTTCGTCCCAAACGTCTTCATTTAAGGATTTGGAGGCCACTGTGCTCTTAGGAACCTTAACACAAGAAATAAAAATTACAAGAACAAATACAATTTTTAGGCCTGTTTTTAAAAATCAGGAATGAGAATACAATATATTACCTCACTAGAATATTAATAAATATATATGAAACTTTCCGTACCCATATATATATACTCACAGGCCACTTTATTAGGTAGGCCTTGCTAGTATCGGGTTGGACCCTCTTTTGCCTTCAAAACTGCCTTAATTCTTTGTGGCATAGATTCAACAAGGTGTTGGAAACATTCCTCAGAGATTTTGGTCCATATTGACATAATAGCATTACACAGTTCCTGCAGATTTGTTGGCTGCACATCCATGATGCGACTCTCCCGTACCACCACATCCCAAAGGTGCTCTATTGTATTGAGATCTGGTGACTGTGGAGGCCATTTGAGTAAAGTGAACTCATTGTCATGTTCAAGAAACCAGTCTGAGATGATTTGAGCTTTGTGATGGTGCATTATCCTGCTGGAAGAAGCCATCAGAAGATGGGTACACTGTAGTCATAAATGGAAGGACATGGTCAGCAACAATACTCAGGTAGGCTATGGTGTTTAAACGATGCTCAATTGGTACTAAGGTGCCCAAAGTGTGCCAAGAAAATATCCCCCACACCATTACACCACCAGCCTGAACCGTTGAGACAAGGCAGGATGGATCCATACTTTCATGTTCTTTACACCAAATTCTGACCCTACCATCTGAATGTCGCAGCAGAAATCGAGACTCATCAGACCAGGCAACGTTTTTCCAATCTTCTATCGTCCAATTTTGGTGAGCCTGTGCGAATTGTAGCCTCCGTTTCCTGTTCTTAGCTGACAGGAGCGGCACCCGGTGTGGTCTTCTGCTGCTGTAGCCCATCTGCTTCAGGGATCGACATGTTGTGCTTTCAGAGATGGTATTCTGCATACCTTGGTTGTAACGAGTGGTTATTTGAGTTACTGTTGCCTTTCTATCATCTCTAACCAGTCTGCTCATTCTCCTCTGACCTCTGACATCAACAAGGCATTTTCGTCCACACAACTGCTGCTCACTGGATATTTTCTCTTTTTCGGACCATTCTCTGTAAACCCTAGAGATGGTTGTGTGTGAAAATCCCAGTAGATCAGCAGTTTTAGAAATACTCAGGCCAGCCCGTCTGGCACCAACAACCATTCCACGTTCAAAGTCACTTAAATCCCCTTTCTTCCCCATTCTGATGCTCGGTTTGAACTTCAGCAAGTCGTCTTCACCACATCTAGATGCCTTAATGCATTGAGTTGCTGCCATGTGATTGGCTGATTAGCAATTTGTGTTACCAAGCAATTGTACGGAGCCCTGCACATGACATGCAAGAAAAAAATTATAAATTGTGCGCACGATTTACTATTTCGTTCCCTCGATTTGCTAAATAGTGCGCTCGATTTGCCAATTCGTTCCCTCGATTTATAAATCATGCACATGATTCAATCGAGGGAACGAAATAGTAAACCGTGCGAACTATTTAGCCTACTATTTTTTTCCTGCATGTCATGTGCGGGGCTCCGTACAATTGAACAAGTGTACCTAATAAAGTGGCCGGTGAGTGTATATATATAACGTTATATTATTATTTGTGTGTGTGTGTGTGTGTGTGTGTGTGTGTGTGTGTGTGCGTGCATCCGTGTGTGTGTGTTAGTTAATATTGTTTATCATTGTTTAAATTAAATTCAATAATTGCATCAGATGAAATTACATTCAGGTTATATTTTACCAGTAAATAAATACATACATACATAAATATTACATTTCAATTTATTCCCCCATGGTGATCCTGATCATATTCTCATGACATATGAGAATTCATATATGTATAATGTATATATATAATATATATAAAGTCAGACTAACTGAAATAAGCCTGGCTTGTTTGGTAAACTTGTTTTATGAAACAGCCCCTCCGGTTACATTTTATCACAAACAAACAAACGTTTTATTTTTTTTTCTCCTGTGGTGATCCTCATATTATATGAGAATTCATATTTTATATATTTATAATTAAGTAATATATATATATATATATATATTATAATACAATAATTACATTAGATGAAATTACATTTAGAACAATGTCTATTAGAAATATGTTTTGGGTGAATCTAGGTCAAATCATAAATACAATTTTTTTTTTTACATTACCAGTCAACTTTTGAAGTGGATCAAAAACTTTCTCCAAAGTTGTCCTAAAATCTAACACCAAAAAGTCTTGTCTTAGGAAACCTTTGATGAACTTTTTGATCCACGTCAGATGTTGACTACTATATAATGAGGTTCACCACAGAAAATAAAGGAAATTGATAATAATAATAAAAAAGAGTAATGAGGGTGAAAAAATCTTGATCTCCTCTTTGTATATATGTATGATGTACATGAATCAAGCCACCAACAAAGGCACCATTGTTTATATTATATTATTTATTTATCTTTTATACAATGTAATTACAATAGAAATATGTAGGTTTAAATACAAAATTCTGTAAATAAAGATTAAAAATAAACTCCACTGGTTTGTTATCACTACACTAAAGTTTACAATCAACTTTATGAGGTAATTTAATTCCCTGGTTTTGAAAAACCTAGATTTTGTCATGGGGAGAGTGTGGACAAAAAGAGCCAGGACAATTGAGTATAATAAATTAATCCGTTTGACGCCATAAAACATATCGCTTGGCCAATTTACAAATGCATTGTCTTTAGAAAAAGGACTATTTTTAGATTCATTGTGCCACAATAGACCCACTTGACCCTGTAATAAACAATTGATAAGAAAGCCGGGAGGTCAATTTATAACACATGAAGGTCAAAATGGCCTTTTGAAAGCGGAGTTAAAAACACTGTGCCTGCCTTGAATGTCCACTGCTATAAATCACCACAGGAAGAGTGTTTTTGTTCACCTCACCGAGCACAGTGTGAAGTCTGACTTTGATCATCTAGCTTTGACACATGCAGGCTCCACACACTCCAGAAAGCTCATTCAACATCTTATTTGCACACTTGGATAATTTCCCAAGAAAATAAAAACATGACTATTGAGCATTACTGAACAATAAATGTGCCTAAATTCTCCACACTGGAGAAAATATGAACCTCTTGAAGGAGCAGGATCCAAATCTATTTTTACAATAACTGCATGAGATCTTATTGTGTAGAGTGAGTGCCATTATTCGCCAGCAATTAAAGACAATTATTCCCTTTCTTAGACCAGAGCGAGTGAAACAGTGGTGATAAGAAACAAAAGCCAAGACTAATATGCATATTCAATGTTTTAACATACTGTAATATGGGATATTTTAAGCATGCATGAAAGGGACCAAATGATTCTGTCCCTTTAAGAGTCTGTATAGTCGTTCCATTGCTTGCAAAAACGAACACTATAACCTCCATCTTTTTTCAATATGTCCTTACACACTTGATCTTCACAACCACCCATTTAACACGTTTTGTAATTTTACCACCCCTAGAATGGTCATAGAGTTTCTGAAATACATTCATAACAACTGAGAAGCCCCATGAAACCATTGAAAATAATGTTAAGGTTGACCAAATTCATATATTTCAACAGGTCTAAGTAAACGGATTATAAAAATAAAACTATAAACCTCAGAAATGTTGTTCCAAATCTCTAAAAAAGGTTAATTACTAGAAGTCAAGGTCACTATAGTGGCATTTCGGTCTAGTTTTCTATTGCATGATGGTCTCGATCATATAATCAGGTTTGGAATGTGCTTGTTGGTGGAACTTTTGGTATCCACTTGGTTTAGAGTGGATCCTTCAATGGTTCTGATTCAATTAGGAATGAATGAACCTAACGGCCACAGAAACGGGCAATAAATAAAGTAAACTGAAAGCATGCTATTTACACCACAACGTAAACTCGGTTCTACAAGATAACGTAACACAAATTATTGAATCTATCATTTGGTGAATCAATTTTCAAGTAGCCAATTTATTTCACTAGTAATCCTTCACCCTGTTCAATATAAATAAATAAGGGAAAACCGAGAATAATTAAAATCTGATTAAAAATAACCATTATAATCAAATAAGAACAATAAATAAACTTCGACCATCCCCTAATTTCAATATTTCCTTCAAGCAAAATCATTCATTTTCCAAACAAGGGTCATTACCGGTGAAAGCAATGTGCAGGTTTCTCTTTCAAGCTGTCTTGTAAGTGCCGAACATGTTGTGACGGTCTTTCTGTTCTCCAAAACTTGAGTCTGATTCTAAAAATGATGCAAAATGCAACCATTTTTGTCTTACGTGAACCAATGCCCTTGAGCATAAGAAAACCCTTTCGGAGACAAAAAAGGGAAAGGGGTATTAAATAGTTCATAGTCTCCTTACGATTATAATTCTATCTCAAAAGTCTTTTGTAAGTCATTCGAAAAAGGGTTTTGCGCCTTTGGTTGCGATTTGGATTCCAGAGCAGCCCACTTTGCCTCAAAATGCTCTGCTTCCTGGGAACTGCTTGTGGGATTCAGATTCAGACTCTCCATCGGCCAGCTAGTGCCGCTTTTTACGGTAATACCGTTTTGTATGACACTCGTAGTCATGGTCGTTGATGGAAAGGAATTATGCGCATGGCCGTTGACGGTCGGAGGAGATGGGAACGTGGTGATTGGGAAGCCTCCGGACAGGGTGGAGAAAGCTGATTGTTGGCCACTGCCAAGCGTACCCATCTTTGGCCCCATCCCTACCCCCATCGCCACTCCACCACCCCCTGACCCGGCCGCAGAGCAGAATACATTAGCCACCATCTGCGACGGTGTGATGCCCACCACGGGCACACTGGCATTGGGATAGGTCATACTGTTGGCCAGACTGGGCATGTATGGCTGCATAGGTACAAAAGCCGGTTGAAGGGGCTGTTGGGCGAACATGCCTACGGGTACGGGGGTGACGTCAAAGGCCATTGGGAAAGGCTGCATGGAGGAGGGTAGGGAACCGGGTGCGATGGGCATGGTGGTCACCGGCGGAGGTTGCTGAGTGGGTTGTGGTGGTGGTGGTAGGGTCGGTGGAGTCTGCTGGACTTTCACCGCTTTAGCCACTTCCTCCAACCAGCGTTCTGCTTCGGACGGGGTTCGCTTGTGGCCGCCTTGAGGAACGGATGGAGGAGACTGGACAGCCGGCTCTGTCTGAACCCATGAGCTTGTAGCTGGGAAGTGGAAAGTGTGAGAATGTTAAAACATGCCTCAAGACACATTTCGTAATATGCGACCGTGCTGGCAAAATGAGTCTGAATACGCACAGGCTAAATTTGAGTTACACAGTTAAAAGTTAAAAGTGAGTTTTCACAAAAATGTGTTAATTAAGCCCTCGTCTAGCGATCCCAGTGCTCCAAATAGTAATTAAATATCTAAAAATATCTTTATTTGTATGTTTTCTGAGAGGATTACCTTTTCTCCACTCGCTTCTCGCGCTGCCTCTCATCCGAAGCGCACGCATAAAGACTACAGACACCGACGGCGCTCTATCCCGATACACATATACACAGATTTACAGTAGGCTAAATAAATGTGTTCACGCAAACATAATCTGTTATCTCTTAAGTGAACATTTAGGGAACTGTTGAGGAGAAACATTATATGTGTAACATTATATTAAATGCGTGCATTACACTATATCTTAATATAGGCTGTATGACTCATTAATGTTGATCAAACGATAAAAGAAAACAGGGAACCACTAGCTGCTTTTGATTGAACTGCTTTTAATAAGCAATTTATTTGTCATTCACTGTAATGTAAAATTATGTAATGTAATGGTAATTAATGTAATTTTTTGTAAATTTTACATTTTACTATTTGTTTTTCTTACTTGAATGCTTTTGCTTAGATGTAAAGTGAAAAAGTAATACACTATACACTTATTTGCTCTTTTTTGCATCGGTTCTTATTTATAACAACAAAGATAAAATAGCAATATTGTGATTATTAATCTAGTAATGATTATTAAGAAAAGAAGTGGGGGGAATGATGTAATGTTGCTAGGTGATTTTGCTTTGGGACCTTCAGAAAACTTTAAATCAGTTTTTCTCTAAATTTACTTTGCTGACTGTCAAACAGGAGTAGCTCAGTCATTTTTCAGTATTTTGAAGGTCTTTTAATAGAGAATTTAAAACTAAAATATTATTTTTTTTTCAAAATGTGCTCATTGTGACTCATTTTGTCAGCACAGGTCACATATTGTAATGTTGAAAACAGTTGTGTTTCTTAATATGTTTGTGGATACACTGTGATACACTACCATTTTAAAGTTTGGGGTAAAATTTAAGAAAATAAATTAATAATATTTTTTTTAAGCAAAAACAAATTTAATTGATCAAAAGTGACAATAAATAGTTATAAAGTTACAAAATATTTATATTTCAAATAAAGGCGGTTATTTTGAATGCTTCATTCAAAGAATCCTGACAATTTAACACTGATAGCAAGAAGCATTATTAAGAATGATATGTGACACTGAGTACTGGATTAATGGATGCTGAAAATACAGCTTTGCATCACAGTAATAAATTACATTTTAAAATATAATCAAATAGAAATATATTTTTTATCAGACAAATGCAGCCTTGGTGAGCATTAGAGACTTCTTTCAAAAACATTAGTTAATTAATCTTAAATAATTGTGCCGTCTGTGTTACCTTGCGGTGGAGCAGGTGGAGGGGAATGGCAGGTGGAGCGCTGCAAACTGGTAAGCAGTTGCTGGTGGCTGTGGCACACAGATCCTCAGATGGTTTGGTGAAAGAGCTGTTGATTTGACAGCACAGAGCATTTATGCTGTCTGCCTCTCCTGCCACTGATAGATCCATCTCTGGAACTGACACAGACCAATAGAAAAGGTCAATTACACCTGTTTGGCTTATTTCGGTGGGTAATGTATACAGTTTATGGGATTTTGCTTGCTAAAATAACCTGGACGATTATCTATGATATAAGGTAGAGATGCATTATACATTGTCGTTAAATAGTTTGGTTTTGTTAAGTTTGTTCCCTGTTTTTAATTCAATTAGATTTTAATCAGCAAGGATGCATTAAAGTGACATTTATAATTTTACAAAAAATTCAAATTATAGAACTGTTTATTTTGAACTGTTTCTTCATCAAAAAACCCTGAAAAATGTATCACAGTTTCCATAAATATATTAAGCAGCACAAAGCATCACAACTGTTTTCAACATTGATAATATAATATATATATATTGTTCTTGACCAGCAAATTAGCATATTAGAATGATTTCTGAAGGATCACGTGACACTGAAGACTGGAGTAATGATGCTGGAAATTCAGTTTTTAAAAAGATATTATAGTTTTACTGTATTTTTGATAAATAAACGGTGATCATCCTTGGTGAGACTTCTATCAAAAACATTACAAAATTGTACTGTCCCCCAACTTTTGAATGGTAGGGTTTCATATCAATTATCAAACAATATTACAGATTTTTTTATTTTATTTATCATATTGCTTCATAATATGTGTTGGATGATATATGCTAATTTTCCCTATTTTTACATTTAGATTGCCATTACCATACTTTTTTACACGATACAGAGCATAATTTTAATATCAACCATAGCAGTTAGCAGCCATAACATGACAGTAATTATAAGATTATCAGGATCACACAGAATTTTAATATTGGCGGTTCTCTAATGAAAAAAAACTAATAATGTTCTGGTTTGTATTGCAGTCCTCAAAGCAAGAAAGACCGATTGTACAACATAAAATATTTTCTAAAAACTTCCTACTTATTAATTTTCATTATTCACGAATAAACCCATTCAAACTGTATAAAACATACGATCCATAAAAAACATATGACCCATAATTCCCCTTTTAGAGTCTAGTCTAGGGATTAAGCTAGAGATCAGACAGCAGTTCAATTTTCTGCAAAAAAAAATATTTATAGAGCACTACACTATAAAGGATCAATGGAAATGACCTGTACATCACATATCTACAGGTAAATGCAGCAGTTTATGGTCTGGAATACACGCTTAAACGATTTTATGGGTACAATCATAAGGTTTCAGTGGAAATAGAATGCTTTTGTACCACTTATTTGTTTGTAGGCTCAACATGAGATACATTTGAAATCTCAAAGTCCTCTGGTTGATGACGCACAGTACACATAAATTGCAGTGAGTACTATCACATGGTTCCATTACACTTATGCTGCTTAAGTACACAAAAACAACTAACCTGGGTTCTTGGTCTGGAAGTCCGTCTTGCGCTGCAGGGTTGATGGGAGATCATTCAAGCGTAGGGAGAACTGCCGTTTGAAAGGTGAGTTCTTCTGGCTAAGTTGTGGAAAGCCACGGAAAGAGCCCTGCCGCACCAGCTGCTCGATAGGAGCGTGGCGGCGCGGGATGGCGTGAGGCCCGCCTGGCTCCCCCGGTGATGCCGTTCCTTCTGGAGGAGATGCATTTCCAGGTGGCATTGCAAAATTTCCACACGGTTCTGCAGAGAGGCACGCTCACTAATAAGAATCGTTTTTCACAAAGAAAGCCTTTGGTGTTTGAGAGTGATTGTAATGAGACTGACCTTTCTTTTGGTCCTGCAGTTGTTTCATGATGTACTCTCGGTCATTCTGCTGTCCAGCAGAGGAGACACGGAAGGAGCCTTCCCTCACAAACGATGTGCGGCTTGCATCGAAGGAAGCTGTGACTCCACACTCCTTCTCTCTGCGTTGCTTCCGCTCAAGGCAAGCAGCAAAGGCGCATCCAACCGCATGACTCAAACGTTCACCCTGATGTTGTAGAGGATGATACATTAGCATCATGACAACACCGTACACTCCAAAGATTTTTTTACTAGCTTTTTTCTTTTTTTGCTGCAGTAAAAATAAATAAAAATACATATATATTTATTTTATACAGTAACTTATAATAATAAAATATTTAAAAAATAATACAAATATATATAATAAAAGATATTAAAGACCTCCTCTAATAATACATCTTAAATATAAGTGTATTTTTTCCATATGTATGTAGACTTTTTATAATAATAATGTTTTGGATGATGATATATTAGCATCATGGCAACACTGTAATTTTTTTTTAAATTAACTTATTTGTTTTGCTATTCCAGTAACATATTGCACACGTATGTATATTTACGTATATATATATACACTGAACAAAATTATAAACGCAACACTCGACACATGTATGTATGTATTTTATGTGTGTGTGTGTGTGTGTGTATATATATATATATATATATATATACACATATAATATAATGTGTATATGTAAAATAAAGATAAATAATGCTAAATAATATAACATACCAAAAATAATATATATATATATATATATATACTGTATATTTAAAGATTAAAGTTCTGACAATATATCTTAATTAATCTTATATTTTCCCATATGCATGTAGACACATAATAATTAAAGATAACATTTGTATTAGCCTTTTTTGTCTTGTTAACCATGAAACAATATCTTGAGAGCCAAGAAAAAATAGATATAAATTATTTTTTACAGAGTAGCATAACTAGATTAGTCTGTTTTTGCACTGTATGCTACTGTTGTTATGGGACCAACAAAAATATCATATAGTTACAAAATGTTTTTGTCTAGACTAGTATTCGGCTCTTAATCAAAATTCTATTTCATTCGAGTCCTTAATGTGTTTTTCTCTGTGCCCCAAGTACAGATAACAGTCTCTAAGCGGTTATTCCGGTTGAGATAACACTGCCATAATCCCTTTCTTAATCCCACTTTGTGGGGAATAGAGGCTGAAGTATTAATCCCCGCTGGGTTCTCCTCACCGAGTCCTTCAAGGCCATGAAGCAGTGGCATATCCAGCGGCGAGTCGTTCCATCACGGCAGATGTAGGAGAATGCCTTATCGTAATTACGGTCAGGTGCACAGAAGGACACCTTCTCAATGGTCTGGTCAACAATGAGGTCCTACAGAGAAAGTAAAAAGGGGCAGACCGGTTGTTGTTTGTGGCATCTTAAATGACATAAAAAGTTTTAACATACAAATAAAAAGAATGTAAAGTATTTTCAAAGTGCTCAATGATAGTGCTAATTAAATCACTAGATTTAATACAAATGGCATTATAGTGTTTCAAAAACATGAAACCAACTCGAATACAAATTGTATATTACATCCCAGGAACTAGAAAGTCATGTTTTGAACTAGATTCTTATTTGTCCATGACCCAACCACATTGTACCATTTTGTCCTTTTGATTCTTCTAACATGACTATAGCTTTTTGTGTAGCCTAGACCTCCCACTGTAACAGTGGCTAGTGTTTCCTTGTTAGGGGGCCACAGTAAATACATAATGTATGAGCTGAACACTGTAGAAGTGGTAGGTGAGGGGTGAAGCAGAGGAAGACTGGGTCGAGGTGAGGGGCCCTTTCATTGTTAGCCAATTACTGACCGAAGGGGTCTAAAAGCTTCGTCATGGATGATTGTGTTCTGGGGAAACAGGGGGGTTTACAGTGGATGGGAAGAACTTTATGGGTTCATGACTTCTGACTCATCTCAGTTGTCAGGAATAAGACAGTCTGGTCTTGTAATCAATAACACTTTCAGGGCTTGACAATAAGTACTGCCTGATGGCCCAGGACAAGTGTGAAAGATGCTTGGGACAGTTGAAGGAATTCAAGAAAGTCAAGAAATTGTATCATTTGCAAGTGTTTTGGCAATTTAAACATTGCAACCATTCAGGTGCAAGAAGATGTGAAAATTTGGTACTTGATAAATATAAGAAAATAAGTACACCGAAAATAAGTTCTCTTTCACATCTTATTATGCTTGAACACACAAATACACAAGTATTATGTCAAAATAATCATCTTGTCAAGTATCCTCATAAACACAGTTGGTCATGTCTTGAACATACACATTTGAGAGTGAAATCAGATGTGTATCAGTTAGGGATGGGAAGATTCCCCGATTCGCTCGGTGCATCGGCAAAAAAGTTAATGATGCGAATCATGCGATGCATCGGTTTAAAAAGTGTGCATCGGATACATTTTTGCATCGGTAAAACCTGATTTATTTATATATAAGTACTAGTGGATGCGCTACACTTTCATTGTTTAGAAAGTGACTAATTATCTGTGACCAATATTTTATATGTAGATTGACTTCTCTTCTCGAAACTGTGCCTCAAGTGCGTTCTCCCATCACTGCTGCACATGAATATGACGAATCACAACAACACTGCGGACACCTGAGGAAAAGTGGGGATTAAAGTCCAAAACCTGACTTGAAAGAACCTAACAAATCAATCGGGGCTAAAGCGGTTATAAACAACATGTCGATCATGGATCAAATCGATCCACCTCAGCAAACAGCGAATATATCTGTGCTGTTTAATGCATTTGAGACGTTTTGTTTTCCTCAGTGCATAACTGACATGTCACAAGTATATTTTTCATCTGTAAATGTTAGAAAATCATGCAAATATATCCATGTTGCTGTCAGGAGTGGGCTTACGCGAGTGGACGAGCTGCTGCACACATGAGCTACAGACGGAGCGCAATAATTCAGAGTCAATTATGCATTTTATGATAGCAGTAACTGAAAAGGGACTATTGTAATGGGTAAATAAAATGTATGTTAATACGGTCCTAATTACTAAGCTCAGATGAGTTAATGTGTGTTTCTTATAGCAGTTAAAATGTAGTTTTATTTTAGTGATTTTAACTTTTAGTTTAGTGACTGTTAATGTTTTAAAGAGCAATGTTAGATTGAAAAGTTCTAATGCTATCAGTTCTAACTATAAAAGGTACAGCTGTTATAAAACCAGAGAGAACGGCTGCATGGCTATGATAGTATGTGAGTGAGTCAGTGGTTATATCATTGTGTTTCTATTGGTCAGTGAGCTCAGCTTGACAGTTTGCCTGCCCTGGACCAGGTTAGCTTTCCAGCATAAGTAGCCACAGTGACAGGTTGATCTTTGTTAAATTTGCTTTATGGAACCAAATCATTTGACAGTGAGTCAGACTAACTGAAATAAGCCTGACCTATTTGGTAAACTTGTTTTATGAAACAGGCCTTGTGGCGTTAGAAGTCAGAAGACACATAAGTTAATTTATGATTCGCTCTCTGTCTGAACCATAGAAATAAATGCAATCATATTTTTTCCATTGCATCGTATTGCATGGAATCGCATTGTGCTGAATCAAATCATACTGCATCGTAACAGGGGTGAATCGTATCGTATCGCAAGCTCCCTCATATGTATCTTCAATGTATCGTATCATTGGCTATGTATCGAGATGCGTGTTGCATCGGCCTCAGTTATGGCGATGCACATCCCTAGAATCAGTATAATGGATCCGTCCATTAGGTCATAAAGTGAAAGCAGCCTGCTGTTAATGTCATTAACATTAATAAAAAAAATTGCTTCCAGCTAAAATACGAGTCTGTTATCAATAATATTGCTTCCTTCATATTGCTTGCAACATTTACAAGTGAAAATAGTCTAAAACATTTGCAAATAAATATGTTGGTATGAGAGGACAACAGAGGATTTACTTTTTCACTGGAGGAAGAGTTAGGGTTAGGGTTAACAAATATGAACAAATTTTGATTTTGATAGCTGCATCATCTTGATGGCAGTATATGTCTCTGTACAATCCCAATATATGCCTCCATGTCAATAGTACCTTCGCACATATGCCAGTCACCCATGCCGTTTGCTCTGCTGCACTCATACCATGACAGACATTTGGCTTTTGCTTCTGTCGTTAATGAAAGTCTGGATGGTCCCTTTGGTCTTTGGGACTGAGAACTCGAAATCAAGTTGAAATGTGAACTCATTTGAGTAGATGAGCTCTGGCAAAGAGAACCTGGCAGCATGACTGCATATAATTGATGTATAGCTTTCACCTAGAGTAACAGATATTCAAGTTGCATTTCTTGATGCAGCAGCAGACTGTTATAAATGACAGTGACTTTCTGAAGTACTCCTGAGCCCATGTGGCTTCTATTTAACACTGTTGCATGACGGTTTCTTATGCAATGCCATCTGAGGGCTCAAAGGTCAAGCACATTCAACTGAATCATTTCACAATATCATGTATGGTACTTGGTGAAAGACCTGTATTCTTTGCAATGTTGCATTGAAAAATGATTTGTCTGACACTTGTCTCATGAAATTTGGCACAAAGTGATGAGTCATGACCCAGCTTTGCTTGCAAAGACTGAGATGCTCCTTTTATACCAAAACATGATACCCTGGCCTATTACCAATTCACCTGCTTATGGTGAACTGTTTGAAAACAGTTAAACATGGATATTCTATAACCTTTTCACTTTTATTTTGCCTCTGTCCCAACTATTTTGGAATGTGTTGCAGCCGTCAAAAACAAAATGTATTCATATTTACAAAATGCATTTACGTTGGTCAGTGAAAACTTTGGAAGTCTTTTCTTTGTACTTTTGTCAATTTAATAAAAGTTAGAGAATTAACAAATCACAGAATCTTGATTTTTTTTGCATTTTACAAAATGTACCAACTTCTCTGGAATTGGGGTTGTAACATTATTAATGTGTTTTAATATAATAACGTTACAATAGTTAGGCTAGCAGTTTTTACTGTGGTTTTGAATTTGGAATGCAGAATTGTGAGAATTCAGTTATCTAGAATTTTGGTGTCATAATAACCATACATGGTCAACAACAATGAAATAAAAAAATATTTTTTGTATTTATTTATAAATGTTTGTGGTGGGGCCATTGAACAGTTTGGAAGGGAAAGTAAAAATTTGAACCACAAGTCCGACTGGGCCAGTATAAAAAATCCTTAGTGTTGAACCCTGCCTTTTACTATTATTAATAAACTGACAAGTGAAGTTTAACTAGAGCGTGGAGAGGAGGAGGTGCAGGACACACAGGTGGTGTGTGACAGTGGCAGGAAGGATTAGGTGGTACTGCTGACTCATATGCATACGGGAGGATTACCAGAAGGGCATAATGAGTGAATGACTGAATGAGGCCCTTACGAGAAACAAAAAAGAAAGCTTTGTGGCCTTCCGCCTTTTACTGTGTGCGCTGAAAAGGAGGAACGGGGGATAATTGAACTCATTATGTGAGGCCTTTGACCTTTTCTGGTTAACTTTCCGGGTTTTGTGTGAGGGAAGGATGTTACATTAATCCTTGAACTTTGAAAAGAAAAACCCAACCGTGAGAGACACAGGAACCCTTGGCCTTATAAGTCATCTTGTGTCTGAGAAGGTCTGTGTGATGTCTCATGAAGCTGGATGGTCATGTGACAGGGCTTTTGGAGGCCTGCCAGCTTCCTCCTACTGCATATATTGCATTTCCTACAGATTTACTCTCTTTGCTGATTTCCGGGGCTTTTTTATCCTTGACACACAACAAAATGCCTATACACACTTACCTTGGTTTTGTCGTCCACTACTCTCAGGCCATCAGCAGACACCCAAAGCACAGCCTTGACACTTTTCTTCCCACTCTGAGAAGAAATATTGAAACAAAATCAGCCTTTTGACACAACGGGATATTAGCACCACAGCAGAGGTTTTGATTTGCTCTGCATCAAACATGCTAGCACAATCATTTTTGCTATTTTTGACATTTCTATGACAGGTTTAGCTTTTGTCGGCTTAATTTGTACTCTAAGCGTATCAGAGAGCTGCCCAACAACATCAAGGCCAGAAAACTAGTCAAATTTGGTATTAATATTTGGTTTTAATTATAATTTGGGTTATATTATTATTACTACATTTGCCCTTGCTTAAATATAATTTACCAAATTTAATATTTGTTGTCTTATTTTTTCACACAGTCAAACATGTATTTGACACTACCATTCAAAAGTGGGGTCAGTGTATACTGTATTATTTTTTAAATAAATTATTTTATTTAGCAATTAAATTCATCAAATGTAACAGAAATCTTTTGTAACATTATTTAAAAATTCAGCTTTGCATCAAGGAATAAATTAACATTTTAAAATATATTAAAATAGAAAAAAGTTATTTAACATTTAAATAATACTTCACAATATTACTGTTTTACTGTATTTTTTAATCAAATAAATGCTACTTTGGTGAGCATAAGAGAATTATTTCAAAAATAATAATAATAATAAAAAACATCCTGACTTATGGGTCCCAAAACAGTAGGTTACTATTATTATTATTATTTCCACAGCCAAACTCAAGAAGCAAAGCAGCATTGCATGAGGACTGCAGTTACACATCGAGTGCATATTTAGGACAGGCTCAGTGGACTGCAAGGCAGCTCTCTAGGTTTTGGAACAGGGTTTAAATCTTTCAGTAAATCTGTTGTGAGTGCAAGTCTGTCTGAGAGGGTGAAGGTTAGTACACCATGAAATGCATTTAATCTGGAAAAAAACTACAGGAATAAGTTAAACTGAAGGATCCAACTAAATCAAGAAAAACTGAAGGATTTCAGCTGACGTTACAAGCATCCCAAAAGTCACTGTCCAAATTTGCTAAGACAGCAGAACACTGAGGTGAAGAAGAGACTTGGAGAATAAGGAACAAGCACAAGCTCAAAGCAGAATGAGATAAAGGCTTTGGGGGTTTGGGGAAGAAGAGAAAATAAATGAAGTGACTGTGTAGACAGACACAGCGGGAACTGCCAACATGGAGATGAAAGAACAGAGCATATATGAACAGATGGAGGGGCCCCAAAGACAAGGGCCACACACACAGACAGTGTCACACAGACAGCACTAGTGGGTGAAAAGTTTTGACATGATAAAATACATTACATTTACTGTAGTTCTGCTCTGAAAATTCAGTAATGAGATTTGCAGGCTCAGGATATGACTATTGACAGAGCAGCAATACTGACGACAATAGCCATCGACAGAGCAGCTACGCTCCATAAAGATTGATTTTTAAAATAAATGAGACTTTGTAGACACTCAGTACATTAAAGCCTAAGTCCTCGCAGGTCTTCAAAGAGCTTATGGTCTCCTGCAATGAGGAAAGCAGGATGTGACATGACTGTTTTTTTCTGGTTATGCATGATTCAGTTTGACCTACACAAACACTATATACAAATGTACAGTATACACTATGCAGAATTTTTTTTTGAGCGATATGAATCTTCCAGTCTTCTCTTAAATTGTATATATATACAGCAGAGTTTGCGTTAGACTTTAAAATTTTCCGTCATTTTGACGGACAGGTTCATAAAAATTTCGTCATAATCTATTATTACAAGTAATTTTCATATTTTAGCTATAATAACACATTTAAAATAACACATTAAAAATGCTTCTATTTTTGTTCTCATTTTCATTTTTAATAATGAACCTACAGGACGAGCATATAGGTTTATGGATTTATTTATTTATGATGAGAACAGATGAACAGACTGTGCGTAATTTTTCATGTTCAACACCATAGTGACAGCGGAGCGGAGGCCACAATAAACAACAAAATTTGCTAGGGCTGGGTAAAAATTTTCAAAATCAATTTGCATAAATATTCTACTTATTGAGCAGCTGATCTAGATGGCATTTTTACTGCATAATACAGATGCATAATAATAATAATAATAATATAATTAACTCAGTTAAGATGGCAATATATTGTCCATACTGGTTCACTGTATATGCACAAACTTGGCTGCCAATTTGCTTTTCACAGCAAGCATATGTTTTTTTTGCGTGGGGATGGAAAGCACTACTCACCACTTTCAGTTTTTTCACTGCTTCTTCGCACACATGCATCCCTCTGGACTCCTCTACCTCCACCAGACCGAGGTACTGCAGAAAAAAAGAAGAAAGACAGAAAAGGGAGGCAAACAGAGAGAGAGATCAAAACTGATGAAATCCACATTTTCTATATTTCATCCACTACATCTACCACACCATTATTTGGTGAACGACATTTGCGACGCATTGTGAAAAATAAATAAAATCACTGCTCTGTAATTTTTTGCTGAGGTTATGTGAGAAAAACAGACAGGAATACAAATTTACTCAAACTCAAACTAGTCCAAACGGGGCTTGTGTAGATTTCAACGAGGAACCCGTTGAAAACACAGCAGAGGATGTATTTTGTGGGATATTTTATCCAGCCAAAACCAATCAAAATGTCCTCACATGGACACAATTAATAGCCATCAAGCCAGGGTTATGTGACTATTGGTGGCCATGAGGACAGAGGCCATTACAGGATTACATCTCAGTCGCAAAGAGACTGATGCCTCGGGCTGGAGAGTAAAATTAGGCTGAATTTAATTATGCAGGATCCACTGCAATACATCCTCCACTTTACTTAATGATACAGACCATCTTTAGTCTTGAAAGAGCCTCTTTTCATTTCAAAACAATACTGTTAAACCATTTCAATTGAATTAATTACATGATATGCTGATTAATTAATTGCATCAATCGCATATGAACCGTTCAGAAGCAAAAGCCTCTAAATGCTGTTTGAAATGTTCTTCTAAAATGAGCATTTTTATCAGACTTCTATGTGTAGGTTCAGTAATTTCACTTTAATTGGCAATGAATAGGTTATTTTCATTGCCACAAATGTGAAATGACTGAATATAAATATAGAAGCCTGAGAAAAATGCTAATTTTAGAAGAAAATTTCCGATAGCACTTAGAGGCTTTTGCATCTGAACTCTTCATATATCAATATTTTGTGAGAAAAGCCATTTTGTGAGAATCCCACATTCTGGGAAATTATTAATTATGTTATATCGTGTGATATTTTTTTCACACTAAATGAGTGTGTTACATTGACAACCCTGTATTAAGTCTTTAAAATATTCTTTCAAAAGTTTGGAGTCAGTAATAAATGTTTTTTTTTTTAAGAAATTCATACTTTTATTCGGCAAGGATGCACTGAATTGATTAGAAAAGATGTCTAGTTCAAATAAATGCTGTTTAGAACTTTCCCTTCATCAAAGAATCCTGAAAACAAAAGTATCAAGGTTTCCACAAAAATAATAGCAGAACAACTGGTTTCAACACAGATAATGATAATAAATCTTTCCTGAGCAGCAAAGTAGCTAAACGGTCATGTGACGCTGAAGACTGGAGTAATTCATCACAGGAATAAATTCTAAAATCTATTCAAATGAAAAACATTCCTTTTAAATTGTAATTATATTTTACAGTATTAATGATTTAATCAAATAAATGCAGCCTGTTTAGCACAAGAGAATTAAAAAAACATTAAACAAATCTTACCGACCCTGAACTTTTGAGCATTAGTATATACAGCAATCCTTAGTGTCCTATTCCAGCCATCAGTTTGATGTTTTATTGTGTGGGGGTTTGATAAGTCACCCTTTAAGTTCAAGTCTGTGTTTGCTCAAAGCTCTATAGCTTTTGGCCTTCAGCCAGACACTGTGAGGGTGTCACAGACTTTCAAACCTTAAAAACATCTATCTATATCTGGATATTCCCATTATACCCATTTTCATTCTCCCTCTCACACCAGTACTGCTTTTAAACAACAGCCTCTGTGTGTGTTTTCATTTAAAACTCTATTACACGAGTGTTAATTCTTAGAACAACATATGTCATATGGAACATCATAAACTACACTACAGACATTTATGTTGGCCGAGTGTATTTCACATGAGTTCAAATTAAAATCAAACAGATGTTAACTTTCTTTATACACGTTCCTACCCTTATTGTGAATGATTCATCTGTGCTCATGTTCCAAAGAAAGAAAATGTTTGTCTTTGTAGTCTTTAATCAAAATGTCATATCCTTCTGCCAATATTAGCTGCAATGTCTAAAGTAATTCCGCATGCTGAAAGCCTTGTGTGACCGCACTTTTAGATCATGTTCATCATCTTATTCTAAATGATTAAAGCAAGATGTCTGTTAACAACCCTCTGGATGAATTTGGAAGCCCTGCCATTTAACTTCTCAACTTACCCGGACAGGAAAGTTGCATTTGCCCTTTCGTACAGCCTCTTCGTCTGCCTGCCATTGGTGCGGCCGGCTGGCCTCCGGCATGTAGGCGGGCTTCTTCCTGCGCAGGCTCTGACGCAGCTTATTCATCTCCACGCTCTCAAACTCTCTGTTGCTGAGAACAAAAAAAAGAAGACACATTAGCAGGAGACAGTATATACATATGATGAACAAAAGAGCCCTTATTTCACCTCAGGATCAAAGTAACGTCCAAAAGTCAGATTTATTAGGACACACACTAAATGAGTGTCAAGAGAATGTTGACCCATCATACAGACGGCAATATTTCCAGTCACGCTGGACAGGCAGGACGTAATCTGTCTGATTTGGATTTCAAAAATTGCCACCAACACTAATAAGTAATTAAATCCAAACTATTAATTTAATATTTCGGGTATGCAAATAATGGTATATTGGATTAAACAGAAATGACAGCGAATGTATTCACTTCTGTCTAAAAACAATTGCTTTGCTCACAAGAGGCTTATTTATGCAACATAATTAGGTCATTCATTCTACCCTTAATTTGCATTGGTAATTTCAAATTCTGATGCACAACACCACAAAGCCAGGCTGCTGTGAAGAATGCAAATATCCAAAGCTGGTTAGTCCAAATTAAAGATTCACTTGAGAAAAATTCCACTGAGAAAAATATACAGTAGTACATATACTAAGACATTAAAATGAACATAGTAAGATAGTTCACTAAAATGTTAATTCTGTCATAGTTTACTCGCCATTATGTCATTCCAAACCCATAAGACATTAATTCTTCAGTGAAACAGAAAATAAGATATTTTGAAAAATGTCCTAGCTGCTCTTACAAAAAGATAATTGGGACTGAGACTGAAAACAGTCTATATAACTTGTGTGCAATATTTAAGTTAGTGTTATTTTAGTATTGTTTATATATTATTCCAGTTGATATTTATTATTATTTTGAACTATCGCATATTTTCAGCTTTTCACTTTAACGTACAGTAAAGAAAAGTTCACTTAAAAAGTATTTGGTTACACTTTACTTGAAGGGCTGTGCATAAGACTGACATAACACCTTCATAATCATGACATGTTTTTATGCATGTTTATGACAACTGTCGTTAAGTGTTATTCGCTCAGTTATGTAATATTTAATGCAAAGATGACATTGTTTGAGATGTCTTTGTTATGGGCTAGGGTTAGGGATAAGGGTGGTGTAAGGTCAAATAATGTCATCTTTGCATTAAAAATAATATCACTGAACGAATGAAACTTAATGACAGTTGTCATAAACATGCATTAAACCTTCATATTCATGACATGTGTCATGTCATGATAATGAAGGTGTCATGTCAGTCATATGCACAGCCCTTCAAATAAAGTGTTACCAAGTTTTTCATCTAATATTTATATATTATATTTTATTTTATTTCAATTAACAAAAAATAACAACATATTTTTAGTTTTAGTTAAAGACAAAAACTTTTTAGAGAGTTTAAGAGAGTTTAGCAGCAGCATCATTACCATCTTTTGACACGGTTTGGCATATCTTCTCGTTGAAAAGTTGTAAACTTCACACAAACTGTTGTACTCTGTTCTTCAATGTGAACCACATGCCACACGACCGATTTTACTTTTATAGCTTCACGCCAGTGGCCAAAAGCACACGTTTCTCAAAGCCCTGAAGCTTTACGGGTAACAGGTGGCAGACATGGAGCTCCGGAAGTACCACTATAAACGTCTGGCCTCTAGCCCAAATCTACACACCCAAAACACATCCACATACTCAAAAGATCACATGCTGCTCTATATGAGTGCGTTTGTTTTTAATAGCCGCGGCGTCTAGGTCTCTCTGGAGGCTTTACTCAGCTCTGGCACGCGCCTGTTGCTGAGCTTGACATATCTTGTAGGGGTCAGACGGGATACGCAGGGATGCCTCAGCAGAATGGCACCTGCCCTGGTATGAGGCGGGAATGAGCAGCTGAGCAAACCATATGGCATTTTTAATGAGGCAACCGTTGCGGTAATGTCAGAGGGTCTGAATGTTTGGGGATCCTTGATCAAGATGACCAAGAAGTCAGTTCATTTACAGGAAGAGGAAAGGGAGGGGCTTTCGAGATTCTGCTCTACTTTCAGGGTTGAGCTAATGGCTGAAAGCCTGCCAAAGCTACAGAAGAGCAAAGAGGGAGGAGAAGACGTTCGGAGACAGAGAACAGGCCAAAATCGAGAGAGAGAGAGAGAGAGAGAGAGAGAGAGAGAGAGAGAGAGAGAGAGAGAGAGAGAGAGAGAGAGAGAGAGAGAGAGAGAGAGAGAGAGAGAGAGAGAGAGAGAGAGAGAGAGAGAGAGAGAGAGAGAGAAGAGACTTTATAAGGAGAAGAAAGAGAGAGCTTGAGATGTAGAAGGGGAGGGAGACAAGACTAAACTCCCTTTTTGAATCTTATTGAGGTCACACAGTTCTAATGTGTGTCACTCACACTGTGGTGCCAGTCACAAATATCCTGACTGATGCAGCACTGACTGTCAATGCTGGGAATGTCAAAACAACATATTTTGGCAAATCAGGGAGTTGTCTGGAGAACTAGTTGACTAATTGGTCTTAAACCCTCTGTTAGACTGATTTGAGGTTCACCTGACATGTTTCATAGGAGGCGATTACATAAGAAAAAAGCTAGACCTTAATTAGTTATGCACCAATATTACATTTTAATACTAATTATCAATATTAAAATAATTATTTTCATAATATGGCTGATAGATGGTCAGAGTTATTTTAGGGTTGTATACTATATTATAATATTGTATTTATGAATATTTTTAATGAGCTTTTATTTTTATACTTTCCGTTATCATTTAAATTTTAGTTTAACTTGTAATTATTTTGTAATTTTGAATATTGTTTCAATATTTCCATATAGCTTTAATTTATTTATGTTTTAGTAATTTTAGTACTTGATCATACATTTATTTACAGCAGTTCCTTTCTAGTTTAAGTTTTTTTATCTAATATTTATACTAATTTTATTTCTGAATTATTTCAATTACCTGAAGTTAACCAATAACATCATAATCTATAACTGACCAGTAATAATATTTTACACATTTTGTCTAAATAAAACAATAAAAACTAAAGTTAATATAGGCATCACAATATTATATTGTAGAGTATGAAATAAATATATATACATTTTGTGAAATGTATAAATGTAACAGTGTTATTTATGTCTTTAAATATTACATTTAATTTTAACCCAGCATTGTATTTTAACCCAGCATTGATTTTGACCCAGCAGGTTGTATTTAACCCAGCATTTTTAAGATGATGCCAAAGTTATATAAATGTGAAAATGTATAAAATTAGAATGCACATAATTAACAACAAAAATGAATATAATCAACAAAACAATTATCACATCCAAAACCCCAAATGATACTGATATCATGAATCTGTTATCTGAATGTGTCAAATAATTCAATTTAATTAAATGTATTAATGTTTATATCTTGCTGTGCGATCTATAACAGCACAGCAAGGAGAAATTCAAAATAAATTATCCTAGATTTTGGTGTCACCTACTAATATCAACACATAAGGCAAAGAAAACAATTTGTTCTTGAGAGGTTCTTATGAGACTTGCCAGGGAAATTTCCAAAACATGCATGTGAAAGTCACACAACAGCCATAAGAGCCACCCAAGCCATTCCATGGAAATGATTTCATCACCTAATGAAAACCAGCTGGAGCAACATGGGTAAAGTCAAGACTAAATCAAAACAACACATTGAAGACTTCATACACAAAACATCTGGCAGATCACTTCTCTTTATGTGCCTGTGTGATGGCCCAAAAATATACCCCATCAGATTCAGACAAATATCTTAGCAAACAAGACATAAAAATGATACAATCCGAATTCCGGAAATGTTGGGATGTTTTTTTAAATGTGAATAAAATGAGCCAATATTTTATTCACAATAGAACATAGATAACATAAATGTTTAAACTGAGAAATTGTACACTGTAACATGATTAGCTATAATACGGATGCCTTAGAGAGGCAGAGTCTCTCAGAAGTAAAGATGGGCAGAGGCTCTCCAATCTGCGAAAGAGTGCGTAAAAAGACTGTGGAATACTTTAAAAACAACGTTCATCAACGTCAAATTGCAAAGGCTTTGCAAATCTTATCATCTACAGTGCATAACATCATCAAAAGTTTCAGAGAAACTGGAGAAATCTCTTTTATGCTATTTTTATGAAGATTTTGGGAAACTTGAAAGTGAATGTGAATAATGAATGAATTCTCATTTCTGGGTGAACTATTCCTTTAAGGTAATGGGTTTAAAGAGAGAAAAAGAAAAGAAAGAGAAAGAAACAGAGCAGTGAAGGGGCTAAAACTCACTTAGGATGCTTCACGGAGCATGAGGCCTACAACATCACAAGTAAATGACAAATCAAAAATGGCCCCAAGAGCAAAAGGCATTAAATCTACAAAAGACCATCTTAAGCTCCCCTGCGCCATCTCAGTCTGACTGTAGAGAAACTGATGAGGTAAAGCCTGCAGTACGACTCGAAATACAGTACAGAGGCGGAGAAGCAGATATAGCCTTTGTCTCATTATTGCTAAAATCAATGCTCTCAGTGCAAGGAATCGAACCGCGGCAGCTGCCTGTGCTCATTTCAGCGACACTGTGGGTGAACAGTGTAATGGAGGCTTTTTTGGATGCTTTCGAAAAAGGGAGTAATTGTAGCGTGACACTCCAGTCTCTTACGGTAGGCTGTGCTCAGGCCCGGTAACTGGCACTGAGAGGACAGTCAGGAAAATAGACGCTCGTGATTTGTTTCAGCAGGGATTAACGGGATAGTTCAGCTAAAATAGAAAATGATCTCGTTATTTATTTCATCCTCATTATTTATTCATTTTGTCATTTCAATCCTGTGATTTTCTCTTTATTGTGGAACATTAAAGAAATTATGAAGAACATTGATGCTGCTCAAATAAAATAAGAAAACGAATGTGATCAACGGCCATCAAGCTTCATAAAGGACATTTATATGGGACATATAAATATTTGAACCAATACAAAATCATAATCATTTTCATTATGCCGATCACTGACGAATAACCAATACTATAGTCTATCATTTTTCTAAATAAAGTAACAATAATACGCTGAATTTTTTTTTTAATTCTAGAATTAAATTACTAGTGTTTTCAAAGTTACAAGATAGCAGAGGTTATCTAAATACAAAATTTGTAGAAGAAAAACTATTAATGTTACCAATATATAATGCATCTCTAAACTACTACTATTGAAATACATTTTTAGATTTATCAAAGAACTTCACAAAAAACAAATATTAATTCATTCATTTAATACATATATATATATATAATCAGTTTCCACAAACATATTAAGCAGCACAACGTATTTAAACATTGATGATAATACAAAATGTTTTTAAGCACCAAAATAAGTATTTACTAATTATTTCAATTGCTGCTGAAAGTTCAGCTTTGCATCACAGGAATAAATTACATTTTTAAAATACATTCAAATAGAAAACAGTTCAATTTTAAATTGCAATATTTCAAAATATTTTTACTCTATTTTTAGTCAAATAAATGCTGCCTTTAAAGTTATTTTGTCCTATTTCACCAAATAATTAATCAAATAAGAGCCCAGTCCGGGTGTACACACATTTGTGGAGGACAGATACAAATCCACCCACCCATGACCCAGTTTCAATACCTTATAGACCCTGTTTGCAAACATCATCTGACCCAGGGAGCAAAGGCGACTTGTTTCTCTGGCCATCTGCCGCAGCACGTCTAAAGAAGCTGCACCATGTCACACCTGTTCAGATTGAGGTTACACTCACACATAAACACGACACCCGCACACACCCACATACGTCAAATACAGACACGAGTAATCGTGTTTGCAGATGACAGGGGAAAAGGGGTCAGACCAAATGTTTATCCTAAGAGAAACTGGCCTTTGCTAATATCATCAATACCGATACAAGACAGTGACACAGTGACCATTTCACACTCACAGCCAGTGTGAATATGTGGGTCATTCTGGGTTTGCAGAACATGCTGTCGATTCAATCACGTAGGAGTTTTCGATCAGAATTCACTGACATAAGCCGCAGAATGTTTTCAGTAGGCAAACTAAACCAATGTCCTAGTAAAACAATCATCCTATAAAATGTGTGTCTGTGCGCATGTTGCTTTAAAGAGTTAGACAGTCGAGGGCTCTAATGCAGTGAGACAGCTGAATCAGAGACTGTCATCAGCAGGATGAGTCTTCTGTGCTCGATTGACACGCTGCCTAGCCAACAAGGGCTTCTGCTGCTTTTTCCAAACCAAATTTTCTCTCAATCTGCCACAAGCTCAACATAAGAGGCATAATAAAATGCAAGGATTTTTCTAAAGGATATTTCCCTTGCTGTGATGTGTATTTTAGGGATAGATTGCTTATTAGCAGTACATGGTTAAAAAAAGACATCAACCTCTACCTCCTCTGCTAAGCAGTCTTGCTTAGAGTCAGAAATTGAAGTAGCAATAGATAATTCTTCAGTATTATGACATTTGTACATCTGAGTGCAATGATTATCGAAAAAACATGTAGGGTGTGGAGTCATTGGATTTTGACATGTTGTCATTGCAGATGAATGCTAGCTTACAGTGACATAGTTTATGTGGAATAAAGACCTAAGTATACTTTAGGTTTTATGTGTATAGTATGTTATGCTTACAGTGTCTATAGTGTAAACATTATCATCGACATAGTAGATACTCTGTGCATTCAGGTTGCATTTTTTGCATTAAGTGATGTTTCACAAACAAGTTTCGGGAGGAGCACGCGCGGATAATTAACACAGCCAATTCATCATCAGTAATCACATCACTTACCCAATAAACGCTAGAGAGAACACCTATAAATAACCAAGCAGCCTTACCTCCATTATCTCTAGTCTTCCAGCATTGGTACACCCAATCGCCGAATCATGTCAGAGATTGAAGTTTTTCGCGACGAAAGTTCAACCGACTCATCGGATCCTCCCGCCGCCGTCCAAAGCACCAGCGCTCCGCAGGGCAACTCAATCGAGCCCGCGGCTGCAATACGGGGCCGCCGGCCTTCCCGTACCACCGCGGCTAACGCCTCCAAGCGCCGCAGCCCGCCTTCACCCTCGCCTCCAAGGCAGCGACCACCTTCTCCAGCCTCCTCCTACGCGTCAGTCTTCTCACACGCTCCATCAGCAGAAAATTGGACCGTGGCAGGACTCCGTCAAGTTCTCACCAGCGCCGGCGTCACTATCCCGCGACGTTCGAGCAAGCCAGATCTCCTCGCCCTCTACAATTCTCTCCAGTCCGGGGAACTTCCAAATTCCTCCCCTCCACTCAAATCAGCGACCACAGCGAGCAAGAGCCGCAAATCACCCTACTCGCGGCCCGGCCCAATCTTCACTCCCTCAAGGACCGGCCTCCGGCCACCGAACCGCAGCAGCAGGCCCTCGGCCAGCCTGGGCCGCGCCCCGGATGCCGCAGCCCTCAGCCCCCACCTTCCTCGAGCTTCCACCGAGCGCCAGCTCGCAACTCAGCCCAGCGAAGAGCCAGCCTTCGCCTCCACAAGCCGCCTCACCAGAACAAGCACGCCTCCGTCAGCGGCAAACAGCTATACGCAGCCTCGGATCAACGAACCCCTCCCCTACCCATGGCCCGCAGCTCCGCCACTTACGGCTAGCCCTACTCCATCAGCGCAAGCTCCGAAAGCCTCATCTGCCCCAATCTCCAGTCCGCACTCACCGAACCCGAATCAGTCGATATCCTAATTAAAAAAGAAATAGAAGCAAACTTCATGATCGGCCCCTTCCCCGTCCCCCCTTTCAACATCTTCCGCGTCAGCCCCATCGGCGTAGCTACCAGGAAATTTTCAGGCAAAAAACGCCTCATAATCGATCTTTCATCACCACATAATTCCCCATTCCCAAGCATTAACAGCCTCATCCCGCTCGAAGAGTTTTCTCTCCACTACCACGACATCGACCAAGCCATCACCCTGATCAAAGACGCAGGTCGCGGAGCTTGGCTAGCCAAAGTCGACATCACGTCCGCCTTTAAAGTAATGCCCATCCACCCAAACTTTTGGCACTTATTCGGCATCCGCTGGCAGGAAAAATTTTATTTTTCCGTCCGCCTCACCTTCGGTTGTAGAAGCAGCCCCAAAATTTTCGACATGTTATCAGAAGCAATTTGTTGGATCCTCTCAAACAATTACGACATACCCTATCTGGTCCATCTTTTAGACGATTTTTTGATCATCTCGCCACCCGATTCCATCCCAGCCGCGCACCTCTTGACAACCCAAAAAGTCTTTTCAGAACTCGGAATTCCCCTCGCCCAAGATAAAACCGCGGGCCCCAGCACTTCTATCGAATTTTTGGGTATCAACTTGGATTCACAAAAATTCCAAGCTTCTCTACCCAAGGAAAAAATCGACAGGATGATTTTGGTAGCATCCACCCTCGTAGCAAACCCAACCTGTTCCAAACGCGAACTGTTATCCGTCCTCGGCCATTTAAATTTCGCGATGCGCATCATCCCACAAGGCCGCCCCTTCATCTCACATCTCCTCACTCTCGCATCTTCCACCCATGCCCTAGAAGATCAAATAGCCCTAACCGACTCATGCTGCAACGAGCTCAGCCTATGGATATCCTTTTTCAAACGTTGGAACGGATTATCCTTCTTTTATAAGAACTTGATTTCTTCTCCAGTCGACATCCAATTGTTCACCGACGCCGCCCCCTCCATCGGCTATGGGGGATTTTACCAAGGACGCTGGTTCGCATCTACTTGGCCCTGCCAGCTATCCAATCTAC
This sequence comes from Ptychobarbus kaznakovi, assembly GCA_027422405.1. Taxonomy (NCBI): domain Eukaryota; kingdom Metazoa; phylum Chordata; class Actinopteri; order Cypriniformes; family Cyprinidae; genus Ptychobarbus; species Ptychobarbus kaznakovi. The sequence goes on from CM049813.1 coordinate 8,480,192, forward strand.
CACAGTCATCAGCATCCTCTGCTCTATTCGAGCTCTATCCCATAGTCATCGCAGCCTTTCTGTGGGGTAAAGAATGGTCCGCTACCAGCATCATTATCCACTGCGACAACGAAGCCACCGTACACTGCGTCAACAAATCTCGTTCCCATTCACCCATGCTAAACCCCCTGTTAAGACGTTTAATCTGGATTTCAGCTTGCGACCAATTCATCATAACCGCAAGGCACATTCCCGGGTCAAAAAATCAGATAGCTGACTCTCTCTCTCGTTTTTCTTTTCAGAAATTCAGAACATTGGCACCGGAGGCGGATCCACTCCCCACCCCAGTACCTCCCTTTTCAGAACTGATATTCCCTTAAACCATCCCTTGAAACCTCTCCTCGAAGCTTCCCTCAATTCAATTCTCCAAGCAGTCTCCCCAAGGACCCTCCAGTCATACCTGACAGCATGGAAAAGCTTTAAAACTTTTCACTCCGCTTATAACCTGCCATTCCCCGCCTTTTCACTACTGGCCATCACCTCATTCATCTCCCACCTCAACATAAACAAAAAACTCCAAACCAGTTCCATTAAAGGCTACCTAAGCGGACTACAATTTTTTCACAAACTTTTATACGGTTCCCCTTCCGCCCACATAGCCAATTCACAGACCTCCCTACTCATTAAAGGTATCCAAAAAACCAATCCCACCCGCCCAGACTCCAGGCAGCCCATAACTTTAAAAATTTTGACCAAATGCATTTCCACCCTCCGCAGAGGCTACCATTCTGCCCACACCGCCCACACACTCGATGCCATGTTTATCCTGGCCTTCTTTGGCTTTCTCAGATGCTCTGAGCTCGCCATCTCATCCAGTTTCGACCCAGCCATCCACCCCACTATCTCAGACCTAGTAGTACTGGACGACGAAACCATTTCTTACACCATTAAGCAAAGTAAGACAGACCAAACAAAGAAAGGCCACTTCATTTACATTTTCAAACTCCAATCGCCTTTATCACCATACCAAACCCTCCTAGCTTTCCTCCACCTAAGGAAATCACAGTCCAAACTCCCATCCGACCCCCTTTTCACAGACGACTCCAACCGCCCCGCCACTCGCTTCTGGTTCCAAAAGCACCTCAAGGCAGTCCTGCACCTATCAGGTACCCCAGCCGGAAACTTTTCCAGCCACTCATTCCGAATAGGCGCAGCAACCACAGCGGCCCTCAAAGGCCTTTCCCAACAGCAGATCCAAGAACTCGGTCGCTGGTCGTCAGAGGCTTTCAAAAGCTACATTCGATCAGACCGCTCCCACATCAAGGAAGCCCACCAGACCCTAATCGGCCATCCCCTCTAGAATACACCTCCAAACCCTATAGCAACCTCTCCTCTCCATCACCCTCACCCCCCCCCCCCCTCCCTCCCACACACCCCCCCCCCCCCCCCAACTGTTTTTTCCCACTGCCGCAGCAGTGTCTGCTCCCGCAGGAGCTTTCTCTGTATTTCCCCACTGCCGCAGTAGTGTCTGCTCCCGCAGGAGCCTTTTTCTGTATTTCCCCACCGCCGCAGGAGTCTCCGCTCCCGCAGGAGCCTTTTCTGTATTTCCTCACTGCCGCAGTAGTGAATGCTCCCCTCAGGAGCGCTGTCTGTATTTCCACACTGCCGCAGCAGTGTCTGCTCCCGCAGGAGCGCTATCTGTTTTCCCACTGCCGCAGCAGTGCTCGCTCCAGCAGGAGCCTCTTCCCCTCCCGGCCCCTCCCCTCCCCAACAGCCCCATGCCACCCAGGAACCCCCACCAGCTGTCTTCTTCACTGCCGCAGTAGTGCCTGCTCTAGCAGGAACCTTCTCTATATTTCCCCACTGCCGCAGTAGTGCCTGCTCCAGCAGGATCCTTCTCTATATTTCCCCACTGCCCCAGCAGCGAATGCTCCCGCAGGAGCACCTTCCGTTTTTCCCCACTACCGCAGTAGTGTCCGCTCCCGCAGGAGCTCCCTCCATTTTTCCACTGCCGCAGCAGTGCCTGCTCCCGCAGGAGCGCTACCTGTATTTCCTCACTGCCGCAGTAGTGAATGCTCCCCTCAGGAGCGCTACCTGTATTTCCTCACTGCCCCAGCAGTGTCTGCTCCCGCAGGAGCGCTACCTATATTTCCTCACTGCCGCAGCAGTGCTCGCTCCAGCAGGAGCTTTTCCCCCCGGCCCCTCCCCCCCCCCCCCTCTCCCTTTCACCACCCACAACGGCCCTTCCCCTCTCCCCTTCCCAACAGCCCCACGCCACCATAGGAATTCCCCCCCAGCTGTTTTCTTCACTGCCGCAGCAGTGCCTGCTCCAGCAGGAACCTTCTCTCTATTTTCCCCACTGCCGCAGTAGTGCCTGCTCCAACAGGATTCTTCTCTATATTTCCCCACTGCCCCAGCAGTGACTGCTCCCGCAGGAGCACTATCTATTTTCCCACTACCGCAGTAGTGTCCGCTCCCGCAGGAGCTCTCTCCATTTTTCCCACTGCCGCAGCAGTGCCTGCCCCCGCAGGAGCTTTCCCTACGTTTCCCCACTGCCCCAGCAGTGTCTGCTCCAGCAGGAGCGCTACCTGTATTTCCTCACTGCCGCAGTAGTGACTGCTCCCCCATGAGCGCTACCTGTATTTCCCCACTGCCGCAGCAGTGTCTGCTCCAGCAGGAGCGCTATCTATATTTCCCCACTGCCGCAGCAGTGCCCGCTCCCGCAGGAGCTCCATCAATATCTCCCCACTGCCGCAGCAGTGTCTGCTCCCGCAGGAGCGCCATCTATATTTTCCCACTGCCGCAGCAGTGCCTGCTCCCGCAGGAGCTCCATCAATATCTCCCCACTGCCGCAGCAGTGTCTACTCCCGCAGGAGCGCTATCTATATTTCCCCACTGCCGCAGCAGTGCCTGCTCCCGCAGGAGCTCCATCAATATCTCCCCACTGCCGCAGCAGTATCTACCCTCACCTCCTCCCTCCTCTCCCCACGCTGCCACAGCAGCACACTTCTTCCTCCAAGATGCCGCAGCATCATTACAAGCGGTGTCCAGCATCCCATCAGCCCTAAAGCCATGCAATTTTTGGGGGTCTCTTAGCCACTATTTGGCTGCTGTCCCACGATAAGCATTTTTTGGGGAGCTTTTGGGTCCGGGCCAAATGCCGAGCTCGGACCCCTCTCCCCGGGCGAGGGGAGTACCCCGGGCTCGGGAACTACTACCGAGCTCGGAGCCCTCTCCTCGGACAGCACGCCAAATACGCATACCGTTTATTCAGTTCATTATTAAGTAAGTGTGAACTCGTGAAGTGATGTTTCACAAACAAGTTTCGGGAGGAGCACGCGCGGATAATTAACACAGCCAATTCATCATCAGTAATCACATCACTTACCCAATAAACGCTAGAGAGAACCCCTATAAATAACCAAGCAGCCTTACCTCCATTATCTCTAGTCTTCCAGAATCCCTCCACCACCCCAACTCCTCACTTCCAGTCCGTTTACACCCCAGCAGGGGGTAGGGGGGAGCTTTTGGGTCCGGGCCAAATGCCGAGCTCGGACCCCTCTCCCTGGGCGAGGGGAGTACCCCGGGCTCGGGAACTACTACCGAGCTCGGAGCCCTCTCCTCGGACAGCACGCCAAATACGCATACCGTTTATTCAGTTCATTATTAAGTAAGTGTGAACTCGTGAATTGGTTGGTGCACAAGGTGGCCTGGGTTCTCGAAGAAAAAAAAAACTGAAGAGATGGAACAACAATAAACATCCATTGTCAAACCACTTGAGATACAACTACAGTAAACAGGCACCTTGACAAGTGCTTGTGGTTAAGAGATTTCTAACTTCTGGAGAGAAATAGCACAGACACTGAACAAAGATTAACTAATGAACTAGTGTGATGTAACTCCACACATGCACACTATAGTTTCATCTATACGTATACTCCAGCATTCACATCAAAACGTTTTGGGCTTAAATAATTGAAGTCGTCTGGCCTACCATATGTCACCATGTTGTTTCACTGGAAAATTAAGTTATGCAATCAAATGAAAGATATGCATGGATGAATCGTTCACAATAAGATCAATATCACGCATTTTGAAAATGCTTAGTGTGAATTTGTATTTAATGCCATAGTGTAATTTGCATAAACTGCAAAAAGAACATTTTCTAAGGATTCAATGATCTGCCAGGAAAGAAGTCCCAAAGTCCAAAGTCAGAAGCCAGAATTGACAAGCCAGAACACTAAAACAGGGCCACAGTGTTTGCATGTTACTGGAAATCAACCAGCGAATGGTGTACTTAGTTGTCATATTATGTTGCAATAAGAAAACATATTTTAAAATCCAAATAAATGTCATATACAAGGTTTTATTGAATGTGCAGTCAGAAAAGAATGGTGAAGGTCTTCTAGCTCACGAGTCTTGAATTATTGATTTTGTTTATTTTGGGTGAAGGGCAGGACATTGAAAATAGCTGAGGCTCCTTTTTCAACAAAATGGCAACAAAGTACAGTTTCTCATAGATTATCCAACAAACATCTAGTAGATTGGCATTCAGTAGGTTCTAAGAACTGAGACTACTGATATAAAGGCTGACCTGTCCAGACAACAATGTCTGATGCCCTTGAAGAATAGCTCAACCTTGAGATAAAATTTAACATCTTGATTTTCCATATTAAATAACATGTATAACTATGTTCATCAAATATATTTGGATTAAACAAAGACTGACATGTAGCATCAGTTATCATCTCTAAATAGCTTAGTCCAGCTGTGTACATACCAACTTGGATTAATGATGAGTCACAATGGTTGACTCATCAATTAGTAAAGTTCATCAAGTATTTTTTATTCTATATTTTTTATAAGTATTTTATTTTTATATTTTTTATACCAACAACGTTATTGAACCTGAAACAACATCCCCATAAACCAATCAGATTATAGGGTTAAGGATTAAGGCGAGGGATGTTAGTTGAACAACATGCTTATCAACCTATTTTTTCCTTACAATTTAAGGGTCAATTAATGAGTTATGGTTATGAATCCGGTAACAACTATGTTTGTTGACATCAACCTTGTTCCAGGACCAACAAAATACGTTAATCCAGGAACATGCCCTACTTGGCAAAATCTTGAATGCACTGCATCAAGTAGGACATGTTCCTGGATCATCATCTTCTGTTGGTAGAAAAACATTCAAGTCAAGCAAAAATACACTATTAGTGTTTTTGACTTTTTTCCCACCAATAAAGCAAGAAAAAATAGTCTAGACTCTAGACAGCAATATCATAATCCAACAAGATTTGTTTTAAGAGACTATATCTCAAATTGCATTTATTTTTCTCACCCAATTATCAAATTATTCTTAGAATGTTCTTAAAATGTATTTGTAATGAATATAAATAAACAATTCAAGGTATATTTTCTATAAACAAATCTTATTTAATTTGACTTCTGTGTTTATGTTTGCTTCTAGAGTAATTGCATCCTGTTTTAAGGACGCTCCAATATTTGTACTGGAAAGTTTTTGGAAGCAAGATCATTTTGACATGAATGTTGCTGTAGAGATAAAAACATAAAAATCATAAAAACATTAAACAACATAAACATCTAGGAAACATAAGCTGTATTCTCTGAAAACAAGTCTTATTGCATTGTTAATTTATTTCATTTTATGGGCTTATAGGGGGTAAAAAGTTGTGTTTTTTAGTGAAAATACTTCTTCATACACAATGTACGTGACCTATTTCTCCTTCTGCATGTCGTGTGTGTAACTGTGGCCCTTTAAGGCCACCAGTAAGAGAAACTGATAGGTAGAGACACGAGAGTCCTCTCAGTCCAATGTGCTCTCTGTAATGATGCCCTTCCAGGAGAGGAACATCAGACACAATCAGACATTAATTGTTTTCTGATCATCATAACCAGCCTACATTGCATTTGATAATCTAATAATAGAAAGACAGATAAATATCAGCTAATCTGTTCAGTTGGTATATCAATTTATCTATTAATCTGAGCCATATGGAGGCTCATGCAGCTACGTTCTGTAAGAGTATTAGACAAACACAAGCCTTCAGAATAAGCTTGGTTACTAATCTAAGAGATGCACTGGTTTTAGGGCCCACGTATTTAAAAAATAAATAAAAATAATTTCTTGGCACGAAGCAAAACATCCATAGCCCTCTTCCACAGAGGCTCATTCTTCATTTTTAAATAGAAAAAAAAAAAAAACTCACCTCACATCTTCTGTCTCATCCATATCACTGCTGAAACTCATTTTAGAGAGATGTCAGGAGACCAAAGCCAGGTAAAGTATCAAAATGAACCACCCGAGGATGTTTCACAGTCAAAACTGACGTTCGATGCAAAACGCTGTTGAATTTTCAGATTTGGGATCCAAAAGAAGGATGAGGCAACCACACTTCTTTTTCAGAGATTAACTTGGAGGCGGCAACAATAATACATGTGCTCGGTCTCATCACCATATGTGTACTCGACCACAGAAACATGCGCTGATGCACGGAGACATGCGAATTTGGCTGGATGTGCTGAGCTGCAGCCTCTGAGGAACAAATCAACTTTTTTTTCTTTCCACAACATAGACAGTGGGGGGAGGATGGAACACGAAAGATAGAGAGACAGGGAGGGGAGGGGAGAGAGAAACAGAGGAGGAGCGTGGGCGGAGGTGATTAGACTGGAGATGGTGATGACACACTTTCAGTCGCCCATCTGCAGTGCCAGTTGTCTGTGTTGTTGTGTTTGTACTTGCTATGTTCTTCCAGCTCAGCACATCATATATACTTATGAAATAGCTCATGTAAATGAGATATAGTTTTGCTATTCTGACATATTAGTCTCTGCGAACAGAGCACAGCATGTGCACATAGTCACAGCACACTTCCTATAAGCCTATTAATGCTATAGCTATGATGAAGAATGACCTCAGTGTGCTGGAGACTGCTCAAGATTCTACTTGCGTAACAAAACGCCTTCCAAAATTTAAAGACATACTGCCTTTTCTATGCATTTTTTACTGCCGTTATTTTGTCTTATTTGTTATATTTTTCTAAGGAAACAAAACACTTATCTTTAAAATGTATAATGGATTTTGAATCTATTTATTATTTAGCGTACTTACTCCATATTTATATTCTTTGCTTAACAAGGATTCCCTTTTTGTCATCAGCTGTTGAACTAAAATATTACTTGAAGAGATTTAAAGGTAACATTTCCTTAGTCTAAACACATATTTGCATGTTCACAGTTGTCAGTTGTAAGTTTTTAATATACAAGTTTCGAGTTTTAAAATGTATTTTACATTTTTATGATTTAATGAATTATTAGCTTTTTTTCAACTCACAAACTCCCTTCAGTTTGTGAACCCGCATATGATAAATATTCTATATTTACCTAATTATTATTTGTTCTGTTTACATGTGATTGAATGTCACCACAATATCACAATCACTAGTGGATATTTCTGAGCCTTGAGTTTGAGGATCATGACTAAAGTAAAGCTGAGGTGTGTTTTTTGTGACATTAGTGGAACAAACCCGAAACTGTTTTCAAACAGGTTTCCCAAAATGCTCACATTACAGTAAGTTCCACCTCAAACTCACACCATTTGTTGAACAAATTTTGCCATGTTGCTCAAGCAACGTTTGAAAGCAGAATATCGTTTATACTTTATAAACAACATTACTTAAAGTTGTCTTTAAACTGGCATAGGAAAAAGTATGTCAGTATTTGGGGTGAAAGTTTTTGCCCTTCATTTGACTAAACTAGTGCTAAAAAGTTAAAGAGAAAAGAAATTCTGAAATTCCAAAATCTAAAATGTCCAAAATCACTTAAACGCACAACTTTATATCTATAGGATTTTTAAAGGAGGACTTAGATTCAGCATAACTCCTGTTCCTTGAACTTCTGCTGTCTTGTGCTGACTGTATAATATCTTGACGTATCTTTCAAATTATGTTGCTTTTCTAAACGGGAACAGGGGAGTCTCTTGGCCAAGCTGACTGGTGGAGCTTCCCTCTGGTGCTGAATTGATCACGCTCTGTTGAATGAACTTGTCCTAAATTCTCATGACCCAAATGAGAGTCCACCAGCAGGGCTGGATCAATGTATTCACGTGGACATTTAACCAGACTAATCGTGTCCAGCATTTTGTATAGTTGTTTTACCCAGAGGCAATAAACAGAGGGGTCTTGAGCACCAAAGAAAAAATATATATAGTCTATAAAAATATGTAGGGCCTAAACAATTCTTGATTACAAATCATTCCACAATTCTGTCACACTTTACCACTTGACATCTACTCCCAATGGAACATTTTGGGGTTAGGAAACTCCACAATTTAAATGAATTGACACATACTATGTCCAATCCTCTATGAAATTATATGCTACATATAAACAGGCCAACCACTTAGGCAAACACATTTTTAGTTGCCAGTCTGTTAAATAAGAGTCAGTCAATGTGTCCTCTCTAGAGGGTCAGTGAAAGTGGGGTCAGATTTATGTAGTTCGAATGTATGAGCCGCATACTAGAGAGTGACAGAGTCACAATGATTCAGTGGCACATTGCCCTCTACCTGCACCGAGCGGAAATATGACAAAGGCCTGTGTTTCTTTACTGAGCTGTCAGAGGATACGTGACACAAACTGATCTGTCAGTACAGCTTCTTATGTACCACTACTCAAAAGATCCACATTAGCCAATCATTTAGTTAGGGTAAATTAATAGCAATTTGTAATTTCATTAGAGAATTTTGAAGTAGGAATGTGCCACCACAATTATTAATCCATGTATTGCATTTTTTCTTATAATAATACATTGATTTTTAAAACCAACAAATGACTTAATAAATGTCTTAATACACATTATAGGTCATACTGTGCACAATTCATCACTGCATGCTATTCCAAAGAAGTCTGCCTTCATAAACTTTCATCAAAACGTAAAAACTTGGCTAAATGAAAAATGCTACATTAAATGCCAATAATAAAATGTGACCAACTATAAAGTATTACTCGTCTATACTGAACTTAAAGGGTTTGTTCACCCAAAAAGTAAACATTCTGTCATCATTTACTCACCCTCATGTAGTTACAAGCCCATCTCTGAAAACACTTCATTCATCCGAAACTTTGGCGCTTCACAAATGTTCAAAAGATATTGTAAAACAAATCAAGCGATTTAATCCAAGTCATCTTAAAGGGGTCATCGGAAAACTGTGCCCATTTTCCACAAGTTGATATGATTCTTTAGGGTCTTAATGAAAAGTCTATAACATACTTTGTTTAAAATGTATCAATAATAGGGAAAAAAACAAATTTTTACCTTGCCAAAAACAGGTATTTTCAGAGCAAGCTGTTTTTGTAGCATGTTGTTTTAAATGCTAATGAGCTCTGCTCACCCCGCCCCTCTCTTCCGAATCGCTCTCTGAGAGAATGTAAACTTAAGCCGCATTTAGCCGCGGAAACCGCTAACTAACACGTTATTAGGAAAGGTGATTTGCAAAGATTCATAAAAAAACCTTATACTCACTTCTTCTGTAGATGAAGCTGGATCACGAATGATTCGCATTTAGGTAGATCGGGGGTGCATTCCCTTCAAAAACAAAAAAAAATAATCCACTGCGACTTCAGTGGCTCAGATGTCAGGAGTAAATAATGACTGCTTTGTTCATTATTACATCCAACAACAGAACACCTCAATAGCTTAGGAGCCATTCTTGTCTACATCTGCTCCGGCGGTGAAACAATGGCGGACTGATGACAGCTCACTCAGGGTAAGAAGGTAAGAAGGCCGTGTCAGTCAACTATCGTGGAAGCACCCTTGGTCTATGTGACATCACAGTTGGGCTTCTCGATTATGGCAAAAATCATAATAACATTTTTTTTTGGTCAATATTGTAATCATGATTATTTAACACGATTATTAGTTGTTCATATGAACAAAACTTTATATAAGTGAAAAAAGTCCTCAAAAATTATTGAAAATAACTAAACTGTCAGTAATACAATAAAAACAAATGTGTTTTTTTATGCAAGTCTAAAGTATTCAGCTAATAGCATACTACAAAAAAGTAATCAAATGTAAAATAAAATAGCATAGTCTTCACTGTAAGAATTAAACTTGCTTTGTTTCTTATTAAAGTTACAAAAGTCCCTCAGTAGGTATTGGGTAGGATTAGGGATGTAGAATATGTTCATGCAGAATATGCTCTTTATAAGTACTAATAAACAGCCAGTATGTTAATAATAGGCATGCTAATAAGAAACTAGTTAACAGTGAGAATTGGTCCCTATAGTTAAGTGTTCCTTTAAAGGTTTTGGAACGACATCAGGGTGAGTAAACAAATGATGCCTAAATGTTCTCTTTTTTTAGTGAATGGGTGCATTTAAACAGCAGTGCTTCCAATAATCCCAACAGAGGGCCGGGCCACCACGACTTCCCTCAGCTGCCCTGCACTCAGTCCCATCACCATCGAGAGGAGCCCCAGGCTCATGCGAACACACTGGCCCTGTTTGCTTGTTCTCAAAGCCTGAAGGCATAAAAATCAGCCCATCTGACACAGAAGCACTGATATCATGCAGGCGAGAGCCTCCAGCAAGGCCTGAAGAGGCACTGAGACCAGTAGCGATGTCACTTCCTTTTCTCACTCTACTGCATTCGATTACTAAACCTTGGTTTCAAACAACTCATTATACCTAATGCAGTTACTTTCTCCCTCTTTCTCTCTGCCTGTTTTCCTCCCTCGTTTTTATTTTTGCTCCGGGCGTGATTGTTGGATCAGACGAGAAACCCAGAGTGTAATCACACCCAGAGGTCCGTCACGCTAAGAATCCTCACTGTTCGTCATACTTCACTCCAATCGACATCAACACCCCCCAATCACCACTTCCTTCGGCTGCCTGGCAACCAGCTCCCATGGCAACTACTCCTTCAAGGGGTGTATGGGGTGAGTTCCAATGCCTGATGGAAGGAAAAGGCTATGGGAGAAAAGAAGCACGTAAATGAAGCGCTATTGCAAATGCATTTTGAATAATTGTTGTCTTGGCACTACTTCCTGGCACAAGGTGGGGAAAATTCAGAGTTTAACTACTCTGAGTGTGAGGAGAAAGTTTAACGTACCTAATGCTAATATTTATTCAAAGAATCTCTTCGCCAAATGGGAGACTGGGAGTGTTTTTGAAAAATATGGGTTTTGTTTAGAGCAGGATGTCCAATGTCTGATATAGATTATAGCAAATGAGGCCTACACAAAAGAGTGAAAAATCCCTCAAAATAGTGGAAATTATTAGAAAACTCAACTGTAGAAAATCTGCATGGTATTACTGAGTTTCCTTTTCATTATTATGGTTACTAAATAAGAGTGGAGTAGTTTAAAATCAATATAAATGACCATTTGCAAGCCAATTTTCTTCCAAAATATGACATCTCCAAGTGAATGAGATATTGAAAAAGAAAAAAGAAAAGTATGGCAAAACTTTATTCACCAGGTCATAAAAAGTGGCCAAAGCAAGCTTGCTAAAACAATGTTTAAATAGCTTTTTTAAATTATTGTAATTGAAAAAGAAATGTAATTTAAAAGGGAGCAAATAATTACTTCTATACATTTGATTTAAATTCACTGCAAAAAAGACTTTCTTACTCAGAATTTTTGTCTTGACCTTCAGTACAAATATCTAAACATGCATATGATTTATGTCAAAAAGCACTTTCTGTTGAAAACGTAGAAATATCTATTTGTTTTACCTTTTGAATTAAGTTTATTTCCCTTAATCCTATGTTGTATTCTTGTTTTAAAGATTCAGAAAACAAGACTTAAAGTCATTTTGCTTCTCAGGTAAAGCTTTGCTTCTCAAATATCTTGATTCATGAATGTTTGGACATTTTAAATGAAAAAAACAAGACAAGAAAATACTAAGCAAGATCTATCTATCTATCTAGTTTGTTAGTTTAGTAAGTACAAGTTATTTTTTACAAAGCTGTATACATTTTGAAACTGATAGGAATGGAAGAGAAATCTAGCACTTCTATTAAAATTTCAAGCAGGCATATTTATCAGCCAATAATCTAAAAATAGCTAAATGCTTCCAATTAATCAGTCTGTCTAATGTATCACTCTATCAATAGTTGAAAGTTAAATGTCAACAGTTCAACATACTAACACTTTGTTTTTATTCAGTTCTCCCCCACAAAGGCTACATTTCCTTGAAAATTTTAATTAAATGCCGCTGGGTCCACAGTTCACAGTATGCTCAAGACCGAAAATAAATAGACCACAGTGGGAAAGCAAGAAAAATGCTAGTGACTGACAAATGTCAGCATGACAGGACCACCAACCATATCCGGAGTCCATTTATTGAATAAACACAGAAAGTGTAATAGATTAATAGCCACAATTATCAGACTGCAGACGAATGGTGTGATGACTCAAGCATGTTATGGAGGTTTCCGCCACACTGGTAAGAGTGAGTCAGGAATAGTGAGTGGAAAGGAGGACAGGCCCACACAGATGGCCCACAGCAGGGTTGGGACATGCCACATGGCTCCTCCTTGACAGCTAGTGGCATCCAACACAAGGAGCAGAAGTGGACAACTTTGTTATGCTAATGTGGTGGGACAGCTGCCTGGGGTCATGGGGCAAACTTAGAACGTCACTGCACGAGTGGAACTGAACAAAACCCGATGAACCTGTCATCACAGAAGACCCTGGTTCCTATAAGAGCCTCAACAACAGTGGTTGTAGAGAAGATCATGTTATTTAGGAATGCACGATGGTAACCATTTTGGTCATCAGTCGATATTACAGACATTTTTAATTTATTGGTATTGGCTAATACTGAATATTTAACTGTGTATGATAATTTCCTCTATTTTTATGTTAAGATCCCATAACGGTCACTTAAAGTTAATTTTTATAAACACTAATAATTTAATAATGCTGTAATGTTTTTCAAATCTCAAAATTAATTTCCATTATTTATACTGTAATAATCTTAAATGTTGTGATACATCAGTTTACTTTTAGCAAATTAATTACTTTAGTTTTATTATTTTTAATCTTGGCCACTTATCAGTTACCTTTTCATTAAATTGTTTTAATTAAAAAATTTTAATCAAAATGTATCATTAAAAACACAATGGCACTGTTAAATGCGATCTTCTTCAAATCTCAAAATCTATTTCCATTATTCATACACAACATTATAATATTGTGAGGTCTGGCTAAATGTTCTTTTAGTATTTAAAATCTTTCATTTTAGTTTTAATATTTTTGAAGTTATTTTGATAAAAGTAGTGTAGGATTTTTGGCGATTTATTGCTTAATTTATTAGCTAATATTTCATTTTAAATATATTTTTAATCAAACGTTATCTTTAAAAGCCCAATAACACTGTTAAACGTAATCTTTATCAAATTTCTAAATTTCTTACTGTGCGTTATAAGGTTATGATGCCAAAATGTACTTGTAGCATTTAAATTGATACATTTTAGTTTTATTATTTAGATTAAAAAAGAGTATAGAATGTATTGGTTATTGGCCATTATCTGAAACATAAAAATATGTATTGGCATATCAGTATTGGCTAGAATTCTGCTTCCCTACCTACTTTTGATGACAGCCATGTCCCTTTTTCCTTTTGTTTTCAGAGACTATTTGAAATACGTCATGAATGACTTCCATTTTTGAGTGACAGCAATGGCATATGTTCACTTATTGTGATACACAACCAAGGGTAGGAAAAACATGCTAAATGCAAGCCAGTCACTTTGGATTCAGCATGTACTGCTGTTGTCTGCACCGAGGAGAAAATAAAACCATTATACTATCAGGCCATGCTATGAAAACATCTCAAAATAACCTACCTAAATCTAACAAATTCCAGAAATATCATTGAAAACCTTAAATGGCCTTCAATGCCCAGAATAAGAGGTAACAGACGGCTGTTATTTGTGGACTAGATTGATTGTGCTCTGGTAGTGGCTTAGCTATAGTGAGCATGCTTTACCCAGAGCACTGGATGGCCTTCACTAGGTAGTTACAATGTATTGATTCAAACTAAAAGGTAAGAATAGCACAGCAGACAGAATGGAGTTAGCGTTTCATGCTAGAAAGGAAATTACTGTTAGCTCCACCTCTCAACTAGTCAGTGAAAGTAATTTAAGCCATGGAAGTGCGCCTTACCGCGAGTGTTTTGTCTGGTTGTTAGGAAACACAACCTTGAGAGAGAAAAGGGGGCCTCTGACTTAACAAAAACTCATTCAAGATGCTTCCTGTAAACTTTCCCCACTTGATAAAAAGCATGAATGGTGTTGGTAGCTATTGACTTCCATATCATGGAAAAAAATACTATGGAAGTTATTGGCTGCAGTCAAATGTTTGGTTACCCACATTCTTCAAAATATCTTCTGTGCTCTGAAATTCATACAGGTTTGGAACAATATGAGGGCATTTTGGATAAACTATTCCTTTAAGGTTATTTGGAAAAATATTATATTAATTATTTATATTTTGTTATTATAGGAAGTATTCGCAAAGGCACGGAAAATGAACAAAACATTATTTGGAGCCACTACAGGGACATATGGTTACCCGCTTGCTAGCGGTTGCCTGTTACATTACAGTACATAAAATTTCACTTACCACATAAACAGAATAAGGAGAAATGACTGATAGGACGGATGCAAATTATTTGCAGATCCTGAGCACCACTGACAAACATCTAATCTTGTAAAATGTGTGCTAAGTACTGCCGCTCCATAATATACACACAGTACTTCCATCACATCGCAATCTCAAAAGTGAAAGTAAAAAGCGATCGGGCATTCAAAAGCAATTTCAAAGCCCCACTTATTAATAACGGCTCCCTGATGCCCACACTTTATATACATTAAAATTACCTAATGATAAAATTGTGAGAGAAAGCATTTAAATATATTTTTTTTCCTCCCATCTCGTATTTATTCCCTTTAGAGGTTTCGTAGTACATGTCATTTCCTTTCCGAACACAGTGTTTGGATTCGGACACATCCCTAATGGGAAGTGTAAAATATTTTTGATTCATTATGAAGTTAATAGTTAATAGGAAACACTGATTTATTGAGTCTGGACTACCTATACTATAAACTGGTGTGTGTTTGTATAAAAATAATGGTGCATTTGATGTCCAGTGTGCACAAAAATATTTGATGAAAAATTGTGATTAGAAATCGTGAATCGATTTTTAATTGAATTGTGACCCCAAGAATTGATAAGCTCAATTCATATATGAGATCCAGCACATGCAGGCTGGATTCTTCTAGGTCTAAGTTTTTAAAAACTTTACCCAGAAGAGACAGACTTAGAAAACTGGGTAAGATATAAAAGGTGTGGCCCAACAAAGACAAGGGTCTGAAGAGGCTGGACGGGTGGGCATACAGGGATTAAAAGCACTGATCACAGATGGCCACCGCGTCTCATCTTTCAGTGGGCCCCAGCAAATAATTAGCAGAGGTATGCTGTGCGGTCTTTGTCAGCACGTGCGTCAGTCAAACACGGCGTGTGTCAGGAACAATGGCTGACGACAAAGGGACACGGGCCGGCCTCCCCGCCACCACCACAGTCGCTGTGAATTGCAAGGCACGTGCGAACTGGAACAATAGGGAACAGGATGGGTATTGGGTGGCATCAAGCCGACACAAGGCCCGCCCTCAAGGTATCTGGCCAAAAAGCTTCAGCATCAGCATTCTGTCAGACCCCGTTCTGCCGGCCTTAAAAATTGTGTTGCAAACAGTTTTGCAAAAGCGCCTGTGCATATGAGTTGTGAATGCATATGGAAGCGGGGGTTAATTCAGTGGAAGGGAGGTCACGCCAAAAGAAAGGAACATAAAAAGATCCTAACAGCTGGGACAGATCTGCAGGGATACAATTGAGTCGGAGTGGGGGAGGGGGAGTGGCAGAAGAGAAATGGGACAGAAAAAAAACAAAAAGATGGGTAGACGGGCCACCTTTCTAGAAGCTTGACAGGGGTCCTTTGTTACGGCAGCTGGTTGCAGGGAGGTCAGACCAGCTGTGCTTCCACTGACCCCCCTCCCCCATCCGACTCCGCTCCCTGACCAAACACAGCCAGCTGTATAGGGGAGGAGTTAGGGGTTTTCAACGAGTTTGGTGGAGGGTGTCCATACAGTGTCCAAATCTTAGGACCTTACATGACTCACATCCAGTGCTTTACACTAAATGGCTCTGGACCCTAAAGCATTCAGACTAGGGATGCAATCATACCATTTTTTCAGAACGATCCGATCCGATACCGAAAATTCTGAGGATCAGCCGATACCGATCCAATCCGATACCAGTGCAGTTTTTTTTAAATCAATGTAGAATTTCTCCTGATGACCTGATCGTCACTCTTCTATGTGTTAAACACAATCTATTACAGTGTTTCTCAACTGGTGGGTCAAAAGTGCTGGGTATGCAGCCCAAAAGTGAGTCACGAGACTCTCACCTCAGAAAAAATGAACTATCCTGTCCTGTCAGATTTTATACTGTGCTTGTAGCGTCGCTAGTGTGCTCTCTTCTATAGCACGCGCGAACGCAGCGCCACGCTGTACACCACTTCTCTAAAGCACAGAAACTACGAGCATCCAACGCGTGAAATAAAAGTACAGTACCAATAAATCACATAACTGTACTGTGTGTGTTAGCTGGGAAGGATTTGCATGAAGGTAGGCTATGATAGTCATTCTATTCAGGAGCAGTTTCCACATTTCATTAACAGTCACCTTGGTTGTTTTCATAACCCAAAAATAGCATGTTATTTTCACTTTGTGTCATTTTGTAGGCTATATGTTTAAATGGATGTGGTAGCTCATACCAACTTAATTGTATTAAGAAAAATTAGTTTGGGACTGCTATTTAATAGCCTTACCTTATAGGCTGTTTATTCAGTCATATTCTTAACAGTCTTAACTTAATTTTTGTGAAATAAACTTGCTTTGTTTTTGTTTTTGTTTTTTAACTATATATATATAGACCCATCAAGACCCACCCTAGCACCGCCACTGCAGTTAAGATATATATATATATATATATATATATGCAAATTGATATTCTTTAAAAATTTACAATGAATTACTTATAAAACTGTTATTAAATTAAATGTTTTTAAGATTAAAGGGATAAAGGGATAGTTCCCAAAATTGAAAATTCTGTCAATTACTCACCCTCATGTCATTCCAAAGCCATAAGACCTTTGTTCATCGACATTTGTGAAATTTTTTGTTAAATATTTTTGATACAATCTGAGACTTTTCTATAGACAGCAAAGGAACTACCACGTTCAAGGTCCAGAAACGTAGTAAGGACATTGTCCAGTAGTCCAAGGGACATGAGCTTGATGGGACATCACCTTTATTTTATGAAGCTACAAGAATAATTTGTGTGTGTAAAGAAAACTAAAGTAATGACTTTATTCAATGACTTCTTCTCTTCTGGGTATCGTGGTTGCATTGCTGTCTATGGAGGGTCAGAAAGCTCTTGGATTTCATCAAAAATATCTTAATTTGTTTTTCCGAAGATGAATGAATGTCTTATGGGTTTAGAATGACATGAGGGTGAGTACTTAATGACAGAATTTTCATTCTTGGGTGAACTATCCCTTTAAGTCAGCGTAAAATGACGGCAAAGGTAATCTAAATGCAATATATATATATATATATATATAAATCTCTATTACTGGCACATAACCAGTATAGTAGACATATATCATTATTACCATCGGCCATTTAGAAAACACTTATTGGTGGACATCTAGTCAACCCAACTCTTAACAAACCTGAATACCAAAAAAAAAAAAAATACTTGTTTTATTTTTTAAGTTCACAAAACACTATTATGAGTGAAAACACATTTAATTTAGGGTAGTCTATGATGTGTAAAAGACTCTTATGCTATGCATTGTCCCCCTCTAAGACCATCTGCTTTAAATCAATAATGCATGTCACTGTATTACCTAGAAATATTTATTTTTATTTTAGCATTAAAAGCTGTTAAAACATTTACAAAGTGAAACTATTGATCCCAGTATCTATGTACCACCAGTCTGCTCGTAACCTCAAGGCTGTACTCACTGCTTGCAAAGGCTGTGCATTTTCAGGAAAGGCTTGGCTCTATTGATAGACGCATCTCACTTAACCATCTAGAGTCTGCAGAGACCTTCTTATGGCCTATAAGAACACCATAATGGAAGCTAAAGTGGCCATAGACAGAGCAGGAAGACATTGTAGAGGTCCTGTAAAACTGCAGTGAACCATATTCACTATATTATTCAAAAACAGTTCCAGTAGAGCTCTTATTACACTACATCATGTTTCCAGACTTCTGCAATGACAGCCCACGGGCACCATTTCACAATGGATATATTTGCAAGTGCAGTCTGCACTGCGGATTGCTAATGAGTACTTGAGCTTGAGGTACACTCATGATATGAACAAACCAAAAAGATCCTATTAAGCGTATTTATATTTTAGACCTTGAATTTGAGGTCTGCCTGTGTCTCTTTGAAAATGTTAACTGAAATGGTACTCAAGACTCTTCATTTGCAGGCTGGTACTAAAAAGGAAGTTTAAAATGCACAAAGCAAAAATCTTAGTGGAGACTTCAATTCAATAAAAAAATAATTTTTAACCACTAAAAACTGAAACAAAGAATTCTGTTGATGAACTAACTACAACATATTAGTCACAAACATAAACTACAACACTGGTAAACAACTAAGCAAACACATTCACAAAAGCAAAGTATTACAGTAGAGCTCCAACTGACAAAAATGTTATGCTTATTTATTGTTGGGGATGATTTTTAAGTAAACTTGTGAGGGCAACCAAGACATAATCCTCTCTGAAAAACTGGATCAGTATTCATTTAAGTCTATCTGGGTGTCTGTTCAAAGGTACTGATATATTTTTCAGTCAGTGCAAGTTTATTTCAAAGCACATAAAACAGATCAGACTGAGGTGTGTGTTTCATATTGTACAGTCCTTGTTTTTTCAAATGCACTTTTTTTTTTAAACGATACTTTATAAATACCTTGCTATGAAAAATAAAAGCTCTATTCACCAGCTTTTAAGTCTGAAATTCAGCTCCTCGGATGAATTTGTGCTTTTACATTAACTTGACTTACTTGAATTTTACTTATACATAATGCATTTTTAGTGCCTATTGACAAATATTTTCGATGCCCAAAAAGCTTAGTACATGTAATAGTACCGGTACCTTAGTTACTACTTTCTAAATAACAGGCTAGTCTCCGAGTCCGGCAGGAATTGTTGGTGGGGGGAGTGAATGTCCAGTGCTCTCTCCACCCTCAATACCACGACTGAGGTGCCCTTGAGCAAGGCACCGAACCTCCAAGTACTTCCCGGGCGCCGCAGCATAAATGGCTGCCCACTGCTCCAGGTGTGTGTTCTCTGCTGTGTGTGTGCACGTTGGATGGGTTAATTGCAGAGCACAAGTTCCGAGCATGGTTCACCATACTTGTCCTGGCCACATGTCACTCCACTTTCACTTTCAAAAGGGTTTGGACATTTACCTCAACAATTTAGCCTCTTTTTACAATGCAAAAACGAATTTAATCTACTCACAAAAGCCTCTTTAGACATTATAATACACAAGATCTCATATATTTCATATACTTCTAATCTGACTAATGAGTGCACTGCACTCATAGGCAGGTTTTCGTGTTCAGACAATTCTTTGTGGAATTGAATATGTTTATTTTCTAGCCTCACTCAAGCCGATGAAAAAGTGAAAGTGATCGAGACCACTATACCAAGATAGCGAGCAAGTGCTGCAATAATAGATGAGATGGGCTCTGCAAGAGCAGTATTGATCGAGGGCAAGAGGCTAAACAGAAAACGGGATAGAAAGAAGTGATTTAGCATACGGTGGAAGAAAAGAAGAAATCCAACCTTCTCCGGGGAGTGGAGTGAAACAAGTGTTTCATGACACTAGTGTCCATCTTGGCTACTGCATTACATAGTATTTTTCTGCTTTTTATTTTGTAATGTAGATGTTCTATTTAAGTTTTGGACATTTGGATTTTTGCCATCGCACTTCACTGTCTGGCTTTGAAACCAAAATTCTTCCTTGAGAAGTTTACATGAACTATGTTTATAAAAATCAAACTTTCCATAAACTCCTTCCTGACACTTTAGTCAGTGGTTTGTAAGAATGGTATTGGTGACACATGATGAAAAGATATTTAAATCAGTCAAAAAGAGAACAGCCACAAAAAATACAACTTGAGCTCAACATCCATCATGCGTGATCTGATCTCAAGTGGTCAGACGATCTCCATTTACCACGATGACCGCACTTAAATCAATTGCTGGGTCTCTGATTTTGATGCCAGTGTGCTGCTACACATTGATAAAGTTCTCAACATCATAGAAACATTTATGCTCCATGGAGCACCATTCTCACTTTTATTTCCATTTATGGGCTGAAATACACCATAAAAATAAAAAATGTCTGTGTAGTTATTTGTTTCCTCCATCTCATTCCAGTGGGATCCTTGGTTATAGATGAGAGGATCTACAACATCTGTTCAACAGCTGAAGGCTTCTGACAGATGTTTGGAAAGGGGAGGATTGGAAACGGGGGAATGTCAGGATAGGCAAAGAAGGAAAAGCTTCCACGCCCTCCCTCATTTGTCTATGTTAGCATAAGGCATGAGTCACAGCAATTACATTGAAGGGCTGGAGCTGCACAAACCCTGGCCACCCTTACCCGAGTCACAGACATGTGATACTTTTAACCTTTCAGATTAGTATTTGTGGAAAGTCCAAAGAGAAATCGAAATGTCTTGGGAAATTGAGGTGCATGCCGACTTTTGCTGTGATCTCGGTTGCTTAAAACGATATTAAAATACTTTTCTATTCCAGCTGAATGCACAGAGAAATACACAGTATAAGAATCGAATGACTAATTTATTTCCACAGTGTAAAAAACTGTGAAAATGCAGCACTTTCAACATTTCTATGACAAAAGCAACATTGACTCAAGCAGTTAAGTGAGTTTGGGGAGTGACTATCAGTTTGTCCAAGCAATGAAGGACAGGGAATGTGTTTGACGGAATTTAATCCAGTCTCCTTTAAACCACAAAGAAAATCATTAACAAGCTAAATTACTAGTTTACCATAGTGATTAACTAGTTAACTGATCTGGAGTGGTGTGGACTGGAGTGTGTAATGCTTTAAATTTGCACATTTTGGAATGGATTACAATTGTGGATTAGTTGTAATGTTATTGTTTTTATTTTCAGTTCCGTTGTATTACTGTTCTCATTAACATCGTGATGTAATGCTCTAAAAATTGTTGTTTTTGTGAGCACAGAACTAAAATTTTAGCAAAAAATTGATCAGATCAAAATATACAAGTTCACAGCTTAAATTCAGCATTGTATAGACTGTGTAGAGATACATTTTTAAACTTTGCACAACAGCTAAACAAACTAAAAAAACTCTTGCCTCTTGCAGAAGATGAGTGGCCGCAGTGTGCTTTCTGTCGCGGATGTAACCCGATCCTTCAAAGAACATCCATAAAGCTGTGGGCCCGGATGGCATACCAGGCCGTGTGCTCAAAGCATGCGCTTTTAGCCGGGGTTTTTACAGACATTTTCAAAATCTGTCCCTCTCTCTGTCTGTGGTTCCCTCATGCTTCAAAATTTCCACATTGTGCCCATACCTAAGAAAAATAAAATCACATGCTTGAATGACTGGAGGCCCGTTGCTCTGACCCCCATCTTCAAGTGTTTTGAGAACTCAGAGAACACATGATATCTGCTCTGTGCTGCCTGCTTCACTTACAATTTGCATACCGCTAACCGTTCCACAGACGAGCTATTGCCTTCACCCTGATATTAGAACACCTATGAGGATCACCAGTGCCGACTGGTTGCAAACAGAATATGCAGCTGTCCAGACTTCCTGACAGGCAAACAGTCAGAATGGGCAACAACACCTCATCTTCTTGACACTGTCCAGCTATTCAGTTCCAACGTCACTGTATCCAACGTATTCAAATTCACACTGAGGTGATGGATGTGGTGTTTTGCCAAAATTACAGGAGACAGAGCAGAGAACACACACCCATCCAAACAAAGGCACAACAGAACTGATGTGAAGAAGGTCAGCGCCTCTTCTTCTCTGCAAAGCACTGCCCGCCACATTGTTGGAGGTGAGCTTCCCTCCCTCAGCATCCTGGCTGCATTTCAAAGACTTGGAAACAGCAGTCTGTTCTCTCTGCTGCCCTCAAAGCTCTGCAAATCCAAATGTGAATTTGATCAGACATTACGATAAACACGTGTCTAAAAATAAAATGACACCATAAACAAAGCACACCCACGACACAAGCACCTCTGACTAATCTGTTGCACTAACACACTGTATATCTGTTGCACCTTCACATACCATACAAAGCACACCCACGACATTGCATACAAAATGCAGACGTATTATCTGTTGCACCTCTGCACAACTATCTGTTGCACAACCAATACTGTGTGTATCTGTTGCACCTTCACATATGTGTACATTGTCATAGATGTCTGTGCTGTAAATATGTACTGTCCATATGTAAATTGTTGTACACTGTCTAGCAGCTCACTGTGTGAATTTCACTGAGTATATGTAATTTTGCACTTGTGCTGTGGTGATGTCTTTGAATTGTATACTGATATTGTTGTATCTTGGAGCACGCCAAAAAAACTTGTGCCGTGGTGTGTGACAATGAAAGTGATTTGATTTGATTTTGATTTGAAATTGAAACATTTCTAAAAAGAGTTTATTATGGTTTCTGTGCCTCTGGTGTTTGAGGTACTTCATGGAAACTGTATTTTGCGGTTCCATTTGGTGCCATTAATGATGCATAAATTACACACTGCTCCATTAAGTGAATGAAACATCATCAAAAAAGTAATCTCTTTTAAATTAGACCTAAATTTGATTATCTAAGACTTTCGTTCTGGAACACAGCACATAAAAGCATGAGTCTGTACTGTATGGTGTGAAATGTGCGTTGCATATTAGGTGCTCTGGATAGAATTAAAGGCTAACAGACAGCAACATCTGCAAAAAAACAAATAAACAAACAAAACAAGCAGTGTCTTGCTGTTTGAGATGTGGATGCTAAAACAGGAGACTAACAGGAGACTCTGCTTCATATATGAAGAGTGCCTCACCACCGCAATCAGTAGGGAATTTCATTTCATATCGTAATTACGGTGTCCCTGACTTTGAAGTTGTGCCACACAGGGGAGCTCTCTGAGGCACAACCAGAGAGACGCTACTATGTTTATCCATCTTCTGTTTCTCTATCCCTATTGCTCTCGCCCTCTCACTCTCAGTTTTTCTCTTACGTAAACACAAGACTGCTGCAGATACTTTACGAGAGCGTGTGCTCTGTGTGTGAGTACACAGAGAATAAGCTCTTGTAAAGTATCTGCAGCACTTCTGTTTATGACTGAAACAAGCTGCCCTATTCTTACCATGTTCAGCTCCACCTCCTTCCACCACACAGTTTAATAAGTTTGCCATTGTCATTTACTCATTATGTAGTAGCCACACTACAGTATAAAGAAGGATAGTTACCCAGTTATCTACAAATAAATGGTGATGAAAGTGCCATAGTGTTTAGGGTCAACATGAAACCTGTTTTAAGTGTATAATGCAATCAGCTTTCCTTACCTTCAACAAGTGAACTTAAAAGATGAAATGGAGTCTACAAGTCTGGATCTACAGTACATTTTACACTCCTTAATTCAATAGAAACGTTTTGATCCTAGACAGATTCCTTTGTAGAATCCTGACACTTTGCCAAGCATCACTAAATTACCCATTATGAGCACTAGGAAGAGAACGAGCTGTTTCACTCTGTCACTTGAGATCTCACTGCAATGTGTGGACTGTAAAGTGTGTTCACTCATACATAATGTAAAGTCATGTACTATTGGATGCGTTATGATATTTTTAATGCAGAGGAAAAAGGTCTACAAGCAAGCGTTCAAACGTGTGCATGGCGTGTAAAAGCCAACCTTTGAAATTGAGCTAAACTGCTCTGATTTTCACAGCTGAATGCCATGCACACTTTGATGTGATTACGTTGAATGGCTCCAGGATTTTCCACACAAATGTAGAGGAAACTGGAAGAGTAATTTTTTCCAAAGTTATGCCTGTTCGGGCATTTTTTTCCCCTGGCAAATGAATACCATGGCATTTTAATGCTATAACACAGAATGATTTCCATATGGATATAGCTACATAACTTGCGCAAATTTAAACCTATTATTTTTGTAAAGAAAACTATAACATTTAACTAAAAATACTAACTATATTTACTAACTAGATGGATATATTTTTTTTTTTTTGGTGGAGCCAGTGCAAAAATAACTAAATATTTTAACGCAAAGTATGTTGAGGTACAATGCACACCAAGAGCTGATCATTTCATTTTATACATTATGAAAGCGATATAATGAGATAAGCCACAAGCCTTGTCAAATATGAGACATGACAGTAAATAAACCAAATCACAAAGACACAAATCCCTCTACACAATTCGCCCATTGCAACTGAAGAATGTCTCAGCAAAAAAACGGAAATGGCTTTTTCAAGCAACCCCTCTCTATATAGCGTAGAAATGTAGTCCATTGTTTAGAAGTCACACCCTTATTATTACAAAGGAAATTACATGCTTCTCCAGTCCCACAGTTTAGATGGCAGCCGTCTGATTGCCCTTTGCCCCTATGCTATTGTAGTTTCAGCTGCTGTGTCCTCTTGTTCATCCATCTGGATAACAATGGGGCGCACACTTACAAGCAGAACAGACGGTACCCACTCAGGACAGTTAAAAAAAAACATTCAGCTGTTGTGGATGTCCAGTACCAACAGTCAGTATGACAGGTGATTAAATAGTGCAGCTCAGACAAGTTGCTTACAGCTTACAGTTTTTTCTATGTGAATTACTTCAAAGACTGGATCCCTTGAGGGATGAAAAAAATTCATAATCTTGAAAGAAAGAAAAATTGTAACTCTAGAAAGCCCATCAGCTTGAATTTGGATTTATCAGCACAAGTACATAACCAAACTATTGTAGATGGTAATTTTAAAGGTCAGATTATGAAAAAAATCCCAACAACTGAAAACAAGTTTAAACTGCTACCTTAAATTGTAAGCAAAATCAAATCAACCTGGAGCCTTTCAGCCACTTTGATTTTAATGACTGATGAAAAGAAGCAAGATGACCTATAACATTGAATAGAAGTGACAGAAAATTACAGTAGTAAGTTAAATGGATATAAGCAAAAATGTGATGTTATGATAATACTGATGTCTTATGCTTGGTAGTTTAATGAGGGAGAAACAATAGACTAGATTTCAAAGATTTAAAGTGTTCATCCAAATATGGCAATTTCGCCATCATTCTGTATGTCTTTCTTTTCTGTGAAGGTCTGTTGTTCTTTTTTCATTTAATAAAAGTCAAAGAAGTGCAGTGTGGTTTTGGACCCCATTAACTTTGATTGCATGGACTTTGTTTCTGTGTTTCACAGAAGACATGTTTTCAAAGATTTTTTGACCTAAAGCTAATTCCACAAAATACAAAGTCTATCCATAGTTCCATTCTACCATCATAATTTTAACACTCCATTTAAATATAACTGCAACTAAAGAGAAGCATCTACGGGAAACATATCTTACCTATTGTATTTCTAATCACTCTATGCTCATTATAATGTTGGTGATATTGATACATACATACATACAAGCATCTGTACACTGCAGTCCTGTACTCATACCAGATTTCAGTGAGGGCTCTGACAAACTCCTCAGAGTGAAGGCCTAACCATTATGGATCAATAAGAGTCATCTAATTATTGATGAGAGAGGCTATTTGTAAAGTGTTCTCTAATAAAGACATAATTTTACACTAGATTGTTATTTTTACATATGCATCTTTCTTATAGGTGGCGTTTTATGATGCTGTGCGTTTAGAAACATCTGTACTCAATCGCACTGACATTCTTATATATCCAGAAATGCAAGTCGTGATGGACGTCAGTGGTTAATACATTTTTCGCCCCATCATTTTCCCATAACTCCAAAGGAATAACTCCAACATCATTATTGTTGTTGAACAAATATCTGCATGTTTTATTATATGGACCTGAAGAAACCAGATATCTATAGACGTGCACTCTCCAACCACTTCAGTTTTATTGTATGATATCCTAAAACTATAAATAACGCATAATAAATGAGAGCAAATTGCCATTGGGACTTACCGAATAGAAGGAGACTACAATGAGTGTCCGTGCCGCCTTTTGTGTAATCCACAGAAAATATGGGGGAAAATAACTTCAGATTATTCTACATCAGAATTTCCAGCCAAACTGACGCTCGATTAGATGCACGTGGACGGAAGCGCTTCAGATGGTCGTAAATTTTGAAAACGGCCGTGAGAAATGGACGGATTTTGGATAATCTCTGCGTTTGTTATTCACTGAGCAGCAGCCACTGGCGCATAGACTGCGCTCCTCCCGCGGCTCCACCCGCTAGCCCCGCCCACTCGACGAGCTCATTGGCGCACACGGGAGTTTATGCAAATCTACTCTTCCCGCTGATGTTCAAGAGTCTGAATGGAATATAATATATTCAGACGCCAGGCATAAAATACCGTCATCTAGAGGCCAAAACACACTTCTCTGAACGCTTACGTTTCTGTACGATACTAAACTCTCCACTGAACTCTAAACAAATAAATATAAATAAAAACATTTAATTTAACCATTTCAAATGCATTTATATAAAAAAATAGCTTTTTTGTTTATTTGTTTTTTTATTTATACATTAATACATAAACAATTGGAGTTTATACTGCGAGCAATTTTTAAATAAATAAATACTTTTTGCTGAATGAAGGGTAAGCAGAATATATATGTGAGACCTCCGATTTAACATGACTGTCGTTTGTATGTACTATAGTCAGTAAATATTCAGTTAAAACAGTTGTCATACTTTTAATGATGAAAAGTGACATCTTGCACACACATGCTTACAATGACTTACCTAACATGAAATAAATAGCAACATGATGTTAAATCAAATTGTCCCATCTAAAATTCCATACTTACATTTATGGAATTCTGAAATGCATTTCACTCCACTGCAGGAAATATGTTCATGGTTTAATATTAATTTTAAAAGCTTGGCAAATGTTTATAACATTGATTTTTGAGTAAATTCTACAAACGTACAACTTCACACTCATAGCTTGTTGTTTGATAAACCAACAAATGAGAGTATATTTTGTTGTTGTTGTTTAAACTAAAGAAAAATTATAAACAAATGTAGGGCATATAGAATTGTATTATGCAAGATTTGAACTCCAGATTTATAAATAAACAACTGTCGGTCAGAGGTTTAACATCTAGCATCAAGTTTTTGTATGATTATCACATATAAAACATACAATAAATTCACTTTTATGAATATCGCGCTTGGTTGTAGTGCACTTTCCCATGGTACTTTATAGTCCAAACTCAAGTCTAAACTTGGGTGCTTCTTTTCCTACTTTGGTAGGCATTGTAAATGTCAAGGAACATATTTCGGCAGGAAATGCTGGCATTCAGCTTGGAACAGATGAGAAATGAACCAGCCATTTTGCGGTGCAGAGAGTAAGACTCCTCTGGAGGTGGAGTGAGACGGTGTCGAAGCATGACAGGGATCAGGCTCTGGATGCGCTGTGTGGTACTCTGAGTGCCAAAGTCAAACGGTTCATTCGAAGCAAACGCTTCGCCGAGGATCATAACTGCCTCTACGTGTGCATCCTGAAAGGCCTGAAGAGAGTAAGACAGTTTTGTTAAAGAGAACAGTTTAGAAGCTGCAGAGTGCTTAAAAAAGTAATAGCTTTGATCCATTAGGGAAATAACAAAAATATATGAGAAATGGATAGAAATTATGCAAGACAGGGATACTAGAAATCATATAAAGCCACTAACCTTGGCTTCAAAACCGGTAAGGAACTTCAGATCTTTAGACTTCTGCAGAACAGTAGCCCTGTCTCCGACTGAAGCTGCATGAACCACCTTTGAATGGCAATTTGGACAAAATAAGGTTACACATATTTTAAATAAAGGTACATAAAATGGATGGAAAGAATGGAAATATTTTTACATTAGTTTAACCAATCTATGTTTAGTATTATCTTACATTGCCAGTTCTATTCAAATGCTTTATTACCGTAATTCACACATTTACTAAAACTGATCAGCATACTGTAGGTATCTATGATAATAATAGTAAAAGATACCCATTAATAACAAATGTCTTCTTTTGAAAAACCCTTTTGATCGCTTCCCACTCCAGTCATACCAACAAAAGTGTGGAGTAAAAATCTGTACCTCTATGTAATCATCTGTGAATGACTCTGGGTAATCTCGGCAGGCTCCAAAGTCCAACAGAAATAGCTGTTATAATGAAGAACAAATTATTAAACTTGTACTCTGTTTCAGAGGGGAACATTGGAAAGACCTAACAGCACCCAGATAACACAGACATGCTATTAAGAAATGATGAAAGAAATGTGACAAACTACCGTCCAAAAAATTTTTGTAAAGAAAAATGAAATGCAGTAAACACTGCAATACTGTAAAATATTACTATAATTTAAAATCACTTTTATTTCTAGCAGTCAAATTATTAATTAATCTTCAGTGACACATAATCCTTCAGAAATCATTCTAATTTGCTGATTTGCTGCTCAAGAAACATGTATTATTAATGTTGAATATAGTTTTGCAACTTAATATTTTTTGTGGAAACAGTGATTTTTTCTCAGTATTTGTTGATGAATAGAAAAGAACAGCATTTGGAATTGAATGTGTTAATATGAAACTATAAATGATCAATTAAATAGATTTATAGATAAAATGGATAACAGACATGTCCATTATGATTGTCTTAGTAGTTGCTCACCTTGTTCTGTTCACTATTATAGAAGAAGTTGGACCAGTTAGGGTCTGTCTGCATGAAGCGGAACTCAAACAACTCTCTCAAACACAACTGCAGGATGTTAAAACAGATCTACAGAATAAAGGTGAGTGAGAATTATTTCTCAAATTCCTTTTGACAGTAAAATAACACAAGATATCCAAATATCTCAAAATCTGAAGAAATCTTATTGTAGGTTATTTAAGCAGCGTTAAAGCTGCAGTCCGTAACTTTTGCCTCTTTGTCGCCACCTCTGTTAGAAAACCTGTAATTGCAGCTTTTTGCGGAATTATCTTCCATGCATGGGATGTGCTCTGCCACGGCTCCAGCGCGGATGAATCTAATGTTTTGAGGTGAATGTGTGGCTGTCAGTCTGGCATTTCGGTGTGAAACCTGTACTTACTAATCACAGATTCAAGCCTACGTCTTGGAATAAATGACCCAAATAAGGATTTTCACCGTATATTGCCATCTGAACAAGTAAACAAGTCTGCCACGCTTTTTCTGACCAACTGAGGAAAAAGGCATTACAATAAATCACGCTACCAATGGTGATTAAACCTAAAGATCGGTTAGCTCATATCACATCTAACTGTGTAAAGTATTATTATTGTTATACTTTAGTCTCAAATTATTAATGTTAACAAAATCAGCATTGCGTGGCTATGAGTATAGTGTGTATTAGCGTGTAGATTTAAATTTCTGTACTGTCTAATCTAATTGTCATTCCATTCGAATTTCATAATAAGAAATTATTTTAAACCAAAAAGCAAACTATGCTCCCTTCTAGTGAAGCTGTTTTTAAAATACAAATCTTGTGTAAACTCAGGCTATCTGTAATCAGAAGCACATTTAAAACTGGAATATAATTTAATTTCATTCACATGTGTTTCATAAACAATCCTTTCTGGACCACAATCCGCCATCAATTATTAATTTTAATTATTTTAGCCGCTGTGAGAAAAGGCTATAAACAATGCGCCACTTGCTGGATCCTCACATGCGATAGTAACTGGGACAACTTCTTTATGTTTACAGACGTGACGTAATGACGCGGTGCCATGCTCGAATTTCCCTGCGAAAGCCTACCCGTTCCACTCAAATTAGAAAACATCATTATAAAATATCCGTTGTAAATCGGGCTGAAGTAATGTGATAGATTTGAACACTGGCCGGTTATGTACTTGCTCAAATATTGATTTTGGATCATTTTTAACCAATAAAAGTTACGGACTACAGCTTTAAGGTAACAAATGACCATATATATATATATATATGTCTATACTTGATTTAAAAAAAATTGTGTAAACTTATAACACAAAAATGGTTTTGTATATATATATATATACACATACATATACAGTATAGTATATAGTAGTAATGCGTTAACTTGCCCAGCCCTAATAAAAAAAATATATATATATATATAAATAATGCAAATTAATCAATACATCAAACAGAAGCTTATAGTAAATGTCTGTTTATCCAACCCACCTCATTTCTAGTCTCCTGATTCAAATCAACACAGCGGTCCAGTGGAACTCCATGAACTAGTTCCATGGTGATCACACGTCGACTCGACAGCTCATCAAAAACCTCAGGGACCACAAATACTGGATCATCTTTAAGCAAATTCCTGTGAGAGTCAAAAAAAATTAGTCAAAGAGTAAAGAATTTTGTAATACGTTTTTAAACCAAGCAGTGCAGGTTTATAAGATATGATTCTTTTACTGGAATTTACACTACCATTCAAAGTTTGTGGTTATAACAATATTTTACAATTAAATGGATACTTTTATTCAGAAAGAACATTAAAATTGATCAAAAGTGATGGTAACGATATTTTTAATACTACAATGTTACAAAGGTTTTCTATTTGAAATATATGCTGTTATCTTGAATGTCCTATTCATCAAAGAATCCTGAGAAAAAAACAGCACAACTCTTTTCAACACTAATAATACAAAATGTTTCTTGAGCAGAAAATCAAAATAATGCAATGATTTCTGAAGGATCACGTGACACTGAAAATGTAAATATTGAACATTAAAAGTAATGGCTGCTGAAGATTCAGCTTTACCATTACGGTAATAAATACATATACAATATATCAACTAGTTATTTAAAATGCAACAATAGTTCACTATATTACTGCTTTTACTGTATTTTCGATCAATTAAATGACTTGGTGAGCATCAGAACTTTGTTTCAAAGACATTACCCCATACTTTTGAACATTAGTGTAGCTACAAATACAGGTGCATCTCAATAAATTAGAATGTCATGGAAAAGTTCATTTATTTCAGTAATTCAGCTCAAATTGTGAAACTCGTGTATTAAATAAATTCAATGCACACAGACTGAATTAGTTTAAGTCTTTGGTTCTTTTAATTGTGATGATTTTGGCTCACATTTAACAAAAACCCACCAATCTCAAACAAATTAGAATATGGTGACATGCCAATCAGCTAATCAACTCAAAACACCTGCAAAGGTTTCCTGAGCCTTCAAAATGGTCTCTCAGTTTGGTTCACTAGGCTACACAATCATGGGGAAGACTGCTGATCTGACAGTTCACAAGGAGGGTAAGACACAAACATTCATTGCTAAAGAAGCTGACTGTTCACAGAGTGCTGTATCCAAGCATGTTAACAGAAAGTTGAGTGGAAGGAAAAAGTGTGGAAGAAAAAGATGCACAACCAACCGAGAGAACCGCAGCCTTATGAGGATTTGTAAAGCAAAATCGATTCAAGAATTTGGGTGAACTTCACAAGGAAATGGACTGAGGCTGGGGTCAAGGCATCAAGAGCCACCACACACAGACGTGTCAACGAATTTGGCTACAGTTGTCGTCAGAGGCGTCTTACCTGGGCTAAGGAGAAGAACTGGACTGTTGCCCAGTGGTCCAAAGTCCTCTTTTCAGATGAGAGCAAGTTTTGTATTTCATTTGGAAACCATGGTCCTAGAGTCTGGAGGAAGGGTGGAGAAGCTCATAGCCCAAGTTGCTTGAAGTCCAGTGTTAAGTTTCCACAGTCTGTGATGATTTGGGGTGCAATGTCATCTGCTGGTTTTGGTCCATTGTGTTTTTTGAAAACCAACGTCACTGCACCCGTTTACCAAGAAATTTTGGAGCACTTCATGCTTCCTTCTGCTGACCAGCTTTTAAAGATGCTGATTTCATTTTCCAGCAGGATTTGGCACCTGCCCACACTGCCAAAAGCACCAAAAGTTGGTTAAATGACCATGGTGTTGGTCTGCTTGACTGGCCAGCAAACTCACCAGACCTGAACCTCATAGAGAATCTATGGGGTATTGTCAAGAGGAAAATGAGAAACAAGAGACCAAAAAATGCAGATGAGCTGAAGGCCACTGTCAAAGAAACCTGGGCTTCCATACCACCTCAGCAGTGCCACAAACTGATCACCTCCATGCCACGCAGAATTGAGGCAGGAATTAAAGCAAAAGGAGCCCCTACCAAGTATTGAGTACATATACAGTAAATGAACATACTTTCCAGAAGGCCAACAATTCACTAAAAATGTTTTTTTTTTTATTGGTCTTATGAAGTATTCTAATTTGTCGAGATTAGTTTTTGTTAAATGTGAGCCAAAATCATCACAATTAAAAGAACCAAAGACTTAAACTACTTCAGTCTGTGTGCATTGAATTTATTTAATACACGAGTTTCACAATTTGAGTTGAATAACTGAAATAAATGAACGTTTCCACAACATTCTAATTTATTGAGATGCACCTGTATATGAAATTGCATTTCATTCAAACAACTGAGAATACCTAAATCGCTTTGCACACTCTGCCTCTCTCTTGTAGTCACACTCCCATGCCAGCTCCCTCTGAAGAACCTCAAGACTACTGTCAGCAAATAGACCTGGTAAAACAAATCACCAGTTACTGACATCCCACACAATGTGACTCAATATGGATATAAAATGTGTGCTTTTTGAACTAAGCATAAAAATAAAAGCATTTGCCAGTGCTCACCATCAGGCAGAACAGCACTCATCTTCAGAACAGACATGAGATTGTTGATGTCACTACGAATGCTCTCAGCAACACCAGGGTACTGTAGTATATGAGAGACAATTAGTTTAAAAAATGAATGAGTGAATGATGAATGTTTACACATTTAACATCAACATCCGCTGCAAAAACTCAGATTGCTCTGAAACCAGATTATGAAAATTTCAGTCTAATACCTGTATCTTCATAGCAATTTCCCTCCCATCAGGCAAGACTCCATGATGCACTTGACCAATGGAGGCAGCAGCAAAGGGTTTTTCCTCAAATGATGAGAGTTTCTCCTTCCATCCAGAACCTAACTCCTCTAGCACTTTCTACACATGGGGTTTCAACACATCAGTTGCTGAGGATATGAATTTAACATCATCTGATAAATGTCAGTTAGAAAGCACTATCAGTGGGTTTGAAGCACCTCTAACAATTGTTATCACTGCCATGGCTACTCAGTAGCTCGATCAATCAGCTGTATAAAGCGCAGTGACACTCCCTTGTGGTTAAAATACTGCTGTTATTGTTGTTAACTACAACTAAAACTACTACAAATAGTTTTTATTCATTTAAATAAAGCTGAAATAAAATAAAATATAAATATTAAATGAATAAAGTGCCTTGGCAATTAAATAAACTAAAATAAGTTTAAATTGAACTACTAAAATTCTCAAATGAAGCTATATAGAAATATTACAAAAAAATATATATATATATATATATGAAAACAACAAGCAGATCTCAAAATTACCAAACTAAACATTAAATAAATTCAAAATATTAATAAATATTATAATAGTATATAAATAGTACTAGAATAGCACTGCTATGAAAAATTATTTAAGCTGGTGTCTTAACAGCATTTTTTGATGAATATTAAGGCTACATCTACATTAATCCGGATTAGGGATGCAGCGATTCGTCGACGTCATCGATTACAAAAATACGCAGATTAGCATGGAGTGCGTTGATGCGTCGCACCTTTAGCCACGCCCATAGTGCGAGCCTACAGTTGTCCCTGCTTAAGACTGTTTTTCTGTCATGTTTAACACAAACAAGACTCTAGAGCAGAAGGTAAAGGCTAGTATGGCAACATCACTTCACTTCATATAGCGTTCATAGAGCATTTTATTATTATACGACCGTCAGAACCGCATATATATAGCTGAGCTGACGCCTTTACGTTGTCAGTATTCACAACCGCATTCAAAGCTGCGCTGAATGAACGGAACAGCACAGGACATCGAGTTACCTATATAATAATGACGGGTTTAATGCACTCACAGAGACAGAGAAGGAGAAATGATTTGCGTTCATCACCAGAGCTGCCGTCAGTGCTGTGGGCGAGATCGCGCGAGCTCTGAGACGCGCGCACCAAACACGCTCTCTGCACTCACTAACAAAGCATTTAAAGTCATTGTTAGTTGTTTAACCGTGTGATGGATAGGACAAGCCTCGACTGGGCTCATTTATTTAAAAACGGGCTGTCAGCTGTGATAAAACTTCCCGGTGTTATGATGCCATTTTTGATTGCGTCGGTCCTGAATGCGATTGTGACTTCATTCATAACAGATGTATTCAAGCAGATGTTTTAATCTGCTGAATAAATCAAACATTTCAAGTCTCTCACCTGTAAGCAACTGCTGTCAGTCCCAAACAGTAGCCTAACTGTGAATGCAGCATAATGTGCATTTCTATTGATTGTATCACTGCCTGTAATTCTCTTTCTTTCTTTTTTGTTAATTTATTGGTTTTATTTTTATTTTTCTCTCTTTTCTTATTTTTTATTTATTATTTTCTTTCATTTTTATTTTCTATTAATTATTTATTGTATATATTAATATTATATATTTATTTCCTTCTTTCTTTGTTGTTGTTATTACAATTTTTTGGGGAAAGTATTCATTATGAGAAAATGTTTGAATAAAATAAAAGATTAATAGCAGAAGTTACTGTTATTATTTATTGATAGTTTAACTAAAGAATTCATCAACTGAAAAGTAAATAATAAATAGATTAATTGAAAAATAATCGATAGATTAGTCGATTAATCGAAAAAATAATCGATAGATTAGTCGACAATAAAAATAATCATTAGCTGCAGCCCTAATCTGGATACATTTGAAAATTGAGTTTTCATTTTAAAATGCTCTCCGTCCACATTAGCGTTTTCCAAAAGTTTTTCATCCACACTGAAACGTCAAAAAACTTTAAATTTGCTTACTGCGCATGTGAAAAACCTCATAAAAGCTCACTGAGATGATATGGAACAGATGAGTTTATGCAATTCTTTGAATTTTTTACGGAAATATCTCATCATTCACTGATGCGTCCATGTCGCGCTCAATCATGTTTGATCTAAAAAGCAGCTGCCCTCATGTTTTGCCGCAGGACAGCGAAAACGGCGTTTTCAAATTTATCCACTTTGGAGAGCGTTTTCAAAAACCTCTGTTTTCCTTGACAACAACGCCGTCTCAGTGTGAACGGAAGGCCAAAACGGAGAGAAAAATATGTGTTTTCAAACAAAAACATATTAGTGTGGACATGGCCTTAAAATGCTTGTTAGTAAAAATTTACTTTCCAGCGAGATTGGACAGTTTTTAAGTTATGTGGTTAATGTTTACAAGATCAAGGAAAACACAGTAACTTACATGCATTTGCCAGGCTGGCATGAAGTCTGCACTCTGTCGAACCCTCTCAAATATTTTCTGCAGTTGTGGGTTAATGAAGCTATTATCTATTGAGGACATAAACATAAAAAAAAAATGTAAGAATATTTTCCTGATCATCATAAAATAAAGCATCTTACATTTATGCATTTAGCAGACGCTTTTATCCAAAGCGACTTACAGTGCATTCAGGCTATACATTTGTTTGTCAGTACATGTGTTCCCTGGGAATCGAACCCACAACCTTTGCGCTGCTAATGCAATGCTCTACCACTGAGCCACAGGAACATCTTCCCCTATTGCCCTTTTGAAATGCTCTAAATAATATTTTGTATCAGAGAGGGTTTCAAGCTTTTAACTTCAAGCTGGATCTCTTAAAAAGGGAATATTTAGCATCATCGTTAAAATGAACAAATGCAGGCACTTGGTACCATAGTATTCACAATAAAATTAAACTGTGTACCCTGAATGCTTAGCATCTGTCCAATCTTGAGGGCCGCTCCTCTAACTTTACACAGTGTGTTCACTATTCTCTCTGCATTGGCCTCTGACAGGAGGGGAGAGTCTAAAAGAGCCCCCATATCTGAAAGAGAAAGACACCAGAAATTCAACTAATTTGCTCAATAACTCCAATAACAATTTTAACAACTTGACAAGGGGTGGCAAGCCACATTTAAGCAAGCTAGCACATATTACCCGAGCGTTTTCCTCCAAAAGACTGTTTCGCCACTTCAGCAATGGCACCAATCCCAAGTCCAACAGCTAATCCTACGAAATAAAGCAGCAGCGTTATTATGGTTAGGACAATTAATGCATTATTAAAGGGGTCATCGGATGCCCATTTTCCACAAGTTGATATGATTCTTTAGGGTCTTAATGTAAAGTATATAACATGCATTGGATAAAATTTCTCAATGGTAGTGTAAAGAACAGCCCTTTTACCTTGTCAAAATCAGCTCTGTTCAGCTGCAACTTCTTTTGTTGCATGTCACTTTAAATGCTAATGAGCTCTGCTCACCCCGCCCCTCTCTTCCGTGTGGTGACCAGCCGTTCTTATGAGACTGTTTACTTTAGCCGCAAAACTTGCTTACTAGCACATAATTAGGAAAGGCGATTTGCAAAGATGCATAAAAAAACCATATACACACTTCTTCTGTAGGTGAGGCTGGATCACGAATGATTCACGAAAACATAAACGCATTTATGTAGATCGAGGGCGCATTCCCTTCAAAAACAAACATAATCCACTGCGTCTAAGATGTTAGGAGTAAATGACGACTGCTATGTTCATTATTACATCCAACAACAGAACACCTCAATCGCTTAGGAGCCATTCTTGTCTACATCTGCTCCGGCGTCGAAACAATGGCGGACTGATGACAGCTCACTCAGGGCGGGTCTAATGTAAAACAGCCGTGTCAATCAACTATCGTGGGAACGGCCTTGGTCTGTGTGACGGCACACAGACAAGAAGCTGAGAATGGCTTGATTTGAAAAAGAGGTTATTATTTTTAGGGATTAAATAAAACCACTGGATGGATTTTTATCATTATAGGGCACTGCCAACACACATTTACATTCAAACAACATGGAAAATTGCATTTTGCATCCGATGACCCCTTTAAAGTGTGGTCACATAAGCAAAATCTTTTAGAAATGTTATATTATATTATGTTATAATATATACATATACAGTATATTACAAACAGTATGCAGTGCAAATGACAATTACCATAAAACTGAAAAATCACTGACCTCCAAAATTAGCCAGCCGGCTAATCCGGGTAGCCGGTACCTTCCGTTCTCTGGCTCGCTCACTAAGCTGCAAAGCATCAAAATCATACTGCTTAAAGTCTTTATTTAAATTATTTATTGAAACAAAATGTATTTCATAAAAAAGCAGCGCATTCTGAAAAAGAAACCTGTAAATAGATATTTTACAGACTAAACAACATACTTAGAATTAGAATACAAATACATTATAAAATGCCATCAGAGAAAAAGTATTATTTTAGTATTATATCGTTTTTCATTCATATTTTTTATATACTTTTAGATTTTCAGTTTTCATTTGAACTTTTGTTTCATTTTCAGTAATCCAGTTCTGTAAATGTGTGTTTGCCATTGTATTATTTTTTTCTTATATTACTATTTAGGTTAAATGTTATTGTTTTGTTTTTCAGTGTTTATTTATTTCTAGTTAGTAAATTAGTAATTGCTTCAATGCACTTATTTTAAACTTATTTCAGTTATGCAACATTTACATTTTTTTTTCATCTAATATTATTTTATTGTATTAGTGTAACAATGTTTTTAACACATACATTTTCAACATATTTCTGGTGTTAAAATTTCAGAAACATAAGTCAATTAATGTCCACATACTTTAAAATGCAGTGTTATGAGTGTATCTTCAAATGTTATAATTATTTGATTAATTATACACACAATTGATGCATACAAAAAAAATCATCCCAATTGCCCTTACCTTTTGGCGTACAGGCCTTGCAATATTCTGTTTTGCCTCCCTTGCCTTTTTAATGTCTTCAGGACTTAACCTGGCAACCACAGAGTCATGGACAAACCTAATACGGTGATGAGACATTGATACATGCAAAAATCGAGTGCTTTGACCAGGCCAGCCATTTCCTTTGACCGTGCCAGTAGATGCACCAACAGGCATCTCTGATGTTTCCTCCCTTCCATCTTTGCTGGAAATATCTGGTGGCATCTCAGAGCCCACAGCCCACTTTGCTGCTTCATCCGGGTCCATCTCCTCCCACTTCTCAATGTCAGGGAACCCCTCGGTCTTGGGTGTCTGAAAATATAAATTTAACACACATTTTTAGCAGTGAAATTTCACCTCTTGGGTTTATGCGTATCTCTGTAAAGTGTTCACTAACCACGCCTGCTCCCATCACGCCCTCAACAGCCTCCTGTGCAGCTTTGACCCCTGCACCAAAGGTCGAGTTGCAGGCCATCAGTCTGAGCTGTTCACCCTGAATGGTGGCAAAAGCAGCACCCACCTTGCCAGCCCCCCTCAACACCTGGAGTACTTCTGCCAACACCACTGAAAATCACAGGCACATGTTAGTGCCCTAAACCGTAATACTAAAATTCAGAGCAGGGATCTTATGCTGTTTTAATTTAGTATTACGTCTACTATACTATTTTTATTAATATTTTAATGAGCTGTAAATATATTTTTTTCAGTTTTTATTTTATTTTAATTTAATTAAATGTATGCCACCTCTGAGCAGCATTAAACAACCTGTGTAACGTTATGCCACTTCAGAAGCGCTTCTGTGCCACCTTTGCAGTGAAAAAATCGGGCATTCACGATAATAGCCCTGGGCTAAAGTAACAAATTTCAATTATATAATTTCGTTTTGGTTGTCATAGTGATGCACGTGCATTTGCAATTGTGCAATTCGATGTACAGTTTAGGGTTTCTAACGTGCTTTTTTATCCCAAGCGCCAATTCACTGACACGGGCATTAATAATGCTATTGAATATTACAGTATTGTATCCAATCACGATATGAAACATTGTTATCAAAATACACAAGTTATGATGACATGGCATGAGAATATGTATGCATTATTATCCACATGCACTTCATATTGTACTGTTGTTTTCAGCTTGCCTTTATAAATGAGCACAGCAGTGTAGTTACTCTAACGGTGATAATACTTACTCGTGTTGAAATATTAGATTCTTCTCAGCGTCTGTGCGAAATGTCCTTTCCACTCCACACACCTCTGTCTGTTTTGCAACCACTACCGGACACGGAAAGCATGCGTTGATTGATAACCGACGTAGCCAACCAAATTTGCAAGTATCAAAAAGGGGTTGGTTTTAAGAGCTGTCTCTGCTGTCAACCAATCACGAACGAAAAGCAAACATGTTCATGAACTTTGTCTGGGCCAATAGGATTTGACATAGGGCGTACCCAATATGGCTGAGTAGCCAATGAACAGATGGAAATAACGCCGTGTACTGGCCAGTGTGAGAAGTGCAGTTATAAATGACACTGATGTCTTTTGAGTGAAGCACAACACGCGGAGCTAAGTGACATTCGTATGACTTTCCAGATGAATTAGTAACGCATAATCAGAAAAACATGTATTTAAACATTTAACATTCCATTTTAGTTTAGAATAAGTTTGAGTTTAGAATTGTTATAGGATTCAAGGTTTTATTCGTCACATACTCAATTAAACAGAATATAATCAGCAGTGGAATGTGAGTATGTAAATTATCTAAGCTATAATATCTAATCTAATTATATAAATGTTCACCATTCAAAATTAAAATTCTGACCTTATCACTTGCCACCCCTAAAGCTTATCCATCCATCCATACATCCATCTATCTATCTGGGGGAAGTCGTGGCCTAATGGTCAGAGAGTGGGATAATCGAAATGTGGCAAGTTTGAATATCGGACCGGTGGGAATTGTAGGTGGGGGAGTGAATGTACAGCACTCTCTCCACCCTCAATACCACGTCTGAGGTGCCCTTGAGCAAGGCACCGAACCCCCAACTGCTCCCCGGGCGCCGCAGCATAAATGGCTGGCCACTGCTCTGGGTGTGTGTGTGTGTGTGTGTGTGTGTGTGTGTGTGTGTGTGTGTGTGTGTGTGTGTGTGTGTGTGTGTGTGTGTGTGTGTGTGTGTGTGTGTGTGTGTGTGTGTGTGTGTGTGTGTGTGTGTGTGTGTGTGTGTGTGTGTGTGTGTGTGTGTGTGTGTGTGTGTGTGTGTGTGTGTGTGTGTGTGTGTGTGTGTGTGTGTGTGTGTGTGTGTGTGTGTGTGTGTGTGTGTGTGTTTACTGCTGTATGTGCACCTTGTATGGGTTAATGCAGAGCACAAATTCTGAGTATGGGGCACCATACTTGGTCGTGTCACTTCACTTCCCTGTCTATCTGGCAGAAGAATGTAATGAACGTGAGCTATATTTTAAAGAAAAATCACAATTATGTAATGATGCTTGATAGAAGGAACTGTTTATTATTAGGTTTGTGTCCCTACTTTTCATCACTGTCAAACGTTTAAGAAAACGCTTAAAAATTCAGGCAAAATGAAACTTTGTTCAAAGTTGATAGAGGCCATGATTTTATATGCCTCACTTTTTCTCTTTAAAGGTCACTCTTCATCTATGACTTTTTCCCAAAACAAGACAGAATAAACATTAAGTGGAGTTTTTTTTCTGTAGTAATTGAATAAACACAGTTGTGTGTCATAAAAGACTAATCTACAAGTACAAAATATGTCTGTGAATATTGGACGAACTGAATTTTTTTTCTCCAATTTTTTTATTATTTATCAATTATTTACATTTCACAGAACCTTAAATGAAAGCTTACAAAAAGGTCTATTCTTGGACTGTGTTTTGTCAACCTTGCCTTATGTGTCTAAACGGCCCTCTCTCGTTATCTTATACATTAAAGCCATATTATAAGATTGCTGAATGTGTGTCTTTTTATCATCTCAGTCCGTAATGTGTGTTTAGTTTAGTAGCTCCAACCTCACCTTGCTCTTGCATAATCAACATGTCCAGTCATGCTTGTTTTGATATGACAACAATTATAAAATCATAAGGAACATTTTCTACTTCCAATCTGTTCCTAGCATAATAACACCACTACCTCTGTGCTATTCAGCTTCACTGTAGTCCTCATATTGTACATGAAGAACTGTACATACCCAGATCATGCATCTCTATAGATATTTTGCATTCACTGCATTGGTGCATGCACTGCATGATGTGCATTGCATAATAACTGCATTGGTTTGATATTTATTGGTATTTGATTATTTGAAAACTGCTGTCTTTCTTATTTGTCTGTTTTATTGACTAATTCATTGTAAGAACAATTTTGCCAACAAACAAACAAATAAATAAATACATACATTTCTGTTTGGTTATAAATATGCCTAAAAAGGCTTTTCATTAAATCATAATTATTTAATGGACTATGAATGAACTGTAATTATTAAAAGGCTAATCAACTGAGTATTTTGGAATATGATTTGGGCCTACATGTTTAGACTACATGCAAGCACAATTAATTAGAAAATTAACTATTTAAATAACTGCCATAAGTTAATTATATTGAGTTTCTACAATATATTTTTACAGTTTTTTGAATGTCCCAGGTCAACATGGTGGTAACATCACAATATATGCTGCAATCATGCAGAATGGGGTCCTCATGCAAAAAAAGCTCCTTACAACACCGACCACAGACTCATGTTTTTAGACAGACTAAGTATTGGACAGACTAGGTATCTGTTTCAATTTTTCCAGTACCTCCCACAACACTCTCCCTTCCTTTCCTTTTTCCCTTCTGCATGGCAGTGGAAGGTTTATGATCTCTGACCCTATGTTATTCCCCGCATTCAACCTATGGAGAAGGCCTGTGACCATCGATGCAGAGTCTGTGTAAGGATGGAGTCACCATTCGAGAACATGACATTGCCTGGGATGTGAAGTGACCACATCCAGCTATGATGATAGAAGAGATGATGCTAAGGTGTTTTTTTTGTCTCCACAAAAGTTTATGTACTATATTGTATTTAGAATATATTCTTATTTTCAGTGCAAAATGCAGCTAATTGCAATGATGCACTGAAGGATTTTACAATGTGGTGAGAAATAAATACTTTCATCAGTGGCAGTACTTGTATCGTGTATTGTGTTTGGTCAATACATTCATGTTCTTTAACAATATCTCAAATAATACAAAATAAATAAATAATCAAACCCAGACTGTATCATCAGAAAGGTAGAAATGTTACAAGTGTTTAAGATTGAGCACAGCAGTGTGTAAGTGATTCAAACAGAATCCGACTGTATGAACCATGTGTGTATCATTCGGTAATGAAACTGGGTTTTGTAAAATTACAAAGTTTCGAATGAAGTGTTTCATTTTGCAAAATATCTGAGATGTTCTGCTACTTGTGTGTATATGTGTGAACTGTGTATGAGCCTTCTTTTTAAAATCATGCCTAAGCAATCGTAAAAAACTGTAATATTATTAGAAAATATTCAACAAAATAAATTGCAGATACATATGACTTTTTCATGTTTTTATAGTTTACATATGCATATTTATTTTAAATTATCTTTTATTTTCAATATTTTGGTTATGATTCCATTGTTCATTTATGTCAGAATTTTTACTCACAATATCACTTTCCAAAAATGTGTTTCATCAGTGGAAATGTGTTGCCTAAAAGAAATTGTGCTGTAAATTTTATGTGCATCTTTATCTTTAGATCCCTTTTCCGATCAGTGAATCATCAGAACCCTACTGTAAACATTAGATAATTGTATGCATCTGAAATCACAGTGTGTCCCTGTCATCTAGTTATCATCAGTACAGTACAAAACGAACCTAAACGGAGTCGTCTACAATGATCTTTTCTGCTCAGACTAGACTTTTATGTGAAATGTAGTAAAAGTGAAAGACGTTGCTGGTCAGCATGGTGATGATGAGGTAGAATAATTTTCCTCTTTGTGGTGTAGAGATAGAGGGGGAGCCTGAACATCCATATATGGTCATGCCATCAACTTTCTCTCCCCATTGGCTACTAGCGTTTTGCAGCTGCTTGTCAACAAAATGGCCTTCCTCAATTGCTTTTCAAGGACCTACTAACCATGTCTGTTTTGGTGAAATAGTATTGAAAATGGTTGAACAATAGAGACGATCGTTTTTTCTTAAAACACAGTATTTACCAACATATTACTGTGTTCACAATAGGCATATATCGTTGACAAAGCCAGATCAATATTGGGATTTTTGCTTCATTCTCGAGTTAACTTAGCTCACAAATGCTAACAGTCTACCTGCAAACCTTTATCGACCTCATCTTTCATCTCTGATTGTTTTATAACCACAGAGAGAAAGTTGAACGATTGTTGGCCCAAATTCAACGATATAGCCACTTTTTGTTATAAAAATAAAGCTGTCGGAACGATACCCGCAGAGATTTGGTCTCACAAGAAGGTAAGCAGAGAAATAATTCTAGCACAGCTGCTACTGTTTAACGTTAGCTTGGTTTATTATTTATTGTTGATGATGACATCAAGTGGAAATGTTTGAAAACGTTTTGTACAATCAAAAATGTAAACTTTTGACACTAAAGAGTTACTGAACGTGTACTGTGTAAGACAAAAAACATGCCAAGTTACGAAAATATAATACGAAAGACAGCAAGCTGAGTTTTCCACTTCATGAAGACAGCTTGGCTAAGCATATGCTAATTACACACTGGCGCAGATATATAACAATATCAATAAAATGCATTCACTTTAGTGGAGAATATGGTAGTGTTAGTTATATTGCTACCGATTTTTTGGGTTGACATGATTGTTAATTAAGACTAAAGCCAAGAAGTTCACTCGCCTTTTAGATGATAAACCTGGCTAACATTTTGCAGTAGCCAGTTAGCTGATCAGCTTTTAACTGCCTCTAGTCAAGTCAAATGATTCCAAACGCTTTGTATTTGTTTCGACTATTTACTGTTTCGAGTTAGTGTTAACTGAAAGTATAGTAAAGCAAGCGATTATGTTAAGACAAGCCATGGATTAACTTGATGAGTAACGTTAGGCCTGGTGAACAGGAGGGGAGCTGTACAGATGCAATAAATTACAACATAATTCACTTATTTATCATGACCGTGGGATTACAAATTAAATCAATGATATTATCTTCATGTTTGGACTGAGATATGTGTGAGGGTGATCATTAGCAACGGGAATACGTGTTGCTCTTAGTGATCGTTTGATATCGTTCGATTCAGTGGTTTAATACTGTCGTCTTCTAGGGATTTATAAAGAGCACTGTGTG
The DNA here is from genome assembly GCA_027422405.1 of Ptychobarbus kaznakovi. Classification (NCBI taxonomy): domain Eukaryota; kingdom Metazoa; phylum Chordata; class Actinopteri; order Cypriniformes; family Cyprinidae; genus Ptychobarbus; species Ptychobarbus kaznakovi. Next base: position 8,524,760 of record CM049813.1, read on the forward strand.
GTCACATTAACATTTAAACGGATAAAAACGATTTCGCACTGTTGTGTGTAATTGGCATTAAGAATATGGGGTGCACAACATTTTTGTTTCACTCCTGAGTGAATCATCTCGTGGACTGACTTGTTTAACAAGTCCTTTAACAGGTTTGTTTGTGCTGATTACCTGTAAGCTTACTGGAGTCATCAAATCTCTCTTTTCTTTTTTTAAAGCAGTTCTCAGTGGTATTATTTTCCTGATGATAATATATTATCTCATGAACATTTGAACACTTAACAATATATATAAAACACAACACTATAATACATTTGGTTTATTTAACACACATTCTTATTACATTTCAAAATTGCTCCTAACATGCCTGTACATACTAAATTGTCTAATTTGTATATTGTGTTTGTGCATTTTTTCACATTGTCTATTTTGTATATTATTTTTTATTATCTGTGTCTTATAATTGGTTTTGGTGTGATTTAACATAACCAAACTTAACAAAAGGTTTTGGACTAACTCGATAATAAATATTGTAAACATATTACAATATTAAAGGCAAAATTCCCAAATTGGCACTTTTTAATGATGGAAATTTTAATTATCAAAGGATGGCTTCTTGTATAGATTACACAAGCAGCTTTAGTAGCATGCTCATGTCTGTTCCTGTTAGCTGGGATGATTAGTCATTTTAATTGACTACTAAAATCCATTGACATTTGTTTGTCATTAAATCCTTTGTCTTCCTGGTCTTGTACCAAAGGACAGCAGATGGCAATAATGCTGTCCAACATGATTTTTCAAATTCATGAAAAATAACTTAATATATGTATATTCAAATAGGCTATAGCATGAAATCCATGCCAGTATTTCAGAGAGAGAAAACAATTGTGTGTAATAGGGCTGCTCAATTAATCAAATGCGATTGTCATGCGCATCATGTCAGTAAAGCCGGTTCTGTAATCAGTAGTAAGTTTCCATCACCTGCATTCAGATAGAGCAGCATTTAATACACAAGGCCGTAGTTCACTGAAAAGCTACACAATATCGCGTTATAATCGCACAATTTTGTAATCGAAGAAATCCTTCTGCGATAATGACTGCTGTTTGCGTAGCTTCCCTGTGAATTACGGCTCTGTGTATTAACAAATGCTGCTCCATTTGAAAGCACGTGAAAATACCACATTTAATAACATGTTTTTACTCCAAACTCACTTAATTACGAGTGTTTGAAAAATCCTTCTGTGAGATGACGTGGCTTCTTACACAGAATAAGGCACGCAACATATTTCATGGTATTCTAAGCAGTGATAAAGGCTATGTCGATTAGCATTTAATTATTATATACTTTATTATAATGAAAATTATAATAAGAAGAACTCAGATAAACCATATATTGCTGTAGTTGTTAAATGTTCTGTTTATTCAGCAGCAGTGGGACTTCTTCTGCGGGGTATATTTGGAGTTTCAGCACGAGAGCGCCCTCTGTCCTTCGGATGGAGATTTACTGCGGATCACAGAACCGAGCTTCACTGACAAGATGCGCATGGCAATTGCAGCTTTTGCCTAATCGCGATTGCGATTTCATTTCGATTAATCGAGCAGCCCTAGTGTGTAATATTTTATGGACAGTGACAGAAAAAGAGCACACTTTGAGGAGCAATTGTAAAAGCATTAAAACTATTGTAACAACACTTAAAATACAAAGTTGATTCCCCCTTCCCTCTATTTTTTGTATTTTACAATGTGTTTAGCTTATGCTCTAGTCTAGAATGAGAGAGATATTTTGATTTAAAGCTTTTAAATTCACTGAATAAAATCTTATTTAATTGGCTGGTTGTAAAAAGCTGTGACACACAAACTTTGTGCAAATGGCAAAAACATAACCTGTACATCCCAGGACCCTCAATTTTCACCATAATGGCTTAAATAAGATTTCTCAAAGAACAGATTAAGCTGCTCAATACAATATGTATCATTTTTGGAAAACAATGGGTGTGTTCACGTTCATTTCAGATGATTCATCACTTTTATGCCTTCATCAGTAGAGAGGACTTATTAGTAATGTTTATTTATTGCTGTGATTCTGATTGAGTCATTTCAACATGGTTAAATGAATGCAGTGAAGCTAAGTCTTCCCTTTTTTATTTTAGTCCTCAGATGGAGTAATCTGTCCGGCTGGAGTCTGCAGACCTGAAAAGTGAGAATGAGCGGTGAATTGCAGAGTAGCTGCCCAGTATAGAGGCAGGTATGCTCCCCATGGGCTCACAATGAACCGTGACACCTTTTCCCACATCCGGCTGTGGTGCCCACGCCCCTTTGGCACCTACTCCCAGAATAAGCCATACAGCAATGGTACAATCTGCAACGGAACAACTACCCACTGCAAGGCTGATGATTCGGGGCTCACAACCATAGAGACCCATGGAGTCTCTGAGGAGCAGGATGAGGATATTGGCACTGAAAACACTCCACCAGATTCTTCATCTACCCTTCTTGCTCCACCACTACCTGCTTCAACCTCTCCGAATTCACAGATGGAGGATGGCAGGGTACTGCTTGATACCTGGTATGTCATCAAACCAGGCAACACCAAGGAGAAAATTGCCTTCTTTGTAGCTCACCAGTGTAATGGTGCTGGAGTTCCCAGGCCTAGTACCATGAAAGTCAAGGGAAACTGGGCTACTGATTGTACCAAGGCCAAACGGCGGCGGCGCTGTTCCTCTTACGACCCTCCCACTAGAGCTCAAAATGTTGTTGTTGATGTACCTACAGAATCCAGCTCGACCGAGGATGGTGTTGGAGTGAGTGAGACAGATTTGCTCTCTGTGGCCGAAATGGTGGCTCTTGTAGAAGAGCGTACAGCCTTGGCTCTTCAAGGTATGGTAGTGCACGGACAAACTAGTCCTTATACAGTCCATCAGAAACCAGTTGTAATCCTTTCAGAGCCCCCTTCATCTGCACCATCTTCTCAAAGTGACTTTGATCTGCTGCAGCAACAGCAGGAATCCCGACGGGTTGCTCAGGCTGTTGCACAGTTTGAATCTCGGCAGCAGAATCTGGACAGTACAACTTTGCAGCCTGAGCTGAATGGAAGAGATTGCATTCAAACAGGGGATTCTGTGGGTGGCAATACAAGTCATGGACGAGGGGAAGTACGGATTGCTTTCCGGGTGTCAAGTCTGGACCCTCGCACCCAGTCTGAGCCTGTTGGCCGGCCCACATGCATGTTTATGAGTTGTGGAGTTGGAGGGGGGCAAGCAGGAACCAGGAGCAAAGAAAAGATCACTTGCGACCTCTACCAGTTGGTCAGTCCCTCATCTCGAGATCCAGGTGCTCTCCTGGCTGGCTCACCAAAGGCTGATCCCCTCGGAGAAGGCATCACTGACAGGCCTTCCTCCACAACGCCAGATCCTAACCAAGACCCTGCCTCAGGAGAGAAGCTAGCCGTTGCTCGAGAGCGGGTGACTGGCTTCCACGTTGAGGTTGTGGTCACAGGTGCAGTGGACCAATGTGTCTTCTATGGAAAGGACAGCACAGAGAATGTTCAAGAAGAGACTGTTTGTTTTGCTATGCCCAATGGGGCTAATTCAACTGATGTCTCAGAGGACCCGCCTCCTGGCCAGCTGTTCTTTCTGCAGCCACCAGCTACTGAAGATGAGAGTTGCTCAGTGGTAAACAGTGGGATGCGGTCTATAGATTGTGCAAACAACAATGGGCCTGTGGGGGCTACCGTAGAGAGACCAGATTCCCCACTGGCAACTGTGGATGATTGTTCTGACCCTCCGTTGTGCCGCCTCTACCGTCATGTCTCCCATGACTTCCTTGAGATTCGCTTTCAGATCCAGCGGCTTCTGGAACCACGTCAATACATGCTCTCACTTCCAGACCACATCATGGTCAATATCTTCAGCTACCTGCCCACCCGATCGCTAGCGGCCCTCAAATGCACCTGCCATGACTTTAAGACCCTGATTGAGACCTATGGCGTACGTGCTACAGACTCTCGCTGGAACCAGGACCCACTGTACCGTGATGACCCCTGCAAGCAGTGCAAGCGGCAGTATGAGCGGGGAGATGTGTCGCTCTGCCGCTGGCACCCTAAACCTTACCACCACGACTTGCCTTATGGACGCTCCTACTGGATGTGTTGTCGGCGCACCGATAAGGACACACCTGGCTGTCGAGTTGGGCTACACGATAACAACTGGGTACAGCCATGCGAGCTGATTCAGGCCCGCGCCAAAAGAGACGATGGGAGGTAAAGGGATTGTCATTTCTCTCCCTGTTTTCGCTCTACTGAAACCTCATACCACTGTACTATTTATGGTTGAGCTAGCCTCTTCTATCATAGCTTATTAACCTGTTATCATTGTCAGTATAATTTCTTATCAGTGCACCATAGTTAATTCTTGGTTCCTTCATGCGCAGTCCAATGTTCTGAAATTTGAGAACCAATGCTGGTTAAATAAGGTAGTCTGCTGCATGGGACTAGTCTTTACATGTACTTCTGAATTGGTTAGAAATTCCTATGGCAATCTTGGAAGACCAGCTCTGATTCTTACCCCAACCTTGCAAAAAACCCTGCAGGCTAGACACAGGGCTTGTGATTATAACTTCAGGGGTTGTTGAGGAGTTTAATTTGCTGTCCCTTTGGTCAAAAGCACGTAAAATGATGTCACTTTACAAATCCCCGATGTCACTTTGTAATCAACAGTTTGACTGCTTGTTGGATTTTTCTGTTTTGTGTGAATGTGAGTGAATAACATTTCTTTGTTGATGTTGGACTTCATTTTCTCTCCTTCAAATTGATTTATGAAATCAGTCTTTATTTCTTGACCAAACTTTTTATTTTACCTATCTCTTTACCTGCCAGGCTGTCTGTGTGCTTGTTGGCAAAGGCAGCTTTTGCCAAAGCAGTAATTAGCTTTATGTGGCTGAAAGAAAAACAACAGGACAATTCAAAACCTGATTCTAGCCTTAACCCTGTTCATTCTGCTCATCCCACCAGTCTGTGAAATCTTACAAACAGAAACAATTATGCTGATCCCTCTGGTTTGAGAGACCGTTCTAGGTTTCACAGTCAATATGCTTTTGGGAATCTTTGCCTCTAAAGTGAATTAAAGTTATTTAAAACTGGAGTCTGTGCTATTCCTGTTCATGTGTATTAGTACTGCAACAGTCAAATATTTTCAGAGCTTTTAACAGAAACTTTTATTTCAGTGACACTTAAATTATATATATATATATTTATTTTACTATAAAATGTACTCACTCTCAGGCCATCCATCATGTAGATGAGTTTGTCTTCGTTGTAAAAGCTTGAAAGAAATTTACCATTACATCACTTGGCTCTCCAATGGATGCTGTAAGAATGAGAGTCCAAACATCTGATAAAAACATCACAACAAGACTCCAATCCATCAATTAATGTCTTGTGAAATAAAAGCTGCATGTTTGTAAAAAATCCATCAAGATTTGCTTCTTACACAAACAGAGCTTTTCATTGACTAAATTTGTGTGGATCATTTACTATTGTGATGTTTTTATCAGCTGTTTGGACTTACAGCACCCTTTCAATGCAAGATAATCCATTGACAGCTTCTAATGTAATGCTAAAATTTTCCAAATATGTTCCAATGAATTGGAAGGCCTGAGAGTGAGTAAATTTTTTGGCAAACTATTCCATTAATCATGAGGTATCTTGTCTGTTGGACAGTGTCAACAACATCTTAAAAGTGAAATACAACATAGCAATCCAAATTATTATTATTTTTTATTAAACTTCTACAATTATTTAATTGCCATTTCATTTAAATTATTTTTCATTCAGGTATTCATTGATTAACAGATTCTGTAGACTTGTGTGAAGAATTTAAAACAGTGTTTCCTAACCCTGTAGTACTTCCAACAATACACAGTCCCTTCAGAGGGTTCCAGACTGATGAGTTGAAACGGATGTGTTTGATTAGGGTCAATGGATGAGTCCTGATCCCAAGACAAGGGTTGGAAAACACTGAATTATATACTATGATCATTGTTTTGCCCTCATGCATAGTAACCCCAAAAATAAACAGCCACAGACATCATTATTAGAGCATTAGCATTGACCAAATTCTTCCACAGTGGATCTTCACTTATGTCAGGCAATTGTTTTGATGCTTCAGTCACTTCCTCCTCCGTGGGCTCTGGAGCCTGAGTATCACTTATGCCACAAAACCAGCCAATAATCTTCATCATTATTGACCGGTCACCACGTTCAACTATGTCAAAGAGCGGAGAATTAAAATATGTATCATTACGCATAGAATTTAGTTTGACCTACACCAGGGATGTCCTGTCCTGCTTCTGGAGGCACAAAAATTATGCAAAGTTTTCCTTCAACGTGCCCTACGCGCTTGCCATGAAGTTTGTAGTAATCCGTAAGACCTTGATTAGATGATTCAGGTGTTTTAATTAGTATCGAAGCTAAACTCCTGCATGATGGTGACCCTCCAGGAGCAGGATTGGATACCCCTGGCCTACACACACAAATATACATTTTATCTACAATTCTATTCAAAAAAAATTAGAATAAATAATCTTACTTTGATCCTCCTCGGTTACGACCTTTTTCTTTGCATCTGCCTCTCTTCGAGCTTTTCTTCCTCGTTCCTCCTCTTCCCAATCCAGATCGACCCTTTCTTCTTTAGAGTGGCGTAAGGTAAAGACAAGTCGATGGAGCTTGGCAAAGAGAAAAGGTAAATGTTATAAATACAGAGAAGTATTCTTTAGTAGCTTCAACAGTGGCTAAAGCATCTTACATGTTTGTCCTCTATGGGTGGAGTGTTGTAGCTTACAAAAAGCACCAGGATAGCAGTGCAGAAGAAGAGCAGCACTGCAAAGTAAAGGTAATGAACTCCACATATAAGTTTTGGGCAGTTGGAAGGAATAAGGCAGCTTCCTGAGCCATATACAAACTCGGGTACCATACGACACAGACCCATAACCAGTCCTCCCACCAGGCCCCAAAAGGCCCCCTAAGGAGCGAAAAGTGAAGATGCAAGCTTTTAGTAAATTTGTGTTCCGATGTGGCATTAAACAAAGACTAAATATGTTTAAAGCAGTTACTTACTGACTCATTGACCCTCTTCACAAAAATGGCAAGGAAGAAGACTGCTGCAATAGGTGGAGCTAAGTAACTAGTCACAGATTGAATATAATCAAACAGCTGACCGCTCTGGGCTGCCTGGACAACTGGGATCCAACAAATGCTAATGGCGACAATGCAGAGTATCCACACCCTGTCAAAAAAAGTTATATATATAAAGTTAATACATGTGTTCAAACAATAAAAATAGAAATAAATAAATGCATATATCATGTGCATTTGGACATTAAGCATGAGTGCAATGTGTATATATATATATATATATACAGGTACATCTAAAAAAAATAGAATATGGTGAAAAAGTTAATTTTTTCTTGTAACTTATTTCAAAAAGTGAAACTCATATATTTTAGATTCATTACATGTAAAGTAAAACACTTCAAAGTTTTTTTTGTTTTAATTTAGATTATTAGAACTTACAGCTAATGAATGAAAGTAAAAAATCAGTATCTCAAAATATTAGAATATTTACATTTGAGTTTCAATAAATGACCATCCATACAGTATACATTCTGGGTATCTCTTGTTCTTTGAAACCACAATAATGGGGAACACTGCTGACTTGGAATTGGTCCAGAAGACGATCATTGACACCCTCCACAAAGAGGGTACGTCACAGAGGGTCATTACTGAAAGGAGTGGCTGTTCAATGAGTGCTGTATCAAAGCATATTAAATGCAAAGTTGACTGATCTGTTAACAGTTAAGTTACACGATTAAAACTGATCTTGAAAAACTGAGCGACCACATTGCTGCACTAAACTCTGTAAAATGTAAAGCTGATCGCAGTGCCATGCACTTAATACCTCATCTGCGGCCGTTCTAGACACACATTAATACTGAATTAGCAGCACTCTTAGTGCATGACTTCAGTAGCGCTGGTGCAACTATAGGTTAAAGAGTTTAAAATATGGGTACACAAGTTAACAGGTTAAAGAATCAGTTTAACGTTAGATGTTAATATGGCAACACTTTACAATAAGGTTCATTAGTTAACATTAGTTAATTACATTAGTTAACATGAAATAAGAATGAACAATACTTCCGCGGCATGCATTATTCTTAGTTCATGCTAATTTCAGCATTTACTAATGCATTATTAAAATCACAAGTTGTGCTTGTAAACATAAATGCACTGTGAACTTACATGAACAACGAACAACTGTATGCTTATTAACATTAATAAATTGTGTAATAAATGTATTGTTGTGTATTAAATGTATTGTTAGTTAATACATTAATGTTAACAAATGCCATCTTATTGTAAAGTGTTACCATTCATATTTATTCATCATACTGTTGAACTTGACAGTATTTTCTCTCTTGTTATTTCATAGGTGCTCCAAAGAAGACGGAGAAAGCCAGAGTCTCGTGCCCTGCGTTTATCAGTATTCTAATGTTTGTTGGGTGAAAAAGAGTGCTCAATAAACAAAGTAAAATATAATTTGACTGTTTTTTTTTCCTCCAAGGTTTCTATAGATATCGCAATATATTGATACCGTGAATTCTTATGGCCACAATAACCGTGAAATGAAACATCTAATATCGTGACAGCACTAACAGGTGCCTCTCAATAAATTAGAATGTCGTGGAAAAGTTAATTTATTTCAGTAATTCAACTCAATTGTTAAACTTGTGTATTAAATAAATTCAATGCACACAGACTGAAGTAGTTTAAGTCTTTAGTTCTTTTAATTGTGATGATTTTGGCTCACATTTAACAAAAACCCACCAATTCACTATCTCAACAAATTAGAATACTTCATAAGACCAATACAAAAAAGCATTTTTAGTGAATTGTTGGCCTTCTGGAAAGTATGTTCATTTACTGTATATGTACTCAATACTTGGTAGGGGCTCCTTTTGCTTTAATTACTGCCTCAATTCGGCGTGGCATGGAGGTGATCAGTTTGTGGCACTGCTGAGGTGGTATGGAAGCCCAGGTTTCTTTGACAGTGGCCTTCAGCTCATCTGAATTTTTTGGTCTCTTGTTTCTCATTTTCCTCTTGACAATACCCCATAGATTCTCTATGGGGTTCAGGTCTGGTGAGTTTGCTGGCCAGTCAAGCAGACCAACACCATGGTCATTTAACCAACTTTTGGTGCTTTTGGCAGTGTGGGCAGGTGCCAAATCCTGCTGGAAAATGAAATCAGCATCTTTAAAAAGCTGGTCAGCAGAAGGAAGCATGAAGGGCTCCCAAATGTATTGGTAAACGGCTGCAGTTACCAACACCAGCAGATGACATTGCACCTCAAATTGTCACAGACTGTGGAAACTTAACACTGTACTTCAAGCAACTTGGACTAGGAGCTTCTCATGACAAGCTACGCAATTCGATCTACGGCTCTGTGTATTAACTGCTGCTCCATTTGAAAACAGCTGATGGAGATTTACGGCTAATCACAGAACTGTCTTTACTGACAAGATGCACATGACTATCGCATGCAATATATCGTGCAGCCCTATTCTCCACCCTTCCTCCAGACTCTAGAACCTTGGTTTCCAAATGAAATACAAAACTTGCTTTCATCTAAAACGAGGACTTTGGACCACTGGGCAACAGTCCAGTTCTTCTTCTCCTTAGCCCAGGTAAGACGCCTCTGATGACAACTGTAGCCAAATTCCTTGACACGTCTGTGTGTGGTGGCTCTTGATGCCTTGACCCCAGCCTCAGTCCATTCCTTGTGAACTTCACCCAAATTCTTGAATCAATTTTGCTTGACAATCCTTATAAGGCTGCGGTTCTCTCAGTTGGTTGTGCATCTTTTTCTTCCACACTTTTTTCTTCCACTCAACTTTCTGTTAACATGCTTGGATACAGCACTCTGTACACAGCCAGCTTCTTTGGCAATGAATGTCTGTGACTCACCCTCCTTGTGAAGGGTGTCAATGATTGTCTTCTGGACAACTGTCAGATCAGCAGTCTTCCCCATGATTGTGTAGCCAAGTGAACCAAACTGAGAGACCATTTTGAAGGCTCAGGAAACCTTTGCAGGTGTTTTGAGTTGATTAGCTTATTGGCATGTCACCATATTCTAATTTGTCGAGATAGTGAATTGGTGGTTTTTGTTAAATGTGAGCCAAAATCATCACAATTAAAAGAACCAAAGACTTAAACTACTTCAGTCTGTGTCCATTGAATTAATTTAATACACGAGTTTCACAATTTGAGTTGAATTACTGAAATAAATGAACTTTTCCACGACATTCTAATTTATTGAGATGCACCTGTATATACTGCATAGGTTTCAACAGGGCTAAAGGCGCCCCAGGGTAAAAGACGCCTTTGATATTATTTTCATCTAATTAATAGATGGCTGACTTTTCCGTTTGTTGAAATGACATGTTAGATTCAGATGGTAAATATCATATATTATGTTGGGTGTCCATATTAGAGATAATCACCATGTTTAGAATGAAACCATCATATTTAAAAACATGATATTAATCATAAATAATAACATATAATTTGTTGTTACTACTGTAAATATAGTAAATTATTATTGGATCTCCTTCAATGCTATCAGAATCTTTACTTATTAAAATTATTTTGTTTCTGTATTTTAAAATATATTTTTATATTAATATTGCAATGACAGTATATTTATTGAACAAAAATGTATTATTTATTTTTCAAAATAAGCAGAATGTATAGTACAAACTTAGCTAAATTGATTGTTTTGAACAAGTATTAACTTAGACATTATACAAAAAGCAACTATTTTAGTTGAAGTATTTGTATCAATACCATGAGCCTTTCACCCCTGTGTGTCACCTCATATATTTATAAGATTTTTTTAAACAAAGTAAACAACTTGAATTATTTATTTTCACACACAATCTGTTTCAATACAAATCTATATATTTTTTCTGCAATTATGCATTTTAGGCACAGTGAATAGCACATTTTTTTCTTAAAGTGTGCCTTTAGACCCGTTGTACCCTATATTAAATATATTGTTGTTTGAAAAAGCTTAATCTGGATCAGAATTATCTGTATTTGGAAATCCTATGTTTTGGTAACCAGGATCAGGTAATCCATCTTACTTTTTTACTGGTTTTTCAACCCAACCTACTAAAACATTTGAACAACACAAACTGTTGATTTGGTCCAGATCAAAACCAAGATAATATTTTGTGATCAAATCTGATTTCAGAATTCTTTTTTCTCTGTTGAACAACCCATTTTCAAGATTTGATCCAATCGGATGGCTAAAATCTGATCAGAATACTTTTGAACAACTGGCCCGACGTTTTGAGCGATAACAAACTTAATCTCATGTAAAAACTAGGAAATTCTTATATTGATTTGTACCATTTGATTTGTATGAAAACATAACTAGTAAAAAAGCAAGCACAAAGGTCTGCCCAAAACCAAACCATCAATGCAGATTTCGCTCATTTAAATTTGCCACCAATTCACCAAAATGGAAACAGGTTACGAACTGCCATCGAGTATTGTGGAGATAACACAATAGGAAAGTTGATCGATGCAAGTGATGTAGACAAATTCTAATTATTTTCACAGTTCCTCAAATGAATCATTAATTGTATTGTTTGAGGAATTAGAACAAGAATCGATCGATTCAGGAACAGTTTGATGCCATTTGTACTATAATATAATACCTCAACACTCTTACACAGGCAGGATGGCTGTGAATATGCCATATTATTAAATATATAAATTGAAGGGTTTACAAACCTTCCTACAACCATGAGCTCTTTATCTCTCGCTTGAGGCCGAATACGAGTCCAAATGTCCATGGTAAACAAAGTGCTACTGCTGTTGAAAATTGAGGCTAGTGAGCTCATGAGAGCTGCCAACATGACTGCCAGCATTAAACCTCTGAGACCTGTTTAGGAATTGATCAGAGGAGAAAGAAAATAGAAAGACCATTAAATGTAAACAGAATAGCTTGATTTAAACTCATACATTAATTTTTTGTAAGGGATACTATCAATTTAAAAACAAAAATAAATGCTATTTATTACCTGTTGGCATTACAGAAATGACTAGTTTAGGGTAGGCAATGTTGGAGCAGCCAACTGCTGTGCCGCAAACTTTCTTACAGACGCTTGGCTCCACACAACCTACTTCATCTAAAAACAAATTATATTGGTATTCCTTGATCAAGATTGTAACTATAAAGACATGTCGTATTAAATATGTAAATATTAAAATGCATACCAGGGTAAAGCACTCTGCTGATCATGCCTGGAAACACCATGAGAAACATAGGGAGCAGTTTGAGGTACCCACACAATATACATCCGGCCTTTACATGCGTCAGACTACGGGCAGCCAAACAGCGCTGTACAATTACCTGTAGAATACATAATGTAATGTGAATAATTAAGCAAGGATGATGACAGAGTTATATATATATATATATAGTTCTTTATCCTTAAAATACCCTGTCCTTACCTGATCAGTACACCAGTACCAGCTACCAATAATTGCAATGCCAAATAACACGCCGGGCCATGGCAGGTCCCCAGTCACGGGATCTCTAAGTAAATGAAAGGCATCCTCGCGTGGAGTGTAACATTGTTCAGAGATATTAAAACTCCTCTGAGATGGCAAAGATAAACTATATTTCTCCAGTAAAGCATTGTATCCTCCAACTTCATGGAAGGCTATTGACAAATGGGGGGCAACACAAGTAGCAGTTTATAATATATATAGTTAATCTGTACTGACAAGTTATTTACAGAAGTATTTGTAATTTTTTGTTTGTTCGTTAATGTAAAAAATGTAGGTAAAAAAAAAAACTTTGTAAACGTTTGCACATTTATGAGGTGCAATATGATTTTGATACAACAAATCTGACCACATTCTCCAGGTGTGCTGTCATACTACAGTTGTGCCTGTTGGCCTATCCAAATACATGGCTATTATTTCATACCCTTTACCTACTTCATAAGTGTGGACTGAATACTTATGCAAAATATTTAACTTTTAGGTTAACACTTATTTCCTTTAACCCTAAAACACAGTGCAATGCAGAATTAAAAATATGGGTAAAACACCTGTGGAACATTTTTTTTTTTTTTTCTTAGTATAAAACTGTTTATTTTTGTTTTAAATCATAGATGACTAGTGCTTAAACTTCGCTGATGGTTAACATAAAAAATAAATAAATAAGAAGAGCATGTTCAGTCTTATTACATGGTACCATATATGTAAGCTGTCATCAAACTGTAAATGATAAGACAATGAATTTTGATAAGCAATTGGTACATACAGTATCCCATGAGGACGAAGGCTCCAGCAATGATAACAAAGGTTTGGACAGTATCTGTATACATCAATGCAGCCAGTCCTCCTACAGAGACATTGCATGTCAAATGTTAACGCATTAACAGATTATTTGTTTCAAAAAGGCTATTTTATATCCATGTAATACATTGTCTGTCCAAAACCGATTGTTTTCTTGAAATTATAAGCATTCCTAGCTGAAATGTGATAATAGCTCATGGATTTGATTCTCAAGAAATGCATGATCTGACAAAATGTTATGTCTTCAAAATGTCAATCTTCAAAGTTTTTTTTAGATGAAAATGTCTGCCAAAGGTGGACAAAAATGTAGAAGGGAATGAGATGGATCAGTAGCTGATTTTACCTGTGACAGTATAGAGTGCTGTTATGCAGAGCAGGGCAATCACTGCAACATAGATATTCCATCCAAGAGCCTGCTGTATAAAAACTGCTCCTGAGAACATGTCAACCTACGTTCAGTGAGAGAGTCATTGAGAGAGTAAACCGGTGCCCTTTTTGAGTGTAACAAAGCGCACATTATGATTCTTCAGAGTTTTATATTATCAGGACAGGTGTTTATACTTACGGAAATCTTTGTGAAGATGTAAAGGAAAAGTGAAATGACAGAGAGATACAAGCTAATTCTAGTCCTTCCAAATCTTTTCTTGAGGTACTGAGGCATTGTAATCACCTTTTGAAAAAAACAGTCACTCATATTATTCAAATGAACATTTTTCATTTAAAATATCACTGTAAAAAAGAAAAAATTACATACCCCTGCAGTTAAATAAACAGGGACGAACACCCAGCCCAGCAACAAAACAATAAATAATGCCTGTGAAACGGAAATGTTTGAAACAAATAATTGTAATCACAATCTGATTAGAATTTTACCAACGACAAATCACAATATTTTTCTATATTTTATAGCTTACATTCCACTCGAACCCCCCGACAGCTATTCCACTTGCAGCTGCTGTTCCTGCAAGACCAACAAAATGACCACTGCCAATGTTGCTCGCAAAAAGAGAAGTGCCCACCTATGTGTGTGGTGTGAGAGAAATACATACATAGAAAAAGCTTTAAAACAAGCATTTCAATATTTAGTCAACTTTTATTTTCATACAAGGATGTAGATTGGGACAAAGAGCATGACTTAACATTTAAAAACTACAAATCTGAAATATATATATATTTTTAAAAGATTTTAATTAAACTTATCATTATTAAAATGTAATATTTAATACTCACAGGCCACCATACCATGGTCCGACCTGCAAGAAAGTAGCCGCTTACTGTGCCACGATTAGTCCTAAATGTAGACTAAGATAAAAAGAATATTTATTTTTACTACATTCTACACAAATTTAAAAAAAGTATTTCTGTTAATAGACATATCAATTGTTAAAATGTTAAAACACACAAGAACAAACTTATACTAACCCAAATTCCTACTGCAATAACCACCATAAAGTAGCCAACGATTACACTGATGTCCGCTGGATTGTTGACGGTTACATGTTTCGCTGTAGTGTTTTCCATTTTTGAAGACAGACAGACACGATGCTGATATCATTTATGAGACACTTGAAGAGGAAAACTTTTCTTCATACAGGATTTGAGGGTAAAATCCATGATCTTTGCCCACATGGCAAAAAAAAAGCTGATGAAGGTATATTATTAACAATAATTAACTTATTACTAGCCACTCAGAAAATACTTTAAATGCTAAACTTACACCTTCACTAATGCTGTGGTACTTTCAGTAGAAAACAAAACAATGTATTGCTTAAATTGTAGTACTTTAATTATATAATTTTATGATTTAAAAAAGCTTATGAAAAAGCAACAGTTTTCAAAAGCAGAGAAAGAAACTATTCAAAATGTCATCATGAAAAACTAAATTGCAATTACTTAAATTATTTTATTAATAACGTCATGTAATCATGCTTGTTATTTCTTATGTATTAAATAGACTTATAAAACTTTGACTTTAAAATTTTTCATATAGGCCTTATTATATTCATATTTCATATAGGCCGAGGCCGTATTACTCTAACAGCATAATTAGAGTAACAAGCTAAATGTGATAAAATATAATTTTGCATAGTTTTTCTTTATGCTGATATAAGCAGAATAGCATTTTCATCTTTTCTTTTTTTTATTAACATGTTTGTGTTTCTCACCAACACCTAAAATAATGTTCATACAGTTCTAACCATATTTGGAAATAACTAAGAAGAGGAGGGATAAACTCTTTCATGGATGATCAGCTTGTGAATGCGCCAGTTGTGTCACTAAGGTCTGGTTAATAATCTTGCCCTTTGGTGTGTGACATTATCACTACTTCACTGCTTCTCAAATGCAACAACAACTCACTTATATTTGCAGGACAAGCCACAAAGAAACTTCTGTTCAATTTATTTAATGCAAACCAGAGCACAGACTTTCCATTCAAACAATGTTCAATATTTGACAATTGTAGGTCTTTAAAAACAAACAGACCTGTTTGACATCAGATGAAAGTACAGAGTCTCTTTGTCTCTGCAAAAAATGTTACTGTAAGACAAAATTACAATAACTTAGAAACTGAAACAAAATGAAATCAATCATACAAAAAGCAGTCATTTGGTTTCTATTGCGAGTCTATGCTTTAAAACATTCAGATGAGATGTGCAGCAAAACCCAAAAAGATGGCATTAAAGCACTACAGATACGTATACTGATCCACTTCATTGAGGGCAAGCTGAACAGTGCGTTATAACGATGTGCAGAAAATCAATCACATTCATCATTAACTCTTCCAGAGATGTCCAACTTTAAGTGGACACCACCAAAAACTCACACAAGATACTTAAGGACTATAACATGGATTGTATTAATGTTGACTCATGTTTTGTTGCTTTATTGTTCAATGTTAATTCAGTAATGTGAGATTAAAAGAGACATTTCAGTCAAAGAGAAAGTGTTTCTTGATTCCATTTGACATCTTATTAAAAAAAGTTTGAGCTTGAGATTCTGGCATCAAATAAGCATGAATTCAGCACAGTTATAGTAAATGCATTTGCGAATTACAGGTCATTTAAAAAACAGTAGGGTTTGCATTGCAACATTAAATCTGAATAGCCACATCATTTAGAATGACAATGTTGTTCATCAGCGGTTATCATCTGGGTCTATGTTATCACATTAGTTAAGATTGCATTAGACAAAACAATATAACGCAAAAACAATTTGCCCCATATGTTTAATAAAAAAAAATTGAAATGGAAATTTTAGTCAATGGGAAATCTGCTCCTTTATTAAATGTAATAAATTGCGTGTGCTTTAGAGTGCTCAGATATAACTCTAACAAACTTCATGTCTGCTAGCAATCAGCTGCAAGATCAAATTTTATATTGGCTAGAGCAACATGTTTTTTTCTTCTCTAAGCAATTTATTTAATCTCATGATATCTTCTGAATGCACATCTAATAATTTCATCTGTAAATGTATTTCCATCGTAGTTTATGCATGCTTTCTAACCAAATAATAATACAAAAGATCATCCACCTCAAACAAAGTGTATACATTTATTAAGCATATTATGCAAATTTCATTCACATGATGGTTTTTCCATCCAGCATTTTCATGCAAATTTTGGGATACAGCATAGAAATGCTAGTTATTGGAAATCCTGGATGAATCATGAATCTCGTGATGTTGCTTAACAGCAGTTTAACATAAGTGTAATTTGAAACCACTGTCATCAAAAAAATAAAATAACAATTTGAAACTTCTTGCACTGATTATAAAGGGATCCAATATTAAGCTATGACTTTACAGTAGTATCAACTGTTGTTATGGTAGCAATCTAGATGTTCTAATGTGTGTAAAACTATATTCAGCCTAAAAGCAATAACTTTAAGCAAAAAGGTTCAAATAAACATCAATTACTTTTTTTCTCATCTAGTCAAGCATGTGTATAACTTGTTTTTGCTGTCATTCAACCAGTTTATTATTCTCCAAGATGATACCATTTCTAAGACCAAATTTGGGCAGCTGTGAAGAATTACCATTATTAAGAGCAAAACTTTCTGAAATCATATCCAAATGTTACTGTATATTTTCTGTCAATACTTCGTAAAAAAAAAACTTGCGATCAGCTTGCAGAAGCAAAATAATGAATTTCAAAACATCTAGACATCAACCAAGAGTAAAGATGTAAAGTAGGTGCATAAATGTTTCCAAAATGCTCATAGGTCTCATTGAAAAATCATACTTGCTGACTTGCCCTGTCGATCCGCATGACTCTGCATGACCGGGTCGGTCGTTTCTCCTTTCCCCGCTTCTGTTGAGCAGCACGAAGACGTGCTAAAATGTGTTTTTTTGGGAACTTCAGGGTGGTACATCCAAACTGGCTAACTCCTCCTGTTTCCCCAGGTAATTTCTCCCGTCTTTGGACCCAGCTTCGCCAGCCGGGTTTCCAACAGTAGACGCTATCATAGAATCTTGATCCATTCTCACCACCCAACACGTATATCCTGCGTTTCCATCTAGCCACACCACCAGCAGCAATCCGCCTTGGCAGGCCAGGAAAAACCACCGGACTAGGCGCACGGTCACTACCGCCACCCCCTCGCTCTACTGCAACTGCCACCTCCCGCTCTACTCCTGATCCTCTTCCTTCTCGGAAGAACAACACACGTCCTGTGGCATCTAGTGGTTCAGCCTGGGTGTAGTTGCCATTGAGGAACTTGGCGGCATCACGCAAGTAACCACCAATGGCACAAACGCCACCACGTACTGCCACGCCTCCAGCCAGGGAGGTGGCGCCAGAGTCTAGGGCGACACGGCTCCAGGTATTTGTAACCGTGTGGAATATAAGCACGCCAGCATGCACCACAGCCCTGCTCTGCTCCAGTGTGGTACCACCAAGCAAGTAGAGACGACAGCGGAGGGTAGCGCAAGCAAAAGAACGCAATGGCAATGGCAAACGAGGTCCTGATGACCAGGTCAGCGTGTTAAGGTCAAATTTTTCAGATGTGTCCAGAAAGGCTGCTCGATTACAGCCACCAAGAGCGTATAAAAAACCTCCGCAGCCAAGAAGACCCAACATTGCGCGTGGTTCAGCCATCAATGGCTGTACAATCCAGCGGTTTAGCACGACATCGTACTCATGAAGATCTGAGGAGACCTCGGAACTCCGCAGGATGCCTCCCGCCACAAAAAGTCGACCTCCGACAGCAGTGCAGCCGGGACAAAGCAACGAGCCCAAGGCTGCCAGCTTCTCCCACTTCCCAGTACGAGGGTCGAAGCAATCCACCGTAAAGTCCCTTTTCTGTAAAGACGCATCCTCCCTTGGCTTAAGGTCTACACAGACTATTTTCTTCTCAAACATGCCTTCTCGAGGCCTCAGTGGTCCTCCCATGCCCTCGGTACTGGCTCGAGGTCCAAGTTCTTGGTTCATTCGGTGGCTCTCCTCAGGGCCGAAAAGACCAGGGCGTAAATGGCGTAACAAATTGGGCATGTGAATGTAACGATCAGCCGGCTGGTATTCTGCCCAGCGCCTTGCTGCATCGTATACTTCAGTCTCAGACTCCACACCCAATCGATCCGACTCCAACAAGCTGCCAAGAGTTCCTGGGTCCAACAGGAGGAAATCTCGCTGCCGGGCCACTCGAGGGAAATGCTGGCCCACCAGTCTCAAAGAAGCCCGAAGAAGCAGCTGGTCATGATGTGAACGAGCCAGAGAGTACATGCCCAGACAATTCTCCACAGACAGGTGTTCAAAAAGGAATCTAACAAACAGGAAAATAAAATATGAGCATCAGCAAGACAAGATACAAAGTAGAACGATTACAATAGGATCACGTCTAAATTTTACCTAGAGCAAAGGTCCTGCAAGGGCATCACTTGAAGCCGATTGGCAGCTACAAACAAGTCCTCTGCTGTGTCAAGACTTAGACCTGCTTCTCCTGTATAAACAAAGTGGATAACTGTCTCCATAACAGAAGGGGTCACCTCCTCCAGTCGGATCTCAGTAAGACGAGACTCTACGAGAGGGCTGGTAAACATGGCACGGAAATATGGACTGACTGCTGCTAAAAGAACTCTGAAAAAAGAAAACCAGCACACACATGTCAAACCAGAATAGTTGTATATGTACACTACCATTTCAAAGTTTGAGATTGTTAAGATTTTTTTATGTTATGCAAAAACATGTATATTATGCTCACTCACCAAGGCTGCATTTATTTGACTAAAAATAAAGTGAAAAATATAATTGTTTTGTGAGATTTAAATAATTTTAAATATTGTTAAAGTTCAAATTTTATTTGAAAATATGATTTATTCCTGTGATGGCAAAGCTTCATTTGTATCAGCCATTACGCTAGCTTTTACTGTCATATGATCCTTTAGAAACCATTTTAATCTGCAGATTTGTTGCTCAAGAAACACTTTTATATTTTCAATGTTGAAAGCAGTTTTACTGCTTTTTTGTCTTTTTGGTAATTTTTGATGAATAGAAAGTTCAAAAGATTTTTTTATTTAAAACAAAAGTCTTTTGTAACATCAGAAATGTCTTTACTGTCACTTTTTATTAATTTAATGCATCCTTGCTGAATAAAAGCAACTTGTTAAAAACATCTTACTAACTGAATGGTACTGTATATCATTCATTATACTGAAATACAATACATTTAAATGATAATCTTTTTCACTATACAAAATTAATTATGCAGTGTAATAGTTGGGTACATTAGATGTATGCTGTTTTTTAAATTATTCAAGTTATGAAAAAAACTTTACGTACAATAATAAAGACAACCTTCAAAGATGAAACCATAAAACATACCTGTGACACATAAACTTTTTTCCCTCCACCACAAGAGTGACATCACACAACTGCTGAGCATCAAGCAGCTGTTTTAACCCTGAATGAGATGCCAAAGAGAAAAAACTATTAATCTCATAAACCCCAATACATCCACTGCTGTTGTGCTATTATTTGGGACATATAAAGAGCAATAAAGCAGAGTTAGATTGAAGCATGTGCTGTACCGATTGTAATGAGAAACTTAAAATGAAATTATAAATTACATTACGATTGAGAATTCTATAATAACAGTATACATCAGGGACAGGCAACGTCGGTCCTGGAGTGCCGATGTCCTGCAAAGTTTAGCTCCAACCCTGAAAAAACCCTCATCTGCCTGTAGCCCTAGTAATTCTGAAGACCTGATTAGGATTGGAGCTAAACTCTACAGAACAGCGGCACTCCAGGACCGACATTGCCTACACATGGTATACATTATCTAACGATCAATGTTCAAAACTACAACCATTGTCTCACCCTGAGTAACATATTCCCCCAAGGGAGTCGAGTAGTCATCAGGAAAATCCTCTTCCTCTGAGTCGCTATCCGAGAGAGGCTCTCCACCACCTCTTTCTGCATCCTGCCATGGCTGTGGTCGCCAGGTAACCGCACCACCTCTGACAGCATTCATCTGTGGCAAGTTCATTAAAAAATATATAGTTTATAACATGTAATTGATCAAATACTCGTATAGTGACAGTATAATGCTGTGATCACATTTATATTTTCTAGGGCTGACCTACACACACACACACACACACACACATATATATAGTGCTGGAAATTCACCTGTAGAATTAAAGTCAGGCCACTCAAAGGTAAAATTAGAAATTAAATGTGTGTCTGAAAATCGCAATCCAGGGTAGTCTCCCTTATGACCGAAACATATCTCTGAGAACTACAAAATGGCTAAGCAAAACAGAGTAAAATCATACAAAATCATTTATCATTGACTAAAGACTTTCAAAGATGACTGGATAATCAAATGAACAGTTTACGTATGTAATGTTAATGAAAATGTATTTGACTCCCTAGATTTTTCCAGGCCTACTGACCTTGACCACAGAAAGAGGCATTATTCACAAGTTGTTTCTTACAATATTCCTAGACTAAATTTGAAACATCAGCAGATGTAGTAAATCTGAATCTTCTGAGTGACAGAAAGAGAAGGCCAGTATTCAGTAGTTTTCTGAAGCCTTGAATTTTAGTGCTTTGGATATAACTTACAACATCTCCATGCTAATCAGTCAAACTAACTAACCTAAATTGTTGTTTTTCATCAAAAACACCATATATTAAACCTATTTTAGCACATACAATAAAATATTGAATACACACACACACATGTATATATGTAAAAAAAAAACAGTATATGTCATGATTACAAAGATATTTAAGGAAATCTCGGTTTAGATTAGCAAAAAATAAATGTATAAGCAGTAACATTGATTCAATACACAAAGAAACAATAATAGTTTCTTTTAAAATATTCTCACTCCAGACATTTTGACTTTCTTTTTAGGTTTCCAGACAGGGTATATGTATATTTAATTAATTCCCTGATATTTACAGGTTTCTTTCCTCATCAAAACATCCCCCAAAAGCTATTTGTTGATCAGAATATTAATAATGCGATTGCCAAAGTAACCTGATTCTTCATGCACCGTATGCATATAAATATTAATACTGCACTGCAAAACGAAATGTGCCCTCCACCCAAATACAAAAACAGCCTAACCGAGCATAAAACTCTTGCCCATTAAAATCATGTACATTTTATTTGGTTTAAATATTACCATGAGAGGTGAAAATGTATATCAGAACGTGTGAGAGTTGAGGCCAGCGGTACAGATCTGGGTGATGGATATTCTCTTAATTCTTGGGGTGTCTTGAGTTCGATTTTGTGTATCAAGGCTCTCGGGGTTCCACAATGGTACAGACGGCCTGGCACTTTTCGGCCCGTTCACAACGCCTTGACCTTCCTGGGTAGTTTCAGCGCAAATTGGTCGGCTCATTACGGTGTGTTGTCCATCATTAGCATATGAGCACAAAAATATTCACGCGCGCCTGATACATCCACACTGTCGACCACGGCTCCATGCATATTATTAAAGACTGGTAATCCGGATCGGCCCAGAGAAACGTAGTCCAGGGAGAAATAAATGATTGTTTGATCAGTAATGTCAACTATTGCTCATAGCTGCCAGCATTGCCCCATGATTGGAGGCGAAGCAAGCTGAGGCTAGCTATTCTGTCTCTTGCCGAACAACACACTAAACTTCCGCTTTGCTCATTGGCCGATTACCGGATGTGACGGATATTTGTTTCCGTTTCTGGGAACCTTAAATTTGAAACTACCAAAGCTAAAGAAAGTAATTTAAAATTATTAAACGGTTTATATTCTTGCAGTGAAATATTTCGACAAAGATTTGATCAAATAAATATGAAAATGTGTATTTTGTGACAATGCTGATAATGCATTTTGTGTGTATTCAGCATTATGGCTTGATATTTACGAAGTTTACTCCTTTTAGAATGTTTTCTCCAAAGGTCGTTGTTTATGGACTTGTTGTGAGCAATACAAAAATATGTTGTTATGGTTAACAATATCTATTCTGGGAAATGTTCATTTACACACTACGGCTAAATGTTTAGCCATAATAGAATATTTTGTATTAAAATATAAAATCATAATATGATTTATAAGAAAAGCAATTAAGTCCCTTATTTATTTTTTATTCACCCGATCTCATGGTTCTAATCCAAAAACATATTGTTGTTGCAAAGCTGGTTGTACAAACTGTTCAATAATACACAAAAAGTCGTTTGTATTTCAGTATGATTTCCATAGTAAAAGTCCTTTCAAACTTAATGATAATTTCCCCTAAAATAATGCAGCCATAATAACCATAACATGGCTGGAAGTTTTTGAGTTTCAAAGAGTAATAAGATTTCAGAATGAATAAATAGCGATTTTAAACATATTTATTATTATTTTAACGAGTCATCACATTTCTAATCGCGTTTGGACGAAATGAGTCCTATCGGCTCCTGTACAGTTAAACTGTGTCAACCCATTCAGCATGGCGTCCTCTGTAAGGGCAGCTACACGGTTTTGCTCTTCGTATCTGTTTACGTCTTCAAGACACAATGTCAGCAGTGCATTTAGATGGCCCTGCCGACCTTGCTCCTCTCGACCGGTCAGGAGCAGTCTGTACGAGCATGTGCTGGAAGGGTACAGTCACAAACCTAAACTGGACATGCGGCGTGTGTGCGAGGAGACGGATGCGGTGAAGGGGGAGGTGGAGAATCGGAAAGGAGATCTGCGGGCAGCTGATGTCGGAGTTATTGTAAGACACTGCATTACATTTCATTCATTAAAACAATATTGCTGCGTGAATTGAATTTGTGATTTTTTTTAGATAATGATTGTGATAACGTAATCTGTGTGGTACTGTGTGTCCAGATCTCAGTATGGAAGGAACTACAGAAGGTGCAAAAAGAAATATCAGCTTTGGAGACGAGAAAGATTGTGATCAGTACTAAAGTCCGCAGTCTTGTGGTGAGTGTACACTTTTATGCAGTATATGTTATTTATCTAAACTTGCACAACAGTTTAAATGGAGAGTTCACCAGATGTGAAAATTCTGTCATAATTTACTCACCCTCATGTTGTTCCAAACCTGTTGTGCTGTAAACTGCAATGATAAAATGATCATAAATGTCTGAAAATCATGATCTAGGGTAGTTTTCCTTACGGCCAAAGCATACCTCAGAGAGCTACAAATTGAGCTCTAAGTATTATTCAGTAAAATCATACATACTCATTTGCCATTGACCAAAGGCTTTTGTAATAAGCCTTATAATAATTTTATCTTAAACTGCTTGAATTTCTTTCTTATTTTAAACACAGAAGAAGATAAGAAGAATTTATAACCAAACAGGTGGCAATAGCTATTGTCTTCCATAGTGTTTATGAAAGGGTTTTAATTTTTTTGGGTGAACTATACCATTTAGCTAAATAATGTGAATTATTTAGGGGGAAATACAAGAAATGGTGATTATTTACAGATCTTAATAATAAACTTTGCTTAATTCGTATACATATACCAATATACATATGTTTTTAATGAACAATTTGCCCATAAATTGTCGATGAAGGTCAGTTTTTGGTGTGTGGCTCTGGCTGTTATTTTCTGTATTATGGAAGTAGATGAGGACGTTGATGTTGAAATAAAGTTATTGTTGATGTCATTTGTCAACTGGATATCTATTTCTGGATAAAATGTGCTTTTAGTCAATTTCTCACCCCTTTTTCACCCCCACCCCTCACATTTGTTTTTTTTTCAGGATGAACATGACAAATCTACTTTGGCTAGTGTAAGTGCCAGCTTTCGTTGATTTCTGTAGGTTTTTAGACTTTAGTTTGAGAAAATAAATATGAATAATTATCAATTTAATGAGTAAAAAAATACTTGAGAATAATTTAAAGCTGTGAATACATTTACTAGATTTTTGTGATATTTCTGCTTGCTATCATGTACTGTGCATGATATGAATTGGAATACTCTTTCTCTTTCACTTGACAGCTTGAGGAGTACACGAATGCTAGGGAGGAGGGCAGAGCAATCAGAGAGAAACTTAGTCAGTTGTATGTGCAAGAGGGTGAGTTGGAGAAAGAACATTACTGCCGTGCCCTAAGATTGCCCAACAGAACACATCCAAGTGTGGTAAGAGGCCACTTACCTTTTCACAGTACAAAAAAATGGGGAAAACCCTGGGAAATGCCTTATTTTTAATTCAAAAGTACATTTTATGTAGTAATTTCCGTAAGATATCTGATCAAATGTTAATTAATTCCTCTTAACTGGTATTACATAATTAAATGTTAAACTAACCAAATCCAATTATCAGATATACACCAGAACAATCAACAGTATATAAAGACATGCAAATCCAAAGGTGTGCTTTTACTTAACAGGAATGTATTTTTTTCTTTTCTCATAGCCCATCGGAGATGAGAGCCAGGCAAGAGTGGTTGAATTGGTTGGCGAGAAACGAGGTCAATTTATTTGACGCAAACTGTATTATCCCTCTCCTTAAATTGTTTGGTCAAAAAATATAATTTGGTTAGTAGCAGCAATCATGACTTGTATTGACATTGAGGTTTGACGTTCCTGATTTCTTGCTGCAGTTGACAGCAATTCTCCAATGAGATCAGTGTTTAACAGAGGAGTTTAGTTATTTCATGTAAATATTTGTACCTTTATCATGGCAATGCCTGGTAAAATATTGTACAAATGCATTGATGTGTTGCACAAGATGTGTTGTAATATACTGTAGTGTCATGTGTCCACTACAGAATTTGATTTCAAGCCAAAAGGCCACCTGCAAATTGGAGAGAGTCTTGACATCATAAGACAAAGGTTAGATGTTTTCTTTCTCTAATGTTTTAATTGTACTTAGATATTTATTTTTATTAATTTTCCCTTTGTATCTCCTTCCTCCTAGACGGCTTGCCCATGTGTCAGGGCACAGATCATACTATTTGAGAGGTGTAGGGGCCAGACTTCAGTTTGCCTTGCAAAATTATACCATGGATCTTCTTCAGAAATTGGTTACTGAGTTTTCATCTTTTGGAATAATGTGTACCCATGAATCGAATTAAAGCGATCACCCTCATGTTGTTCCAAACCCTTAAGACCTTTGTTCATCTTTAGAACACAAATTAAGATATTTTTGATGAAATCCAAGAGCTCTCTGACCCTCCATAGATAGCAACACAACTGAAATGTTCCCTGACCCAGAAATGTAGCAAGGACATTGATAAAATAGTCTATGTGACACCAGTGGTTCAACTGTACTTTTATGAAGCTACGAGAATACTTTTTGTCTGAAAAGATAACAAAAATAACGACTTTATTCAACAATTCTATTCTTCCTCATTCTGGGTCAGAGAGCTCTCGGATTTCATCAAAAATATATTCATTTGTGTTCCGAAGATGAACAAAGGTGTTACGGTCGGATTATATATATGAAGAGTTCATTTGCAAAAACAGATAACTCTGTTTTTAACAATTTTCAAAAATCTTATTTTTTCATTGTGCATTCCAATTAATCTCAATCAAACTGCAGTTGGGTTATTTAGGTTAAGTAAAAATAGCTAAAAATATACAGCTAACTAACATAATAAAACACAATGAAAACATGATTTTTGAAAATTAAAAAAACAGTTGTCTGTTTTTGCAAATAAACTCTTCATGTATATATATATATACGTGTGTGTGTATATGAATAGATATACACTATATTGCCAAAAGTATTGGGTCACCCCCTTCTAATGAAAGGTTTGACTACTTTTTTAATTTCCATGAGTACAAATCTAAATGTTTAAGCATTTAATGATATTCTAGGAAAATGTGTGCTTCTAATTTTATAGCAACAGTTTGGACAGGACCCTTTTCTATTCTAACATGACAGTGTCTCTGTGTATAAGGCAAGGATCAAAGATAAATTATGATTCTGTCAGTATGGAAGAACTTGACTGGTTGCAACACACAACACACACACACTATTTCAGTTTTCTCTTAGATGTTGAGTGAACTTAATGCTCTGTTTTTTTATTTTATTCCAATTTCTTTTTTACAGGGCTTTATTCCCATGGTTGTTCCTGACATGCTAAAATCAGTGGTTTTTGTGAGTACCGCTTAGTTCTGAACTCCATAATGTAGATTTTTATTTAGCAACATGTTTATCATATTATAGTTGTGTATTAGGATTCTAAATGGAAAGATGTCTTATAAAGTTTACAAAACGAGCAACTTATTGACAACCTATAAAGAATCTCCATGAAATTGCACAATTTTTGCATTTGTTGTTTAGGAGGGTTGTGGGATGCAGCCTAATGCTCATAAATCACAGGTGTACTCTCTGGACCCTTCACACTTTCCTGACATTAATCTTGCTGGTACTGGGGAAGTGGGAGTGGCAGGTGAGAAAATCAAGAACTTCTGTGATTTGATCATTAATCATATATGAATATTTGAATATAATTGTTAATTCTAGGGTTATTTTTAAATTAAATGTAATTGTTTGTTATGCAAGTTATTAATCAATTTATTCTGAAATGTAGACCAGTTGGCACCAATATTTGAGGCTTTCAGAATTTACAGTCAAATTATGATGACAGCCTGATGATATATGATATAGCATGGACAGCTTTTCCTTTATTTTACTTTCCAGGCTATTTCATGGATCATGCTGTAAATCTGAAGGATTTACCTGTCAGGTACAATTTTTTTGCAGATTTACCTAAATGCTGCATTAAGTTGTTGATGCATGCATAAAATGTTATTCGTGTGATAAATATTTTTTTTGTTTGTTCTAGGACAGTCTGTAGTAGCACATGCTATCGAGCTGAAACAGATACAGGCAGAGAGGCCTGGGGGCTCTACAGAGTTCACCATTTTAACAAGGTAATCAGAAAACAGAAGTGGTAGCATAGAAAGAAAAAAAAATGTGAAAGAAAAATACAAAAGTTGTGTTGTGATTCCAGGGCTCTATAGACTGCGACCATTTTTTGAGAATGTGTGATTTGACGTGGTCGCATTTGTGCGAGTGCATGGTCTGCGCTGCTCAAAAGTGTCTGCTTCATACAGCGTGCGCTGCAGAGCCGCAGCACATTGTAGCGGGAGTCAGATTTCGCGAGCACTTGGTGGATAGAGCCTGGTTTATACTCGCTGCGTCATCACGAGCGTGAAGGTGCGAGCAGCGGACTGAGCACAACGGAGTTATTGGTTTTCAAACTGAAGTAAAAGACCGCTTCTTAAACCAGAGAAGATTAACATGTTGGTATTCTTGTAGAAAAAAAACATGCAAGTCCTGTCAGCAACAGCCAGTTTAGTTTTACTTTTCTTTTTGTTTTCGTTTTGAAAAGCCTGTTATCTTTGCTGTTTACCTCACGTTACGCTATGGAGGCTTTCCTTATTTTTTTATTTTATTATTTATTTGATTCCTCAGTGTTTGCTAAATATTCTATCATTTATTAGTCGGTATATAATACAGCATGTGATGTGTCCTATGCCATGCCTCGTCTCATTCGTTTTTATTAATACATTTTATGTAAGCTAGTTTGTCATTGTAACGTGCTGTCTTATTGTTGTTGAATAACAATGAATCCATATTTTGTTTTAGTCTTAAAAAGCGAAAGGTGTATAGATATAAGCAAAACAGACAATTATCTCTATGAAAGTGAATGCATAAGACAAAAGGAATTCCTGTTTACAAAATGTTAATCACAAATAATACTGATGAAAACGAATGGATTGAATGTTGAACACTTATCATAGTTTATAGTTATATCGTAACAGAAAAGTTCATCAGCATGGATTGATTAATCCCGAAAAAATAAAATGCGACCGGATTAAATGCTCGTGTGTCCAACTGGGAAAGTTAGTCGCAAAAGTGCGACCAGTGGGAAGAATGAGTCTAGAGCCCTGGATTCTCTGTCCATGTCAAGATCAATGTAAATGTAGTACTATGAACATTGTGCGAACTGAACAACCTTTTTAGGATCTTTACTATGTTTTTATTCATGCAGGTTGAAATGTTTGGTGTGACTTCGAATGAGACGGGAGAGGAGAGTTCCCAATTGTTGGATGAATTTGTCACGTTACAGAAGGAGATTTTCTCTTCCCTAAAACTTCATTACAGGTCTACAATTTAACCATTTTTCTATCAGTAACCATCATCAATATATTGCATAGCATGTCATGTGTTGCTAATAGATAATAATTTTCTTTAATTTTTATGGCATTCTGCACTAATTCAATAAAATTTAAATATAGCATTTCTTAAAGTGCTTTTTGATGTCTATTCACACGAAGGACAAAATATTTATTGTGAAATATTCATTCATTGCACTAGCTCTCACTGCTCAGTGAATACAATTAAGATTTGTAGCACTTGCTGATAAAATGGTAATAACAATTTCTCTCATAGAGTCTTGGATATGCCCACTCAAGAATTGGGGCCTCCTGCCTTCCGAAAATATGATATTGAGGCATGGATGCCAGGACGTGGTAGCTTTGGAGAGGTTGGAATGATACTTTAAAACAAAAAGTCAAGTGTCAATGTAATTGTAATTTTTATTCATGAGTAAAAATAATCTAAAATGAAAAAAGAAGAATACATGTGTGCTTTTGAGTCCTTTTGGTGAATGTCAACTTCCTTTATCAGATTTCCAGTGCCTCAAACTGCACAGACTACCAGAGTCGGCGCCTTAACATTCTCTATGAGGGAGATGATGGAAACCTTAAGTATGCGCATACGGTACGAGACCATTTATAACACTGTTAATAATATGGTAAGCCAGGTTTTGTGTCTGCAATATTTCCATTCTATTTGTCGTGCTGTTAAAAAAGTAAATATGATTGTAGGAGATAACTAAAAGAACAGAACAATTCCTTCAGCACAAAAAAATGAAATGGCTGTAGCAGTCAAGAACCCTTTCTTTTTTCCTCCCCATATTTTAGGTTAATGCTACAGCTTGTGCTGTTCCACGTACTGTCATTGCGATTTTGGAGACACACCAAACCAAGGTAGAATTTGATGTAAAATAACTTGTTTTTTTTTAAACAGACATTCGTTTTATTAATTTTATATTGTGCCTCCCTGTTTGTCTTCCATTAGGAAGGGACAGTTCACGTTCCTGAAGTTTTGCAGCACTACCTTGGATTGGAAGTGATAGAAAAACCTAAATACACTCCTATTAAATATATTGGACCAAACCAACCCAAGCGGCATACCTCAAAATAACTCTTTAAGAGTATATCAGACTTGATGACAGTTTTTGCTGTATTCTCAACAGTGAATGCAATGTATATAGATATTTGGTATAACTATCTCAAACTTCTTGTTTGAGGTTGATTTATTTCCAAACCAAAATTTATGTGGCTTTATACAAATGTTCAGAATTTATTCCTGTCTTTTGGGGGTTCCTGTCTTTGTGTAAATTATTACCACTGCCACAAAACATCAGAAGGAGCAAAACAAAGTAATACAGATCATAATTAAATTTGATGACAATGTCATGTTTATTATGAAGGCTAATTATTTGCTCAATCTACTCCCAAGTGTGCAGTTCTGCTCCTGTCAGCAATGTGGAATTTAGGATAGCCAGGGCAGAGAGATCATAGGTTACAATTTGTCAAACATTTGATTGATGAGGGGTAATAAATTCCATCCCCCCACCCCTCCCTCTCATCCCTCCCTCCCATCCATCCATCCATCCATCCATAACTGGACACCTGTTCGTGTATATCCCCACCCGTCTAACCGGCCATCTGGTTCATCCACCCCAGTGATTGCAAGGAATGTCTGTTTTGGGTAATGTGTTTTTGTGTGTATCATTGAAACTGTTATGTGCTTTAACATTTAAATTATGAAACGGTGTTAAACGGGATAAAGGGAAGTCTTTATTAAAGTTTTTTCACGCATATATCAAGAAAAAACATCAAACATACACGTAAAATGAGCAATGACTTTTGTTTTTCCCTGTAAAACAATTTTAGGAAAAGGTAGAATTTGTTACAAGTTAGAAAATAAAACAAAAAAGCATCTGACACATTAGTTAAAACGACGGCATAAGAAACTTGTCAGAATCTTGTAGTCTAACATTACAAGAAAATAAAAAGTAGGCAAGCGAGGATTACCATCATCTAAAACAAAAACTGTCAGAAGTGAACGTTAAGATACTTGTCAAAATCTATGTTGTTGTCTAACATTACAAAAAACAAAGGTAGGCTAGTGTTTGTTGCAAGTTAAAGAAAATACAAATTATGGCTTATCTTACCGTGGTGTAAAATAAAAAAATATCAGATCGTTAAGCAAGAGTATAAGAAACTTGTCAAAATCTTGTAACATTACAGTTTAAAAGCTAGCGTTTTTCAAAAGTTAGAAAACAAAAAAAGAGCAGGCTATCTTACACAGTGTCCGTGAGATAACCGTGCTCCGTGCTGTCAAAACTGAGGTCAGACCACACCTACAACCTGCCCCTAACACCAGAAAGATGTAAATGATTTAAAATAATTAAACAAAGTAATGTTTTAACATTAGAACGAAAGTTATTTTTAAATAAATCTTTAGCATTTCTTAATTAATGAAACCATTCAGCATCCTAAATCTTTTCACTTTAAAATTAGGTTAGCCTAGTTTTTCCTTTTAAACCGCTCTAATCCGCTGGGGGATTTTTTGTTTGTTTTGTTTTATTTAGTTATTCGCACTTAATTTAGTAATTAATGTATTTACTCTTTGATTTTTGTGAAGCTTAAGACTTATGATTACTGATGCGTACATATCAGATCAAAAAGATGTTGTAAAATATCTAAAGATGTTACTGGGGTTGCGGCTCATTTGCAATTCTAGTGAGTTTTTGGGGAATCTGGCAACGTAAATTTTGCTAAATTAAATAAATTTAATGCACACAGACTGAAGTAGTTTAAGTCTTTGGTTCTTTTAATTGTGATGATTTTGGCTCACATTTAACACAAAAACCCACCAATCTCAAACATATTAGAATATGGTGACATGCCAATCAGCTAATCAACTCAAAACACATGCAAAGGTTTCCTGAGCCTTCAAAATGGTCTCTCAATTTGGTTCACTAGGCTACACAATCACGGGGAAGACTGCTGATCTGACAGTTGTCCAGAAGACAATCATTGACACCCTTCACAAGGAGCGTAAGCCACAAATATTCATTGCCAAAGAAGCTGGCTGTTCACAGAGTGCTGTATCCAAGCATGTTAACAGAAAGTTTAGTGGAAGGAAAGAGTGTGGAAGAAAAAAATGCACAACCAACCGAGAGAACCGCAGCTTTATGATTATTGTCAAGCAAAATCGATTCAAGAATTTGGGTGAACTTCACAAGGAATGGACTGAGGCTGGGGTCAAGGCATCAAGAGCCACCACAACAGACGTGTCAAGGAATTTGGCTACCTGGGCTAAGGAGAAGAAGAACTGGACTGTTGCCCAGTGGTCCAAAGTCCTCTTTTCAGATTAGAGCAAGTTTTGTATTTAATTTGGAAACCAAGGTCCTAGAGTCTGGAGGATGGGTGGATAAGCTCATAGCCCAATTTGCTTGAAGTCCAGTGTTTAGTTTCCACAGTCTGTGATGATTTGGGGTGCAATGTCATCGGCTGGTGTTGGTCCATTGTGTTTTTTGAAAACCAACGTCACTGCACCCGTTTACCAAGAAATTTTGGAGTACTTCATGCTTCCTTCTGCTGACCAGCTTTTTAAAGATGCTGATTTAATTTTCCAGCAGGATTTGGCACCTGCCCACACTGCCAAAAGCACCAAAAGTTGGTTAAATGACCAATGGTGTTGGTGTGCTTGACTGGCCAGCAAACTCACCAGACCTGAACCCCAAATAGAATCTACGGGGTATTGTCAAGAGGAAAATGAGAAACAAGAGACCAAAAAATGCAGATGAGCTGAAGGCCACTGTCAAAGATACCTGGGCTTCCATACCACCTCAGTAGTGCCACAAACCGATCACCTCCATGCCACGCCGAATTGAGGCAGTAATTCAAGCAAAAGGAGCCCCTACCGAGTATTGAGTATATATACTGTAAATTAACATACTTTCCAGAAGGCCAACAATTCACGAAAAATTTTTTTGTTAAATATTTACATTTATGCATTTAGCAGATGCTTTTATCCAAAGCGACTTACAGAGCATTTAGGCTAGACATTTTTTTTGTCAGCATGTGTGTTCCCTGGGAATTGAGCCCACAACATTTGCGCTGCTAACGCAATGCTCTACCACTGAGCCACAGGAGCACAAATATGAGCCAAAATCATCACAATTAAAAGAACCCAAGACTCACACCTGTTTTGTTTTGTTTGGTTCGATTGAATTTACCTCAAGTTCATTTAACCCCTTGGTGCAGATCTTTTGGGCAGATGTGAATACAGCAATCGCATTCGGGTGCGAACCAAACAACCGTACCGAGACCCAGCTGAAGAGGTGGTCTCTGTCCGCTTCCAAACGAACTCTGGTATGGTTGAATGATAAACCTATGATTGGATGACCTTAAGCACACATGTGGTTTTGTTTAGTTTCTGGTTCACTTGCAAAAAGGGCAGTGTGAAAGTGAACCGCACCAAACCAAAAAAATCAACGTTGTATTTGGTCCGGACTAAAGCAAGTGAACAAGCGGACTTTCCTGGTGTGAATACACCCTTAAACTTCACTGTAAAAAAATCACAGTAAAAAACCTGAGAATTTGCTTCCCTGAAAATACCAGGTCATTTTCTGTTCAAATTATGGACATTTCCTTCAATTTAAAATAGGAAAATTCTGTACATTTACAGTACTTCCTCAGTACCATTTACCTTCTCTTCTGTCAATGATTATACAGTAATTTCTGTAAAACTTTAGCATACTGTTCCTTCAATAGCATTAACTGAAAATGTTTTACCACTTAAAATTTGTATTGTTCTATATTTTTTTTATACATAAATATATAAAAAATATATTTTTTTTTTATTAAAAATATAAATATATAAAGCAATAAACATGGTCCAATAAATGAAGCAGATGTACACAAACCAAACAGGTTTTATTTTTACTACAGGTAAACATTGAGCGTATTCAATAGTTTTGTAGTACATATGAAAATACAAGCAACAAACCGGGCTTCAGCTTTTTTCCCCTACTAAAACATCAAAATGGTACCAATTCATTAATGTTAAATACAAGCACCAAACCTAGAATACAAAAATAAGGCCTTTTCCTCTAAAACATCAAAATGGAAACAATTAATTGAACAATGTGCAGAAAATGCTTGTGTTAAAGGCTTGTTTGTCTTTGTTTTGAACAGCATGTTGGTGTACAAAATTAGTGTTGTACGGTCAAAAAGCTATGCTCCATTAGTAAAATAGTAAAGAAACCAATCAAGTTAAAATACACGACTGCTGCTTTTTAGTTACACACACACACACACACACACACACACAGTGGCGTGCACGTTATAAATGCCTGTAAAGGCCACCAAAGGCCTGGTAATTTCTGCTGTTACACATACAGGACGATCATATCCTTGTTTAATAGGCTATTGACCAAACATTTAATTCAAATATCCACTTAATTATTCATTTGTGGCCACCTTTTTGCTATAGATGACACAGCCTCTATAATTTCTTCAACAAAAAACATGTGGACATCACAACCCTTACAAAAATAAACCATGTAGTAAAACTGCTTAGTTTTCTTTTGTGTGATTTCTGAATGGTTGAGACCATAAAATCAATCAGACAACTGTATTACTGCCATAGGTAACTGTCTAGAGCTAAAATTTTGTAAATAATACAATGTAATAACAATTAATTCTTTAATTTACACTTGTATATCTTATTACATTTCTAGTTTGACCCCTATGGTAGTTTTTTTTTTTTTTTTTACTTCCATAATATTTGAGGGAGGGGGCACAACAATAAAATCCTGCTTAGGCACCCATTTGGCCAGCAGCGGCCCTGATAAAGATGTCTCCACGATCTGCTTTTGAAGAAATATCGTTATACCGCCGTATCAATATACTGTACAGCGCCACAGACTGATTCACATCAGTAAGAAGATGTTTTGAAGAAGGTGGAAAACCAAACAGTTGCTGTCCACATTGACTTTGACTGTCAACATTGTGGACCAGCAACTGTTTGGTTCCCTTTCGAGCTTTCACGAGACATCACGGAGAATTTATCTGTTATGGACACTCCTTCCCTCCAACCTTTCCTGAAGACCTATTGGCTCACGCCAGTCCAAATGACTGGCCAATTGTCGCGAAGCATGCAAATACGAGCTCGAGAGGCAGTATAAATGCGGCACCCGTGACAATTACATCAGAATCTTTTTCTTCACTTTGCTGAACCTAGGTTATGGCTTAAACTATTACAGCTCACAGTTAAGGTTCGCTCATTCGAGGGCAGGCCTCATGGCTGCTCCTCTGCAGCATTCAGGTGAGTATGTCATTTTCTTAAAGGTAGTCCGTCTGCCCTCTGATCAGCGGTGGACCTTCGGGACTCAGGTGATGAGCTCATGCCGACTAAATGTCCGCATTCCTCTCACCGTCGAACCTGCAGGACAGGACATCAGCCCGGCTTCTCACGCCCCCCTTCCATGGCGGTGCGGAGAGCCGAAGGCAGATGCGGGAGCAAAGGGATCTCACGTCGCCGTGGATGCCGCACGGGAAGAGCCACTGTCTAAGCATGCAGCCCCCGCCTCAGAGCGGCGTTCTGCTGTGTGCAAAGCACAATCACTTAGCTCCTCACTCATTCACACGATACCAGCCCCTCATCAGCGGCTGCCGTGTGTAGAGCACACTCTCTAATGCACATGATATCAGCCCCTAATCAGCGGCTGTCGTGTGTAGAGAACACTCTCTCATTTACATGATAACAGCCCCTAATTAGCGGCTGTCGTGTGTGGAGAACACTCTTTAATTCACATGATAACAGCCCCTAATCAGCGGCTGTCGTGTGTAGAGAACACTCTCTAATTCACATGATAACAGCCCCTAATCAGCGGCTGTCGTGTGTACGGGACAACCTCTCATTTACATGATAACAGCCCCTAATCAGCGGCTGTCGTGTGTAGAGAACACTCTCTCATTTACATGATAACAGCCCCTAAACCTCGTGTGTGGAGAACATTTACATGATAACAGCCCCTAATCAGCGGCTGTCGTGTGTAGAGAACACTCTCTAATTCACATGATAACAGCCCCTAATCAGCGGCTGTCGTGTGTACGGGATAACAGCCCCAACAGCGGTTGTCGTGTGTAGAGAACACTCTCTAATTCACATGATAACAGCCCCTAATCAGCGGCTGTCGTGTGTACGGGACAACCTCTCATTTACATGATAACAGCCCCACGTCAGTGGCTGCCGTGTGTAGAGGACTCCGCTCTCTCACTCATTCAAGGCGATAGGGCGCCCTCGCGGTGCATGAAGTACACCTCGACAGAGAAGCACGCGAAAGCGAGGGGACCTATGCCCCTGCGCGGAAAGCGTGCGAAGGTGAGGAGTCACTTGACACCCCTACGCGGGAAGGCCCGCGAAGGTGAGGAGTCACCTGACGCCCCTGCGCGTGAAGGCGAGGAGTCACCTGATGCCCTGTAGGGCGCATCCTATCAGCCTTCCAGATTTCGCCGGACTATTACGCCAGTTGTTTACGCCCCTACAAGTGGTGTTCAACTAGGTCGTATAGCATAGTTGGCCTGTAGTTACAGCCGCCTCCCGCACGGTTATAATATAGCTGACCGCGGGATTGAGGTCTGCTTGGACAAGTGTAGGAGACCCGGAAAGAGGCACCACGACCAGTGGGCGAGCCCTCAAGCTGTCTCAAAATTGTAAAATGTGTTCATTAAATACATACGTTTGCACAAGGAGCTCTTCCTCCTCACTCAGTCAACGCAACGCCGTTCGCCCCTCCCCTGAGCGACCGGAGCCACTGCCCACACGGGTTATAGCCACGCAGCACTTGCCGGCGACCCCAACGACCAAGCCGCTAAAGCCGCTGTGTCAGTTTCTGAGCGCGTGAAAAACTATTCCAAGAATCTCACGCTGGTTGCTCTGCATAAGCGCGAGGGTAACGTTACTCCCTTCAGTTCAGACGCAGACCACCCCGTTTCAATGGCGTGGCGTAGTCTCTAACACTGACTTGAAATGCCCTTATCCTAAACAAGAGCTATGCAAACTGCTCGGAGAAGGAGCTATAGAACAAGTCTCAGCGAGCAGGCGGGACTGCTGTTTTGTCCAGCCACTATTTGGGGTGCCTAAGAGATGGTGGACTCCGCCCGATTCTAGATCTCAGACCCATCAACAGAGCGCTTGGCAAGCGTCCGTCCAGGATGTTAACGCTAAAGCAGATCCTGGCGCAAATTCTCCCCGGGGACTGGTTTGCGTCCGTGGATTTAAAGGACGCGTACTTTCACATTCAGATAGCACCGCATCAGACGGTTTTATGAGGTATGCTGTCAAGGAAAGCACAGCGTACCAATAAGTTACTCTGTTCTCCCGTTAATGGGCTGGCTCTGGCCCCATGCACTTTTCAAAGTGCATCGATGCAGCACTTCCCCACTCAGATCGAGTGGAAGGTGCATCCTCAACTATCTGGACGATTGGCTGATTTTAGCTCAGTCCCTGGATCAGCCACATAGACTCGCTGCTTATTCACTTGGAATCCCTAGGGCTATGTGTTAACATGCAGAAGAGCATTCTCGCCCCAAGTCACTCCATTACATATCTGGGAGTATGTTTAGACTCCGTGGGGATGAGAGCCCACCTCTCGCGAGATCGCGTGGAGATGAGAGCCCGCCTCTCGTGAGATCGCGTGGAGATGAGAGCCACCTCTCGCGAGATCGCGTGGCGGCCATTTTGTCTTCCCTGCGCCATTCAGGCAAGGAAGCTCTGTTCAGTTGAAGGATTTTCAGAGACTGTTCGGATTCAGGGCGGCGGATTCAGCGGTATGTCGTCTGGGATTATCACACATGCGCCCGCTGCAGCTATGGCTGGAATCTCGAGTCCCGTGGACGGCGTGGACTTCGGGATGTTTGTGCATTGCGGTCACCCGCGGCGGCATCGAAGCTCTGACGCGACCCAGATCTCTTCAGCCGGGGAATTCCCCTGTGCTCGGTAGCGTCGCGCGTGGTGGTCACGACGGATGCATCGACTCACGGCTGGGGAGCAGTGTGCGAGGGAATGTCAGCTTCTGGACTGTGGTTGGAATCTCAGAGCCGGTGGCACATAAACCGCCTGGAGCTGGAAGCAGTCTTCTTAGCTCTAAAGTTTTTTTCAGCCACAGCTGGAACAGCAGCATGTACTGATTCGCACTGACAACACGTCCGTGGTTTCGTATATAAATCACCAGGGAGGAATTCGCTCAAGGGCGCCGTGCAAGCAGGCAATGGACTGTCATCCTCTTCATCAGAGCAGCGCACATCCCCGGTCTCTTGATTCGAGGAAGGCAATCCCTCAAGGAGAGTGGAGATTGCACCCCGAGTCGGTTCGGATGATTTGGAACCGCTAACGTTACGGGAGAGCAGAGGTGGAACTGTTCACCACGAGCGAGATCGCGCACTGCCCGCTGTTCTTCACTCCCCGCTGACATCACGCTGGCCAGCAGCCAGGCTGTATGCATTTCCTCCGATCAAAAAATGTTGCCACTGGTGTTATGCGAACATCAGTGATACTCATCGCCCCGAACCAGCCTTGGTTCCCAGACTTCCCCGATCCCCGGCAGGAAGCATATGCTATCCCAGGTGGACGGCTCGGTGTGGCACTCCGACCTGGAACTATGGAGCCTTCATGTGTGATCGCTTCAGGGATATCAGAGGAGATGGGCGCCTTACAGTCTCGCATGCTCGGCACGCTCATGGAAGCGCGAACACCCTCTACAAGACGTTGTATGCTTCAAAATGGGGAGTGTTTGTGAAATGGCGCGGTCAGGCTCATATCGACCCGGCTACTTGCACCATATCGTATGTTCTGAGTTTCCCGCAGTACAGACTGGATAGTGGATCGTTGCCATCGACACTGAAGTCTATGTGCACGGCCATTGCCGCATTCGTTCCCCACAGAGCGGGCAATCGTTCGGTAAAAACACCATGGTGGTGAGTTTTCTTAAGGGGGCAACAAAGACTACATCCCCACATCCGCCTTCGTTTCCGCCCTGGAACCAGGAAGTGGTGTTAAGAGCTCTCTCACAGCTACCATTTGAGCCTTTAGCATCCGTAGGTTTGAAGGAGCTATCCCTTAAAACTACAGTCCTTCTGGCCATCGCTTCGGCTAAGCGCATAGAGGACTTACTCGCCTTTTCTGTGGACAGCGACTGCATTCGATTCGGACCCGGGGACTGCAGTGTCACTCTCCGGCCGGGATTGCTCCAGGACACAGATGGTTTCGCTGTCAACCCTTGCTACTATCGCCATCACAGAGTGCGGACGCCCAGACTGCAGTTTGCCCCGTCAGGGCTTTGAGGATTTACATTGACTGTTCAGCCAATTTTCGGCAATCGATCCAGCTTTCGTGTGCTATGGTGGTTGTACGAGGGGCCGAGCCGTGTCGAAACAAAGTCTGTCACACTGGGTTGTGGACGCTAACACGGAGGCATATACAAGCCAAGGTTTGGAATATGCCCTCTGCACATTAGGGGCCGTTCAACGAGGGCTATCGCTCCACCTGAGCATGGTCAAGAGGTATGTGTATTCAAGATATTTGCTTGGCAGACGGCTGGTCTTCGCAGAATAACTTCGCCAGGTTTTACAAGCTGGACGTTCAGTCCTTAGCCTCCCAAGTGCTGTCGGTGAGTAACTGATTCATGTTGCTACCTTTTTTGTGGGAGGTGCTGCTTGTACAGTACATTACGCAGCCCTCTATGAGGTTGTTATTATTGTCGGCCCTGAGTTCAGTGCCGCGTACATGGTCATGTTATCGTATGCTGTTTAAATAATATTGTTATTGCTGAATGTGTTCTGCCCTGCTCTCAGCGCAGCCCATGTAGTCACTTGCCAGATATGCAAATTTAGTATACCTGAGGTGTAGGCGCTCATTAGCTTATCTCCACCTATCAGCTGTGAGCCCGCCCTACGAGTGCCGTTATTGGTGGGAATTCTACCTCGCTGTGTAACTGGTACAGGCTGCCCGTAGTCTCTCTCACGGCGGGATTGAGAGTAACCTCGGTTCCCTGAGACCGGGAACGAGACATCACAGTGATCGCCGTGATAACTGCTCGTCCAGCCAAGCGGCGTTCAGTATCAGATTCTGACGTAATTGTCGCGGGCGCCGCATTTATACTGCCTCTCGAGCTCGTATTTGCATGCTTCGCGACAATTGGCCAGTCATTTGGACTGGCGTGAGCCAATAGGTCTTCAGGAAAGGTTGGAGGGAAGGAGTTCCCATAACGGAGAAATTCTCCTTGATGTCTCGTTCCCGCTCTCAGGGAACCGAGGTTACGATAGTAACCGGAGCGTTTTCCACCTTCTTCAAAATAGCGTTTATGTTTAGCAGAAGAAGGAAACTCAGGTTTAAAATAACTTTTGAGTGAGTTGAATGAAGGTATAAAAATAAAACAATAGTCTTCTTTAATTATTGATTTATTTATTCCTTTAATGTTAATAAAACACCAAACACAAAAAGAAAATTAAAAAAAATAAAAAAAAAAAAATTTTGTACGGTTTCTTTAATAGGAGTCAATCTTTATAGTGTTTTTTAATATATATTTGTTCATTCCGTTTCTTGAATTCTTCTACTAAATACATATAGCCTACCTGAAAATAAAGCACTGTTTATGTTATTTGTATATTATGTGTATTTGTAATGTGTATCTTTGTATTATATATATAACAAAGCCACAGCC
This sequence comes from Ptychobarbus kaznakovi, assembly GCA_027422405.1. NCBI lineage: Eukaryota > Metazoa > Chordata > Actinopteri > Cypriniformes > Cyprinidae > Ptychobarbus > Ptychobarbus kaznakovi. The sequence goes on from CM049813.1 coordinate 8,565,432, forward strand.
ATATCACCCTGCAGCCCAAGACCAGTTGCCCACTGAAGCTAAACAGGGTTGAGCCTGGTCAGTACCTGGATGGGAGACCTCCTGGGAAAACTAGGTTGCTGTTGGAAGAGGTGTTTGGGAGACCAGCCGTGGGGGGTGTCTGTGTGGGTCTTGTGGAAAAGTTTTTCTAATCAAAATATTAATTATTTGAATATAATCAAGTTGAATATAACCATTAATGTATCAATTCATCCCACTATTATAATCATGTGATTGCCTGCATGTATAGAAATCTGAATGAGAAGTGCAGACATAAGGTAAAGCTGCTTGTCATGTTTTTTTCCTTTAGGCAATGTATATAATGGGACCCTTGTTTTCACAGAACATAAAATTAAGGTCTCCTGACTGCATCGTGATCCCATAACAAACATGTATACAATGTATTGGACACGCCTAGAAAAATAACTGTATATAACAGAATGCAGAAAATCAGTCTGGAGATTTCTCTGCAGAGTTTTCTCGGCTCTATTGTCCCATGATAATAGAGTCTATATTCTGGCACCAAAATCCCAAGACTTCAAGAGTGATTCTTCACAGAAAAGGTGGATACCACCACTGTCTTCACGCCCCAGTATAGTGACGGGGACACTATACTGTCAAAAGTACTGTCTTTCGGATGAGATGTTAAACCGAGGTCCTGACTCTCTGGTCATTAAAAATCCCATGGCACTTCTCGTAAAGAGTAGGGGTGTAACCCCGGTGTTCTGGCCAAATTCCCACCACTGGCCCTTGTCAATCATGGCCTCCCAATAATCCCCATCCACTTGATTGGCTCTATGACTCTCTCTCCTCTCCACCTGTAGCTGCTGTGTGGTGAGCGCATTGGCGCCGTTGTCCTGTGGCAGCCGTCGCATCATCCAAGTGGATGCTGCACACTGGTGGTTGTTGAGGAGAGACCCCCCCCCCCATATGATTATAAAGTACTTTGGGTGTACAACAATACACAATAAAGCACTATATAAATGCCTCATTCATTCATTCATTCATAAAATTAAATAATGAAAAAGATTTTTATCTTCACCCACTTTGGCCTAAATATCTGCCATCCTTTTTTATTTTTGTGACCTTGAAAGGCGTTGTCTTTGTAATAGGGGAATTAGTTTGGCTGTAATTCTCAAACAACTTGCAAAATAGAAAAACCAGCATGACAAAGAATCGTGATAAAATCGCGAATCGTAATTCCCCTAGCCGAGGGGGAACAACATCACTCCCCCCCAGTCCACGATTGTGCCCTCCTAGCGCCATTTCGCCCCTGCCCCCCTGGAGGCCTGTGCACGCCACTGCACACACACACACACACACAAACATTTAACAATGTGCAGGAAGTGTTATTGTAACACTTGTTTTGCATTTGATAGCAAGACAAAAATAAAAACATGTACATGTAGAATAGTGTAGCATTGTCAAAATGTTAAACTGCAATACTGTAAAATAAGATTCAAAACACTTAAAATAAATATATAAATACATACATGCATACAAGCATCGAACCTGGAATGCAAAATTAGGGCTTCAGCCTTTTTTCCCTCTAAAACATCAAAATTGTAGCAATTTATTGAACAATGTGCAGAAAATGTTTGTGTTACAGGCTTTTGTTTTGTTTTAAACAGCATGTATATGTACAATATTAGTGTTGTAAGGTCAAAAAGTTAAGATTCACAAGTAAAATAGTAAAGAAACCAATCAAGTTAAAACAATAAAAAAAGAAAATCAGGAATACAAACACACGACTGCAGCTTTTTAGTCACACACGCACACATTAAAAAACATTTAACATAGTCCGGGAAGTGTTACTTGTAACAGTTGTTTTTCATTTGATAGCAAGACAAAACTAAAAACATGTACATATACAATTGTGTTGCATTGTCAAAATGTTAAATTGCAATACTATAAAATAAGATTCAAAACACTTCAAATAAATAAATAAATACATATATACATTTGTACAAGCACCAAACTTGGAATACAAAATTAGGGCTTTAGGCTTTTTTTTCCAATAAAGCATCAAAATTGTAGCAATTCATTGAACAATGTGCAGAAAATGCTTGTGTTAAAGGCTTTTTTGTTTTGTTTTAAACCGCATGCATGTTTACAACAGTGTTATACTGTCAAAAAGTGAAGATTCATGAGTAAAATAAAGAAACTAATCAAAATTAAAAACCATTTTTAAAGAAATTAAAAAAAAAAAAATCTTTAACTGTGCAGAAAGTGCTTGTGCGTATAGTTTTTTGTTGATGTTGCTTTGAATAGCAAGAGACAATAAAGAGCATGTATATGTACAATATTATTATTGTACTGTAAGCTTCACAAGTAAAATAGTTGTAAAAAAGTAAGATTAAACCATTCAAAAGTCAATTTTCAAATAAATATTTAAATATATGGAATGCAAAAACTGGGGTGCAGCTTTTTAAAATCACATGCACACACATAAAAAATTTATGAATTTAACAACGTGCACAAAGTGCTTTTGTGTGCGTGGTTTTTTTTCTTCTTTGAACAGCAAAAGACAATAGTTCATGTATGTATGCAATATTAGTGCTGAACTGTCAAAAATATAAACTTCAAAATTGAAATAGTTGAGAACCAAATTCAAAACTATTTTTAAATAAATGGAATACAAAAACCTTGAACACGAAAACAGGTCTGTTGGTTTTTAATATAAGCAAAATTCATATAACAATGTACAGAACACTATTAAAAACTGCTTACTGTATATTACTTGCTTTTTAAGAGTAAATTACAGAATTAAAACAATGTAACATTGTAACAATGTAATTTTAGAGATTCACAACCATTCTGATATGCTTTTCAAAAATAAAAACCAGCACCAACCCATCATTAAAACCAACAGCTAGACTTCGTATAAAAATAATATTGTTACTAATCATGTTTAAGTGTTTGTGGCATTTTTATTTAAGAGAAGTGCATGAGGTGGTACAAAGGGCTCCATGTGTCTGTGTGTTTTTATTACCTCTCTCATTGTGCCAGTTTGCGCAATTAGCTGTCCAGTTCAAGTACATTTCTTTGGAAAAAGCTCATACCTTCAATAGATATTCAAAGTTGTTCAGTTCATACAGGAATTTCAGCAGTCATGTAGGAATTTGATGTTTTGTTCCCTTCATCTCAGCCTTTGACCCTCATCCAGGATTTATTCCCAGGTTTAGAATTTCTTTTTAAGGGAAAGTAATTTTTTTTACGTGCCCAATTGGACAATTAGCCTAATTAACTTCAATTGGATAAAAAAGGAAGCATCAAAATGTGCAAATGATTTTGATATTATATTCAGTGTAAACCGTAAACCGTTCTAAATTTTGTAATGCAAATTATTTAATTTGATACAGCCCTATAGTATCTTATAACTACATTTATTAATCAAATGCAAGACATTTTACATAAAAATGATGCACACATTTAATAAAGTATAGAAGTAAATACAAATGCCCATGTAACCAAGATAGAACCCACAAAGCAGCTGGTTGAGAGGCACCGCTGGGATTCAAACCCAGGATCTCCTGTTTACAACACAGGCACTTTGACCAGATAAGCCACGGCACCCTGCTTCAGCCTGCCGTCTTTTGAAGACAAGGTTCTTGGGTCTCTGCACAGTTGGAACACTGTTCGAAAAGCAGAGGCACTGCCAGGGCCTAAAGTCCAAGATAGAACCCACAAAGCAAAGCAGCTGGTTGAGAGGCACCGCTGGGATTCGAACCCAGGATCTCCTGTTTACAAGACAGGCGCTTTGACCAGCTAAGCCACGGCACCCTGCTGCAGCCTGCCTTCTTTTGAAGCAGCTGAGGGGTGGTTCTCAAACCAAATTGGCTGCTGCTGCACTGGAGCTCCTCTGCATCCCGTTTGCGGAAAGAAAAACCACACACCCCAAGGTGGTGCTCGAGCACCATGCAAAGGCACCGCTGGGATTTGAACCCAGGATCTCCTGTTTACTAAACAGGCGCTTTAACCAACTAAGCCACGGCGCCAACCTGAACTCACGGACCATGGGAGGGCGACTCAAAGGATCAAATCATCAAGGTACGAGTTACCGCACAGCCTAAAAGAGTTGTTTTGACAACTGTGTCGGTGGTGGCCAGCTAGCCTCTGTGTTTGTTGGCAAAGCGGGCATCCCTGTATGCTTGGCCTCTGGGTGGGCGACTCATTGAATCAAAACATCCAGCAGTGGTGCCAACGGTCCACGGGCTGGACAGTTTAAGAGATAATTCACAACTTTCTGTTGCCTGAGGGCAACAATGTTTAATATAAAGGTCAACAAAAAGCCAAAAATGTCGACTCTGCTTAGTTGGAATGCTGTTTGAAAAGCAGAGGCACTGCCAGGGCCTAATGTCCAAGAAAAAAAAACAAAAGCAAATTCACTGGTTCAAAGGCACCACTAGGATTCAAACCCAGGATTTCCTGTTTGCAGGACAGGCGCTTTGACCAAGAAAGCCAAGGCACCCTGCTGCAGCCAGCCTTCTTTAGCAGCAGCTAAGAGGGGGTTCTCAAACCAAATCGGCTTCTGCTGCACTGGAGCTCCTCTGCATGACGTTTGCGTTCAGTTTTCGGAAAGAAAAACCACACACCCCAAGGTGGTGCTCGAGCACCATGCAAAGGCACCGCTGGTATTTGCATCCAGGATCTCCTGTTTACTAGACAGGCACTTTAACTAACTAAGCCACGGCGCCAACCTGAACTCACGGTCCATGGGAGGGCGACTCAAAGGATCAAATCATCAAGGTACGAGTTACCGCTGTGGTGGCTTCTGCCTTTTCTATGAAGACTCACTCTTGAAATCTTGGGGTTTTGATGCCAGAATATAGACTTTATTTCGAACAGAGAAATAAAGCCGAGACGTTCCTGCAGGAAGGATCTCCTGAATGATTTTTGTGTCCTCCTTAAATAGTGTCTCCTATAGGCGTGTTTAACACATTTCACATATATGCATTTTCCTTACACATACAATTTGCTTCCTCCCTAGAAGGAAGGAGCCCAAAGACCTTCCTTTGTTATAGTAAGGAAAGAGGTCTTAAACAGATGTTTCCTATCTCTAAGTCAGCACAATCCGTATATGCAGGCCTAGGACACACACACATATATATATACTTATAATGGAAGAATAACCTGATACATAAATGGCTAAATTCACCTTGATTATCCTTGATTAATTCATATTTTGACTAATAAAAATCTTCTACATATTTCCCCCTTTGAGACTTAGTAAGTCTCACATTTGCTTCGTTTCACCCAGAGTGCTAATTCAGAATCCAATCTTGTCTGTTAACACTACGTAGCGACTAAATAAGTCACACAGTTTTATCAAAAATGACTAGATTATGCAGCAGCACTCTGGCGGAGCATCAGGGCCAAACATCTCCCCCACACTTGACTATAGGATGGAGTAAAAGATCCTGTCTCCGTACCCCTTCATTTAATATAAAACAATGTTATAAGCATGAGCATGTAATTGGTTCACCATTTGCCTGTGGTTGTCATAGTCATAAAAGACAATAGAATTAAACATCAAAACATAAAAATTGTAACATCACAAAATATAACATAGTTGATCTTCAGCCCAGACACTTTGCGCATAGTTGATCTTCAGGTATGTTGTCAGACTTATTCTCTCTCCTCTCCTCTTCACCTGACTGGAGGATGTGAGTTCCTTGTGAATCTTATTTTGAGTTTTCTTCAGTTTGCACTTCATCTTGTGTCTCTTGTCTCTCCTCGTCCCTTTCTCCTGAATTATCTGCTTGTCTGTTTCTTTCTCTTTCCGTCCTTCTCTTGGGCACTCTAGTACAGTGGTTTAGATGATACCAGGTTGTGCTTCCCTCCACTTGGACTGCTGTTGGAGTAGCTCTCACCACTTTGTAGGGTCCTTCTCTCCTGGGCTCATTCCATTTTCTCCGGAATACCCTCAAATATACTTGGTCACCCGGAACAACTGGTGATGACGTCTCTGTTTCCTCTCTGGGCTCTTTTCTTTTTTCCTGTAAATAGATAACTTTATGTATGGCAGTTAATTTCTTCATATACGAGCGAAGTTCCATTTGTAATTGCTCTAGAGGCGGTCCTTTGTAGGGACCTCTACAATATGGCACAGGCATGGGTCGACCCGTAAGCATTTCATGCGGTGTCAAGTGCATGTTTCTGTTAGTTTGCATGCGATAACTCATTAGTGCAAGAGGTAATGCGTCAATCCAGTTAAGTTTAGTACTTTCACATATTTTGTTCAGTTTGGCCTTGATGGTTCCATTCAATCTCTCTACTGCCCCTTGGGATTGAGGATGGTAAATACACCCTAGTCTTTGCTTTATTCTTAATTGTTGCAGTACTTGTTTTACAGTTTTTTGTATGAATGCCGAGCCATTATCTGAACTTATTTCTGATGGTATACCAAATCTAGGAATTACTTCTCTTGTTATAAATTTAATTACTGTTCCTGCTCCTTGATCTGCTGATGGTACTGCCTCCACCCTCTTGCTAAATCTGTCTATGATCACAAGCATGTACCTTTTGCCTTGTACTCGCTTTATCATATCCACATAGTCCATTACCAAATGCTTAAATGGTCCTTCTGGTACTGGTATATGACCTATTGGTGTTGCTATCCCTTTCCTCACATTGTATTTGGCACAAACTTCACATGTGGACAAAAATTCATCCACCATTGCATGTAAATAAGGAGACCAAAATCCTTGCTGTTTAATTTTTCTTTACTACTTCCCCCCTTGAGCAATGGTCAAAACCATGCGCATCTGCAATGAGAATATTTAAAAGTGAAGTTGGTGCAACAATTTGTCCTTCATGTGCACGCCAGATCTCTCATGAGTCTTTTTTAGCTCCCCTTTGGTGCCACATTGATTGTTCATAGGGGCCTGCTTGTTGTTGAATTCTAATTATATCATCCAATTTAGGTTGAGGTTCTATTAGTACTACAGGTGCTAATACTGCTACCTTACATCCTGAAGCTTTTTTAGCTTCTAAATCTGCTGCATTGTTTCCCTTAAGGACATAATCATATCCCTTTTTATGTGCCTGATATTTGATTACTGCTAGTCTTTTTGGAAGCATCATAGCAGAAATTAATTGACCTATTTGTTCATCATGTTGGATGGGAGTCCCATCACTCTTTTTGAAACCTCTTTGCTTCCACACTGCTCCGAATAGATGACATACACCATGAGCATATGCTGAATCCGTGAAAATATTGGCTGTTTTTCCTTTTGCTAACTGACATGCAGCTGTAAGAGCTTTTAATTCTGCTAATTGAGCAGAACAGGGTTGTACACAATGTTGTGATATCACAGTTACAAATTCTTCTTTGTCACTCTTCACTACTGAATATCCTGTATGATTTCCTACATGGTCTTTAAAACTAGAACCATCTACGAAGTAAGTAACTTCTGCTTCCGTGATGGGTGTTGATTCAAGATCTGGTCGTAATCTTGTAAATGCCAATGACTCATTCACACAATCATGAGGTTTCCCTTCAAAAGCCAAAGGAATTAATTCAGCTGGATTAACTGTACGGCACCGTTTAACTGTAACATCTGGATATGTGAGTAGGGATGAATAGGCCAGAATTCGAGCTTGAGTCAGAACAAATTTCCCTTGTTCTAATAATTCCACAATTTTATGATGAGTATAAATAGTTACTGGGTATCCCATGGTTAGTGTGGATGCTTTTTCATAAGCATAATATACTGCTGCCAGGCCTTGTTGATAACATGGTGGGTAACCCTGTGCTACATTATCCAACTTTGTGCTGTAATAAGCTATAGGCTGTTTTTTCCTCCCACTACAAGTCTCTTGCACCAGTACAGCTGATGCATAACCCTCAACTCTATTTGCCACATACAAATGAAAGTTTTTAGAGTAGTCAGCCAGTCCCAACGTAGGGGCCTGTTGCAGCTCTTTTTTGATAGTCTCAAATGCTATTAAGGCATCTGTGTTCCATTTTAATGGATTTCTTAAATGTTGCAATCCTGCTTGTTTCATGATTTCTCTTAATGGCCCTGTCTTTACTGCATAGTCTTCTATCCAGTCGGCACTAAAGCCAGTCATTCCTAGGAAAGTCATCATTTGTCCTACTGTTTGAGGCAATGGTGCTTTACTTATGCCTTCTAACTGTGCTGGAGCTATAGCTCGTGTGCCAAATGCAATCAATATTCCCAAGTATTCAACTTGAGGCTGGCAATACTGTATTTTGTTTTGGGACACTTTGTGACCTCCTTATGCTAATTTTGTCAAGACCTTAATAGAGTCTCTATGACATTGTTCTAGTGAGGAAGAACAAATAATCAAATCATCCATATATTGTAATAGTGTACCAGCTATCACAAGATCTTCTAAATCTGCCTTTAAAATTCGATTAAATATGTGTGGTGAATGTTTAAATCCTTGAGGGATTCTGGTGTATGTATACTGTTTACCTGCATATGTAAAGGCAAATAAATATCTACTCTCTTCTGCTAGCGGCACACTGAAGTAAGCTGAGCAGAGATCAATTACCGTAAAGTATTTGGCATCAGGAGGGACATTCGTCAGTAACGTGTGTGGGTTTGGTACTTCAGCTGGCAAATCCTCTACTATTTCATTGATTGCTCGTAAGTCATGAACAAGTCACCATCTATTTTTGTCTGCTTTAATTACAGGCAAAATTGGAGTGTTACAGTAACTAGTTGTTTCTATTAATACTCCTGCCTTCACTAAACCTTCAATAGTGTTTTTTATCCCTACTTCAGCATCTGGATGCAAAGGGTATTGTGCTTTTCTGGGCAGACGTGCATCTGGCTTAAGTTGCACTCTTATTGGGTTTGCTGATGTTATTAATCCTATATCTGTGTCATGTTGAGACCATAGTTCAGTTGGTATCTGTTGCTCCACTTCCTTAAATAATTCAGTCTCAATTTTGTTTATTACTCCGGATGTTGTAGTCATCTGCGTTTTGTTATTTTGACCGATAACTACTTCCTGAGGAATTCCTAGCAAACTTGTTGCACATAAAATTTTGATATAATCTTGATCAGCTGAATGAAAAATCAACGGATATTCTGTTGGTTCCCATTTGCTTTGTCCTGCCTTTTTCATCATTGATCCTAAATCTTTTGCTTCCCGATTTTTTTCTACATATACTGCAATATGTGGGACAGAATCAGTTACAATGAACCATTTTTTAACAATTCACAATCTGGTATATTTAAAGCTGCTCCCTGTTTACCTATTAAGATGTACTGTGAGACTATTTCAATTTGTTGTTCTTTTGTTTCTTCCTGACATTTTTTGAATCATATATCATTGTGCAATGGAATTCTGATTTTGGTATCTGTGCTTCTGGAATCTAAGCCTCAATAAACTTTCCCCATTTATGAATTGTCTGACTCACATCTGGTTGTATGTGTCCTATCCAATAAACATTTGCTTTTGACTCTACAACCATCATCTGAGTTTCTATCCCTATTGTGTCTATATAGACTCCTTCTGAAGAACACCAAATTTGTAGGCCCAATTCTATATAGACACCTTCTGGACACAATTTACATAATGCATCTCTCCCTAACAAATTAACAGTCTGATTTGACACAAGAATCATTGTTACACTTTTATTTTTTGTTTGTAGACACACTGGAGCTGTCAATAAGCTGCAATTGTCCCGGAATCCTATTGTCTTTGCAAATTTTCCAGACAAGGGGAGATGTGACAAGAATTTGGGCAGTTACACTGGAGCTGTGTAATGGACACAGCTGTGCAATTGTCTGTCAATAGAATCCTATTGCTTGCAATTGTCCCGATTTTCCAGTACAAGGGGAAATGTTTCCAATTTTGAGGGGAGATGTGATGTATAATTTTGAATTTACACAAGTATAAAAAGCATTGGTGTGCCTTTCCCATTCTAAATGTGGCCTCTTCTTGATCAATCTTAGATTGTTAGCTTCTTGATCTGCTTTAGTTGTGACTCTCAAATGGAATCTAGGATCTCACCTCTGGGCATTCTCTGGGCACTGATTTGGACAATATCCTTGATTTGGACCTCCCCAAGGGTTTACTGATGCACCTGTGATGAGGCTGGTGCGGGCCCCCCACTCTCCCCCCTTTCACCCCAGGTGGCTGCAGCCATGAATTGGTTGGACAGTCAATTTTGTTATGTCCGTATTGTCCATATCCCCAGCACATTCTTGGAGGACCAGTATAAGGCTTGCCTCTTCCTTTCTGTCCTCTTTGTACAGTTTGTCTTTTCCATCCCATCGGCTCTGGTTGTTGAGTATAGACATTAATTATGGGTACAGGAATTGGGTGTGCATTTGGAGGGACTGCTTTACAGCTTGTGGCATGGCATCAATCACTGCATTTCTAAACAGTGTTGCCATTAATGGGTCTCCTTCTGGATTCCCTTCAGTCTCTTGTTTCCATCTTTTTAGCTGATTTTCTATGTCCAACAGCTGTTCTCCCTTTAATGATTTAGGGTCTAGTCTGATCGGATACTCAGCACGCAGTGCCTGCCACACTGCTGGACGGTATGCATCAAAAACAGTTCCATCCATGTAGTGAGAGTCCACAGCTCTATTTAGATTGGACGTTTGAAGAATTTCTTCCATCTTTGCTCCTCCAATAGTTTTTGCCAGCAGTGCTTTAATATCCCCCACAGCTAAAAGTTTGCCCATAGTTTCTTCTTCAAACACCTTAATCCACTTTCCAGCCCCCTCATGAATGTCTGGGAGGCGAGTGACCAGCCCCTCGAGGTCCTGTGAGGCCCAGGGGACATACTGTCCCTGTGCACCCTTGATTAAAATTGGGAGTTGTGCAGCCAGTTGTCTGAGGGTCCCCTTTTCTCTGCCCTGTTCCCATCTTCCTCTATCAAATGACTCCTCACCTTCATTCACATCCTCACTACTGTCGAACAACTTACTTCTCCCTCTTTCCAATTTATTTACCTCTTGTATCTTTTTTTTTCCTGAGTCTTTAATTTTTCTTCTCTATTTCCTTCTTCCATAGCCTCTACTTGCTTTTCATTTTCCCTATCTTTTCTCCTAATTTTTAACACACTTCCTCATATCCTGTTTTGCCTTCCTGGTTTGTTTTCATCATTTCTAATGCTATGCGTGCCTGTCTATAACAATCTATCGGTATATATCCTTCACTTTCTTTTATCTTTGTTTTTACATCTGGTTCCTTTTTATATTCCAACTCTACTTGTCCTTCCATTTGCATTTCCCCCGAAACTTCTACCGTGCCCTTAAGTATTGGGAATTGTCCCTCTTGGGGCAGATATGGGGGTGGTGTAAAAAACAATCTTTCCTTTTTCTTTATCTCTCTGTCTGCCTCCTTTAGGATTTTCCTTGCCTCTTTTATACTTTTTAATGCGTCATTTCCTTCTTTTTTGAACATGGCTATCACTTCTTTCTCTTTTTGTCGTTTTATCTCTCTTCTTTTTTTACTGATACTTTTAGTTTTATCATTTTTTATCAAAGTTTCCATTTCCTCACACATTGCCACATCAAATGTCCCTTCCTTTGGCCATTTTGTCATCATACTCTTAGTTCTCTTCTGCCATTTGTTTGAGATCTTGTTTATCAGTTCTTTACACAATGGATATTTTAATCCTAATATATCCACCGGAGTGGCAGCCATAATTTTTCCTATAATCTTACAATCTAATATTTAAGACTCTATATTTATTTTTCTATAGACAATTAATTTACTATTTTTTCCCACTTAATTTAACTATTTTCTCCTATTTTTAGTCTTTATTTTGTGACATGCCTCTATAAACATATTTTATTTTATTTTTTATTCTGTCTGATCCATGTAAACTTCCTGTATGAATTTAAGACTATTAACTCTATTTTATAATCACTCAATATCCAAAACTACAAAAATATTTGTTATATTTCTTTTACTTCTCTTCTATTTTTAGTTTTTTATCATTTTGTCTGTCCTCAAAAGTATTTTTCATATACTTATTTTTATTTTTATTTTTTTACTTAATACCTTGTTTTCACTTCTGCTGCATTGATCTCAGAAATGTTTTCCTTTTCTTATCACATAGACCTCTAAAATATAAAAAAGCATATAACAGATCTTGATTCAATCTTTATTGATACGCATTCACTCCATCTAGTCCCTTTATTCACACAGGGCTCATTCTTTCATTCTTTGTCCCTTTATTTATAGGGCTCATGCACTCATTCATCCCTCTCAGGTGGGCACGAGCCGCGTCCGCCTCTGCCAGGCCCCACCAAAGGGACGGTCCAGGAGGGGTGCGCAGCTCTTGCCCACCTGATACGGAATTTATTTTCTCATACAACATCAGTCATTCACACAGACACAGACACTTAAACAGACTACACTACACTACACTCTTCCTGAGTGACCTGTCAGTTCTCCTGCTCTTTCACTGATACACTTCCTCAACACAGTAAAAAAACAGCACCTGCAGGAATTTTTGCCTTCCCGTGCAGACTCTGTAACCTATTTTTTTAAATAAACAGAGCGGGTAGCCGCAGGACATTGAACGTGTTCTTGCCTACCGTTGCAGACCTCTGTAACCTTATTTTTTTTAAATAAAACAGAGCGGTAGCCGTAGGACTTTGCGCGCTTTCCTATATTTTATATGCTTCACGTTTAATGTTATCCGTCAAGGGCCCACTTAACACCAAACACAGATCATTGCATGCAATTAGTTATCTGGAATCAAAACCCCATTTTTTTTATCTTTGTTCCTTAAATTTGGAAGAGTAATTTTAAGTGTCCTCACAACCAAAGTAAACCAGCAAACAGCATAAACTAATTAAGCAAAAACTGCTTACCTTTTTAAATCTTCATAGTGGCCACTGTTTATGCTGTTCGTCAGTCCACCCGAAGTGGTAGTCCACCTTGTTGCTCCTTTCCAGTCCCTGTTCGGGCGCCAAAATGTGGTGGCTTCTGCCTTTTCTATGAAGACTCACTCTTGAAATCTTGGGGTTTTGATGCCAGAATATAGACTTTATTTCGAACAGAGAAATAAAGCCGAGACGTTCCTGCAGGAAGGATATCCTGAATGATTTTGATGTCCTCCTTAAATAGTGTCTCCTATAGGCGTGTTTAACACATTTCACATATATGCATTTTCCTTACACATACAATTTGCTTCCTCCCTAGAAGTAAGGAGCCCAAAGACCTTCCTTTGTTAAAGTAAGGAAAGAGGTCTTAAAAAACAGATGTTTCCTATCTCTAAGTCAGCACAATCCGTATTATGCAGGCCTAGGACACACACACATATATATATACTTATAATGGAAAGAATAACCTGATACATAAATGGCTAAATTCACCTTGATTATCCTTGATTAATTCATATTTTGACTAATACAAATCTCTACAACCGCACAGACTAAAAGAGTAGTTTTTGACAACTGTGTCGGTGGTGGAGCTAGCCTCTGTGTTTGTTGGCAAAGCGGGCACCCGTATGCCCTGGCCTCGTTGGGCGACACATTGAATCAAAACATCAGCAGTGGTGCCAACGGTCCACGGGCTGGACAGTTTAGAGATAATTACAACTTTCTTTTGCCTGAGGACAACAATGTGCAATATAAAGGTCAACAAAAGCCAAATGTTGACTCTGTTGGACTCGAACCCACAACCTTTGAATGGCCTCACCCAGCCAGTCTAGAAGTCCAATGCGCTATCCATTGCGCCAAGAGCCACACTTTAAGACTTATTTTGGCTTGTGTGAGCGTTTACCGTGAGATCGGTGGGTAGGAAGGACCAAGGACCTTGGGTCTCTGCGCAGTTGAGAATGCCTGTTCAAAAGCAGAGGCACTGCCAGGGCCTAAAGTCCAGATAGAACCCACAAAGCACTAGCAGCCAGGTTGAGAGGCGCCGGAGGATTCAAACCGGATCTCCTGTAAACAAGACAGGCGCTTTGACCAGCTAAGCCACGGCGACCCTGCTGCAGCCTGCCTTCTTTTGAAGCAGCTGAAAGGTGGTTCCTTTAACCAAATTGGTGCTGCTCACTGGAGCTCCCTCTGCATCCCGTTTGCGTCAGTTTTCGGAAAGAAAAACCACACACCTCAAGGTGGTGCTGCGAGCACCAGTAAAGGCAGCCTGCTGGGATTTGAACCCAGGATCCTGTTTACTAAACAGGCGCTTAACCAACCAGGCCCGTAGCCCATTAGTCGAGGTAAAAGCAAAGAAGCAAGAAGAGGCACAGCGACGTGAGTTCGCGTCCCGCACCGAACCAGTGGATGAAATTCGTGGAATGTGTCCTTTAAACGCTGCAAGTGCACGCGTGTGTCATCGTCATTGTCCCCCTTAGTTTTAATCGAACGTAAATTCGTCCTCGTACTTTAATTTGAGCACTCTCCAACGAAAACACTCTCTCGTTATGTATTTTTTCGTCTTACCATCCGCCGGGAGGGCGCTCTCTCTCAACAGAATGTCCAAAACGGACCCACCGAAGCACTAATTTGTGACACTTTTTTTACAGTATAGAAACTAAAAATTAAATTTTCTGCCCTATTCTGACTGTTGATTATTGTGTGTTTAGTAATGTAATACTGGAAGACATTTTTTGATGTTTACAGCTTTTTATTGTGATAATACAAATAGGCCCAAAAAACAATGTGAGAGACAAGATTAACAACCTTTTTATTTGCAAAGATTTAATCAATAAAAATGAGGGGAACAGCAGTGCCATTTCACACATCAAGTGAATAATAATAAAAGCAAAAACCAAACCAAACATTTGCAGTGCAATTTTGATTAATCAGTCAAAGAAAATAATAAATAGTAAACCAAACAAACATTTGCATGCAATTTGATAAATCAGTCAAAGAAAATAATAAATAGTAAACCAAAACAAACAATTTCCCCAGTACTGCAATTTTGTCTTAGCCTAAATAAATAATAAAACAAAGCTCACATAAATAACAAGGTAAACGTACCATTATATATAAATAAATAATGTATGTTTACTTGTTATTTATGTGTGAGATGTTTATTATTATTCATATAATACATTTTTATATTTCCCAGCAGAAGAAACAGCAGGGAAGAAAAAATCTAAAAAAAAGAACCAAGATGACATATTGATATCTTTGCAAATAATTACTAATGATTAATTAAAGCAGACAACGGAAGTTGGAGTAAATAGCTTTGACCACTGTGGTAACATATCAATTTTACATAATATAATATGTTATTAGGGAACTAATGCATTATGGCACATTTAACTGATAACAATGTATTTATTACGTAATCTATGAATCATGTTGAATGTTTATTAGTTGCTGATGTAATGTTAGTAATCATTAGTAACTATCCATAAACTCATGATTAAGCCATTATTAACGCATATTATGCACTAGTATTGTAAGAGTGTTAACTTTTTTATTGAAAAAACACTGACTTACTTTGCAAATGAACGTTATAATCTTACTTTATAATCCGTAAATCTCCGGGAGTTCGGTGTTTGATCAATTAGGCCTATTCGTTACTAAGCAGAATCACGGATGCGATACGAACGCTGATTGGCCATAACGTACGTTTCATGGTTGCAATCGGGAACGTGATTGGCTGTCATAACCAAGAATAACCACGACCTACAGGTGGCATGAAGCGCCACAGAGCCTCACTTAAAGACTTATTTTGGCTTGTGTGAGCCCTTTACCGTGAGATCGGTGGGTAGGAAGGACAAGGTCCTTGGGTCTCTGCGCAGTTGGAATGCTGTTCGAAAAGCAGAGGCACTGCCAGGGCCTAAAGTCCAAGATAGAACCCACAAAGCAGCTGGTTAAGAGGCACCGCTGGGATTCGAACCCAGGATCTCCTGTTTACAAGACAGGCGCTTTGACTAGCTAAGCCACGGCACCCTGCTGCAGCCTGCCTTCTTTTGAAGCAGCTGAAAGGTGGTTCTTAAACCAAATTGGCTGCTGCTGCACTGGAGCTCCTCTGCATCCCGTTTGCGTTCAGTTTTCGGAAATAAAAACCACACATCTCAAGGTGGTGCTCGAGCACCATGCAAAGGCACTGCTGGGATTTGAACCCAGGATCTCCTGTTTACTAAACAGGCGCTTTAACCAACTAAGCCACGCGTCCCCCAACCTGGACTCACGACCATGGGAGGGCGACTCAAAGGATCAAATCATCAAGGTACGAGTTATCGCACAGCCTAAAAGAGTTTGTTTTGACAACTGTGTCGGTGGTGGCCAGCTAGCCTCTGTGTTTGTTGGCAAAGCGGGCACCCTGTATGCTGGCCTCTGGGTGGGCGACTCATTGAATCAAAACATCCAGCAGCAGTGTTGCCAACGGTCCACGGGCTTGACAGTTTAAGAGATAATTCACAACTTTCTTTTGCCTGAGGGCAACAATGTGCAATATAAAGGTCAACAAAAGCCAAAATGTTGACTTGTGGACTCGAACCCACAACCTTGAATGGCCTCACCGCGTCTAGAAGTCCAATGCGCTATCCATTGTGCCACAGAGCCTCACTTAAAGACTTATTTTGCTTGTGTGACCCTTTACCGTGAGATCGGTGGGTAGGAAGGACAATGTCCATGGGCTCTGCAGTTTGAACGCTGTTCGAAAGCAAGGCACTGCCAGGCCTAAAGTCCAAGATAGAACCCCAAAGCAAAGCTGCTGGTTGAAGAGGCACCGCTGGGATTCGAACCCAGGATCTCCTGTTTACAAGACAGGCGCTTTGACCACCAAGCCACGGCACCTGCTGCCAGCCTGCCTTTTTTTGAAGCAGCTGAAAGGTGGTTCTTAAACCAAATTGGCTGCTGCTGCACTGGAGCTCCTCTGCATCCGTTTGCGTTCAGTTTTCGGAAAGAAAACCCACACACCTCAAGGTGGTGCTCGAGCACCATGCAAAGGCAACTGCTGGGATTTGAACCCAGGATCTCCTGTTTTACTAAACAGGCGCTTTAACCAACTAAGCCACAGAACCACCTGTACTCATGGACCATGGGAGGGCGACTCAAGGATCAAATCATCAAGGTACGAGTTACCGCACAGCCAAAAAGAGTTGTTTGACAACTGTGTCGGTGGTGGCCAGCTAGCCTCTGTGTTTGTTGGCAAAGCGGGCAACCCTGTAGCTTGGCCTCTGGGTGGGCGGCCTCATTGAATCAAAAAACATCAGCAGTGGTGCCAACGGTCCACGGGCTGGACAGTTTAAGAGATAATTCAAAAACTTTCTTTTGCCTGAGGGCAACAATGTGCAATATAAAGGTCAACAAAAAGCCAAAATGTTGACTCTGGTGGGTACTCGAAACCCACAACCTTTGAATGGCCTCACCCCGGCAGTCTAGAAGTCCGATGCGCTATCCATTGCGCCACAGAGCCTCACTTAAAGACTTATATTGGCTTGTGTGAGCCCTTTTACCGTGAGATCGGTGGGTAGAAGGACAAGGTCCTTGGTCACTGCGCAGTTGGAAATGCTGAACGAAAAGCAGAGGCACTGCCAGGGCCTAAAGTCCAAGATAGAACCCACAAAGCAAAGCAGCTGGGATTTTAACCCAGGATCTCCTGTTTACTAAACAGGCGCTTTAACCAACTAAGCCACGGCGCCAACCTGGACTCACGGACCATGGGAGGGCGACTCAAAGGATCAAATCATCAAGGTACGAGTTATCGCACAGCCTAAAAGAGTTGTTTTGACAACTGTGTCGGTGGTGGACAGCTAGCCTCTGTGTTTGTTGGCAAAGCGGGCACCCTGTATGCCTGGCCTCTGGTAGGGCGACTCATTGAATCAAAACATCCAGCAGTGGTGCCAACGGTCCACGGGCTGGACAGTTTAAGAGATAATTCACAACTTTCTTTTGCCTGAGGGCAACAATGTGCAATATAAAGGTCAACAAAAAGCCAAAATGTCGACTCTGCTTAGTTGGAATGCTGTTTGAAAAGCAGAGGCACTGCCAGGGCCTAATGTCCAAGAAAAAAAAACATAAGCAAATTCACTGGTTCAAAGGCACCACTAGGATTCAAACCCAGGATCTCCTGTTTGCAGGACAGGCGCTTTGACCAAGAAAGCCAAGGCACCCTGCTGCAGCCAGCCTTCTTTAGCAGCAGCTAAGAGGGGGTTCTCAAACCAAATCGGCTTCTGCTGCACTGGAGCTCCTCTGCATGACGTTTGCGTTCAGTTTTCGGAAAGAAAAACCACACACCCCAAGGTGGTGCTCGAGCACCATGCAAAGGCACCGCTGGTATTTGCATCCAGGATCTCCTGTTTACTAGACAGGCACTTTAACTAACTAAGCCACGGCACCAACCTGAACTCACGGTCCATGGGAGGGCGACTCAAAGGATCAAATCATCAAGGTACGAGTTACCGCTGTGGTGGCTTCTGCCTTTTCTATGAAGACTCACTCTTGAAATCTTGGGGTTTTGATGCCAGAATATAGACTTTATTCCGAACAGAGAAATAAAGCCGAGATGTTCCTGCAGGAAGGATCTCCTGAATGATTTTTGTGTCCTCCTTAAATAGTGTCTCCTATAGGCGTGTTTAACACATTTCACATATATGCATTTTCCTTACACACACAATTTGCTTCCTCCCTAGAAGGAAGGAGCCCAAAGATCTTCCTTTGTTATAGTAAGGAAAGAGGTCTTAAACAGATGTTTCCTATTTCTAAGTCAGCACAATCGGTATATGCAGGCCTAGGACACACACACATATATATATATACTTATAATGGAAGAATAACCTGATACATAAATGGCTAAATTCCACCTTGATTATCCTTGATTAATTCATATTTTGACTAATAAAAATCTTCTACATATTTCCCCCTTTGAGACTTAGTAAGTCTCACGTTTGCTTCGTTTCACCCAGAGTGCTAATTCAGAATCCAATCTTGTCTGTTAACACTACGTAGCGACTAAATAAGTCACACAGTTTTATCAAAAATGACTAGATTATGCAGCAGCACACTCTGGCGGAGCATCAGGGCCAAACATCTCCCCCACACTTGACTATAGGATGGAGTAAAAGATCCTGTCTCCGTACCCCTTCATTTAATATAAAACAATGTTATAAGCATGAGCATGTAATTGGTTCACCATTTGCCTGTGGTTGTCATAGTCATAAAAGACAATAGAATTAAACATCAAAACATAAAAATTGTAACATCACAAAATATAACATAGTTGATCTTCAGCCCAGACACTTTGCGCATAGTTGATCTTCAGGTATGTTGTCAGACTTATTCTCTTCTCTCTCCTCTCCTCTCACCTGACTGGAGGATGTGAGTTCCTTGTGAATCTTATTTTGAGTTTTCTTCAGTGTGCACTTCATCTTGTGTCTCTTGTCTCTCCTCGTCCCTTTCTCCTGAATTATATGCTTGTCTGTTTCTTTCTCTTCCGTCCTTCTCTTGGGCACTCTAGTACAGTGGTTTAGATGATACCAGGTTGTGCTTCCCTCCACTTGGACTGCTGTTGGAGTAGCTCTCACCACTTTGTAGGGTCCTTCTCTCCTGGGCTCATTCCATTTTCTCCGGAATACCCTCAAATATATTTGTCACCACCGAACAACTGGTGATGACGTCTCTGTTTCCTCTCTGGGCTCTTTTCTTTTTTCCTGTAAATAGATAACTTTATGTATGGCAGTTAATTTCTTCATATATGAGCGAAGTTCCATTTGTAATTGCTCTAGAGGCGGTCCTTTGTAGGGACCTCTACAATATGGCACAGGCATGGTTCGACCCGTAAGCATTTCATGCGTTGTCAAGTGCATGTTTCAGTTAGTTTGCATGCGATAACTCATAGTGCAAGAGGTAATGCGTCAATCCAGTTAAGTTTAGTACTTTCACATATTTTGTTCAGTTTGGCCTTGATGGTTCCATTCAATCTCTCTACTGCCCCTTGGATTGAGGATGGTAAAATACACCCTAGTCTTTGCTTTATTCTTAATTGTTGCAGTACTTGTTTTACAGTTTTTTGTATGAATGCCGAGCCATTATCTGAACTTATTTCTGATGGTATACCAAATCTAGGAATTACTTCTCTTGTTATAAATTTAATTACTGTTCCTGCTCCTTGATCTGCTGATGGTACTGCCTCCACCCTCTTGCAAAATCTGTCTATGATCACAAGCATGTACCTTTTGCCTTGTACTCGCTTTATCATATCCACATAGTCCATTACCAAATGCTTAAATGGTCCTTCTGGTACTGGTATATGACTATTGGTGTTGCTATCCCTTTCCTCACATTGTATTTGGCACAAACTTCACATGTGGACAAAAATTCATCCACCATTCATGTAAAATAAGGAGACCAAAATCCTTGCTGTTTAATTTTTCTACTACTTCCCCCCTTGAGCAATGGTCAAAACCATGCGCATCTGCAATGAGAATATTTAAAAGTGAAGTTGGTGCAACAATTTGTCCTTCATGTGCACGCCAGATCTCTCATGAGTCATTTTTAGCTCCCCTTTGGGGCCACATTGATTGTTCATAGGGCCTGCTTGTTGTTGAATTCTAATATATCACCAATTTAGGTTGAGGTTCTATTAGTACTACAGGTGCTAATACTGCTACCTTACATCCTGAAGCTTTTTTAGCTTCTAAATCTGCTGCAGCATTGTTTCCCTAAGGACATAATCATATATCCCTTTTTATGTGCCATAATTTGATTACTGCTAGTCTTTTTGGAAGCATCATAGCAGAAATTAATTGACCTATTTGTTCATCATGTTGGATGGGAGTCCATCACTTTTTTGGAAACCTCTTTCTTCCACACTGCTCCGAATAGATGACATACACCATGAGCATATGCTGAATCCGTGAAAATATTGGCTGTTTTTCCTTTTGCTAACTGACATGCAGCTGTAAGAGCTTTTAATTCTGCTAATTGAGCAGAACAGGGTTGTACACAATGGTGATGTGATATCACAGTTACAATTCTTCTTTGTCACTCTTCACTACTGAATATCCTGTATGATTTCCTCATGGTCTTTTAAAACTAGAACCATCTACGAAGTAAGTAACTTCTGCTTCCGTGATGTGGTTTGATTCAAGATCTGGTCGTAATCTTGTAAATGCCAATGACTCATTCACACAATCATGAGGTTTTCCCTTCAAAAGCCAAAGGAATTAATCAGCTGGATTAACTGTACGGCACCGTTTAACTGTAACATCTGGATATGTGCGTAGGGATAATAGGCCCGAATTCGAGCTTGAGTCAGAACAAATTTCCCCTTGTTCAATAATTTCCACAATTTTATGATGAGTATAAATAGTTACTGGGCAAGAAGGTGGAAGAGTACAAAAATATTGTACTCAAGTAAAAGTACCATTACAATACTGAAATTTTACTTAAGTACAAGTAAAAGTACCGTCTAAAAATATACTCAAGTAAAAAAGTAAAAAGTAGCTCATTTAAAATTTACTCAGAGTAAAAGTACAT
>CM049813.1:8586938-8663678 GCA_027422405.1 Ptychobarbus kaznakovi
AATTCCCACCACTGGCCCTTGTCAATCATGGCCTCCCAATAATCCCCATTCCTCTTGATTGCTCTATGACTCGGTCTCTCCTCTCCACCTGTAGCTGCTGTGTGGTGAGCGCAATTGGCGCCGTTTGTCCTGTGGCAGCCGTCGCATCATCCAAGTGGATGCTGCACACTGGTGGTTGTTGAGGAGAGACCCCCCCCCCCCCCCATATGATTATAAAGTACTTTGGGTGTACAACAATACACAATAAAGCACTATATAAATGCCTCATTCATTCATTCATTCATAAAATTAAATAATGAAAAAGATTTTTATCTTCACCCACTTTGGCCTAAATATCTGCCATCCTTTTTTATTTGTGTGACCTTGAAAGGCGTTGTCTTTGTAATAGGGGAATTAGTTTGGCTGTAATTCTCAAACAACTTGCAAAATAGAAAAACCAGCATGACAAAGAATCGTGATAAAATCGCGAATCGTAATTCCCCTAGCCGAGGGGGAAACAACATCACTCCCCCCCAGTCCACGATTGTGCCCTCCTAGCGCCATTTCGCCCCTGCCCCCCTGGAGGCCTGTGCACGCCACTGCACACACACACACACACACACACACACACACACACACACACACACACACACACACACACAAACATTAACAATGTGCAGGAAGTGTTATTGTAACACTTGTTTTGCATTTGATAGCAAGACAAAAATAAAAACATGTACATGTAGAATAGTGTAGCATTGTCAAAATGTTAAACTGCAATACTGTAAAATAAGATTCAAAACACTTAAAATAAATATATAAATACATACATGCATACAAGCATCGAACCTGGAATGCAAAATTAGGGCTTCAGCCTTTTTTCCCTCTAAAACATCAAAATTGTAGCAATTTATTGAACAATGTGCAGAAAATGTTTGTGTTACAGGCTTTTGTTTTGTTTTAAACAGCATGTATATGTACAATATTAGTGTTGTAAGGTCAAAAAGTTAAGATTCACAAGTAAAATAGTAAAGAAACCATTCAAGTTAAAACAATAAAAAAAGAAAATCAGGAATACAAACACACGACTGCAGCTTTTTAGTCACACACGCACACATTAAAAAACATTTAACATAGTCCGGGAAGTGTTACTTTGTATCAGTTGTTTTTTTTCATTTGATAGCAAGACAAAACTAAAAACATGTACATATACAATTGTGTTGCATTGTCAAAATGTTAAATTGCAATACTATAAAATAAGATTCAAAACACTTCAAATAAATAAATAAATACATATATACATTTGTACAAGCACCAAACTTGGAATACAAAAATTAGGCTTTAGGCTTTTTTTTCCAATAAAGCATCAAAATTGTAGCAATTCATTGAACAATGTGCAGAAAATGCTTGTGTTAAAGGCTTTTTTGTTTTGTTTTAAACCGCATGCATGTTTACAACAGTGTTATACTGTCAACAAGTTAAAATTCATGAGTGAAATAAAGAAACTAATCAAAATTAAAAACCATTTTTAAAGAAATTAAAAAAAAGAAATCTTAACTGTGCAGAAAGTGCTTGTGCGTATAGTTTTTTGTTGATGTTGCTTTGAATAAAAGAGACAATAAAGAGCATGTATATGTACAATATTATTATTGTACTGTAAGCTTCACAAGTAAATAGTTGTAAAAAATAAGATTAAACCATTCAAAAGTCAATTTTCAAATAAATATTTAAATATATGGAATGCAAAAACTGGGGTGCAGCTTTTTAAAATCACATGCACACACATAAAAAAATAATGAATTTAACAACGTGCACAAAGTGCTTTTGTGTGTGCGTGGTTTTTTTTTCTTCTTTGAACAGCAAAAGACAATAGTTCATGTATGTATGCAATATTAGTGCTGAACTGTCAAAAATATAAACTTCAAAATTGAAATAGTTGAGAACCAAATTCAAAACTATTTTTAAATAAATGGAATACAAAAACCTTGAACACGAAAACAGGTCTGTTGGTTTTTAATATAAGCAAAATTCATATAACAATGTACAGAACACTATTAAAACTGCTTACTGTATATTACTTGCTTTTTAAGAGTAAATTACAGAATTAAAACAATGTAACATTGTAACAATGTAATTTTAGAGATTCACAACCATTCTGATATGCTTTTCAAAAATAAAAACCAGCACCAACCCATCATTAAAACCAACAGCTAGACTTCGTATAAAAATAATATTGTTACTAATCATGTTTTAAGTGTTTGTGGCATTTTTATTTAAGAGAAGTGCATGAGGTGGTACAAAGGGCTCCATGTGTCTGTGTGTTTTTATTACCTCTCTCATTGTGCCAGTTTGCGCAATTAGCTGTCAGTTCAAGTACATTTCTTTGGAAAAGCTCATACCTTCAATAGATATTCAAAGTTGTTCAGTTCATACAGGAATTTCAGCAGTCATGTAGGAATTTGATGTTTGTTCCCTTCATCTCAGCCTTTGACCCTCATCCAGGATTTATTCCCAGGTTTAGAATTTCTTTTTAAGGGAAAGTAATTTTTTTTACGTGCCCAATTGGACAATTAGCCTAATTAACTTCAATTGGATAAAAAAGGAAGCATCAAAATGTGCCGTCTTTTGAAGACAAGGTCCTTGGGTCCTGCACAGTTGGAACACTGTTCGAAAAGCAGAGGCACTGCCAGGGCCTAAAGTCCAAGATAGAACCCACAAAGCAGCTGGTTGAGAGGCACCGCTGGGATTCGAACCCAGGATCTCCTGTTTACAAGACAGGCGCTTTGACCAGCCAAGCCATGGCACCCTGCTGCAGCCTGCCTTCTTTTGAAGCAGCTGAGGGGTGGTTCTCAAACCAAATTGGCTGCTGCTGCACTGGAGCTCCTCTGCATCCCGTTTGCGGAAAAGAAAAACCACACACCCCCAAGGTGGTGCTCGAGCACCATGCAAAGGCACCACTGGGATTTGAACCCAGGATCTCCTGTTTACTAAACAGGCACTTTAACCAACTAAGCCACGGCGCCAACCGAACTCACGGACCATGGGAGGGAAAACTCATAAGGATCAAATCTTCTACACCGCACAGACTAAAAGAGTTGTTTTGACAACTGTGTCGGTGGTGGCCAGCTAGCCTCTGTGTTTGTTGGCAAA
Organism: Ptychobarbus kaznakovi; assembly: GCA_027422405.1. Taxonomy (NCBI): domain Eukaryota; kingdom Metazoa; phylum Chordata; class Actinopteri; order Cypriniformes; family Cyprinidae; genus Ptychobarbus; species Ptychobarbus kaznakovi. The sequence continues at coordinate 8,590,068 of CM049813.1, forward strand.
GCGGGCATCCCTGGCATCTTGCCCTGTGGGGGACTCATTGAATCAAAACATCCAGCAGTGTGCCAACGGTCCACGGCTGGACAGTTTAAGAGATAATTCACAACTTTCTTTTGCCTGAGGGCAACAATGTGCAATATAAAGGTCAACAAAAAGCCAAATGTTAACTCATGGTGGGACTACTCAAACCACAACCTTTGAATGGCTCACCCGGCAGTCTAGAAGTCCAATGTGCATCCATTGCGCCACAGACCTCACTTAAAGACTTATTTTGCTCGTGTGAGCCCTTTACCGTGAAATCTGGTAGGAGGACAAGGTCCTTGGGTCTCTGCGCAGTTGGAATGCTGTTCGAAAAGCAGAGGCACTGCCAGGGCCTAATGTCCAAGAAAAAAAAACAAAGCAAATTCACTGGTTCAAAGGCACCACTAGGATTCAACCCAGGATCTCCTGTTTGCAGGACAGGCGCTTTGACCAAGAAAGCCAGGCACCCTGCTGCAGCCAGCATTCTTTAGCAGCAGCTAAGAGGGGTTTCTCAAACCAAATCGGCTTCTGCTGCACTGGAGCTCCTCTGCATGACGTTTGCGTTCAGTTTTCGGAAAGAAAAACCACACCCCCAAGGTGGTGCTCGAGCACCATGCAAAGGCAACCGCTGGTATTTGCATCCAGATCTCCTGTTTACTAGACAGGCACTTTAACTAACTAAGCCACGGCGCCAACCTGAACTCACGGTCCATGGGAGGGCGACTCAAAGGATCAAATCATCAAGGTACGAGTTACCGCTGTGGTGGCTTCTGCCTTTTCTATGAAGACTCACTCTTGAAATCTTGGGGTTTTGATGCCAGAATATAGACTTTATTTCGAACAGAGAAATAAAGCCGAGACGTTCCTGCAGGAAGGATCTCCTGAATGATTTTTTTGTCTTCCTTAAATAGTGTCTCCTATAGGCGTGTTTAACACATTTCACATATATGCATTTTCCTTACACATACAATTTGCTTCCTCCCTAGAAGGAAGGAGCCCAAAGATCTTCCTTTGTTATAGTAATGAAAGAGGTCTTAAACAGATGTTTCCTATTTCTAAGTCAGCACAATCCGTATATGCAGGCCTAGGACACACACACATATATATATACTTATAATGGAAGAATAACCTGATACATAAATGGCTAAATTCACCTTGATTATCCTTGATTAATTCATATTTTGACTAATAAAAATCTTCTACATATTTCCCCCTTTGAGACTTAGTAAGTCTCACATTTGCTTCGTTTCACCCAGAGTGCTAATTCAGAATCCAATCTTGTCTGTTAACACTACGTAGCGACTAAATAAGTCACACAGTTTTATCAAAAATGACTAGATTATGCAGCAGCACTCTGGCGGAGCATCAGGGCCAAACATCTCCCCCACACTTGACTATAGGATGGAGTAAAAGATCCTGTCTCCGTGCCCCTTCATTTAATATAAAACAATGTTATAAGCATGAGCATGTAATTGGTTCACCATTTGCCTGTGGTTGTCATAGTCATAAAAGACAATAGAATTAAACATCAAAACATAAAAATTGTAACATCACAAAATATAACATAGTTGATCTTCAGCCCAGACACTTTGCGCATAGTTGATCTTCAGGTATGTTGTCAGACTTATTCTCTCTCCTCTCCTCTTCACCTGACTGGAGGATGTGAGTTCCTTGTGAATCTTATTTTGAGTTTTCTTCAGTGTGCACTTCATCTTGTGTCTCTTGTCTCTCCTCGTCCCTTTCTCCTGAATTATCTGCTTGTCTGTTTCTTTCTCTTTCCGTCCTTCTCTTGGGCACTCTAGTACAGTGGTTTAGATGATACCAGGTTGTGCTTCCCTCCACTTGGACTGCTGTTGGAGTAGCTCTCACCACTTTGTAGGGTCCTTCTCTCCTGGGCTCATTCCATTTTCTCCGGAATACCCTCAAATATATTTGGTCACCCGGAACAACTGGTGATGACGTCTCTGTTTCCTATCTGGGCTCTTTTATTTTTTCCTGTTAACAGATAACTTTATGTATGGCAGTTAATTTCTTCATATACGAGCGAAGTTCCATTTGTAATTGCTCTAGAGGCGGTCCTTTGTAGGGACCTCTACAATATGGCACAGGCATGGGTCGACCCGTAAGCATTTCATGCGGTGTCAAGTGCATGTTTCTGTTAGTTTGCATGCGATAACTCATTAGTGCAAGAGGTAATGCGTCAATCCAGTTAAGTTTAGTACTTTCACATATTTTGTTCAGTTTGGCCTTGATGGTTCCATTCAATCTCTCTACTGCCCCTTGGGATTGAGGATGGTAAATACACCCTAGTCTTTGCTTTATTCTAATTGTTGCAGTACTTGTTTTAACAGTTTTTTGTATGAATGCCGAGCCATTATCTGAACTTATTTCTGATGTATACCAAATCTAGGAATACTTCTCTTGTTATAAATTTAATTACTGTTCCTGCTCCTTGATCTGCTGATGGTACTGCCTCCACCCTCTTGCTAAATCTGTCTATGATCACAAGCAATGTACCTTTTGCCTTGTACTCGCTTTATCATACCACATAGTCCATTACCAAATGCTTAAATGGTCCTTCTGGTACTGGTATATGACATATTGGTGTTGCTATCCCTTTCCTCACATTGTATTTGGCACAAACTTCACATGTGGACAAAAATTCATCCACCATTGCATGTAAATAAGGAGACCAAAATCCTTGCTGTTTAATTTTTCTTTACTACTTCCCCCCCTTGAGCAATGGTCAAAACCATGCGCATCTGCAATGAGAATATTTAAAAGTGAAGTTGGTGCAACAATTTGTCCTTCATGTGCACGCCAGATCTCTCATGAGTCATTTTTAGCTCCCCTTTGGTGCCACATTGATTGTTCATAGGGGCCTGCTTGTTGTTGAATTCTAATATATCATCCAATTTAGGTTGAGGTTCTATTAGTACTACAGTGCTAATACTGCTACCTTACATCCTGAAGCTTTTTTAGCTTCTAAATCTGCTGCATTGTTTCCCTTAAGGACATAATCATATCCCTTTTTATGTGCCTGATATTTGATTACTGCTAGTCTTTTTGGAAGCATCATAGCAGAAATTAATTGACCTATTTGTTCATCATGTTGGATGAGTCCCATCACTCTTTTTGAAACCTCTTTGCTTCCACACTGCTCCGAATAGATGACATACACCATGAGCATATGCTGAATCCGTGAAAATATTGGCTGTTTTTCCTTTTGCTAACTGACATGCAGCTGTAAAGCTTTTAATTCTGCTAATTGAGCAGAACAGGGTTGTACACAATGTTGTGATATCACAGTTACAAATTCTTCTTTGTCACTCTTCACTACTGAATATCCTGTATGATTTCCTACATGGTCTTTAAAACTAGAACCATCTACGAAGTAAGTAACTTCTGCTTCCGTGATGGGTGTTGATTCAAGATCTGGTCGTAATCTTGTAAATGCCAATGACTCATTCACACAATCATGAGGTTTCCCTTCAAAAGCCAAAGGAATTATTCAGCTGGATTAACTGTACGGCACCGTTTAACTGTAACATCTGGATATGTGAGTAGGGATGAATAGGCCAGAATTCGAGCTTGAGTCAGAACAAATTTCCCTTGTTCTAAAATTCCACAATTTTATGATGAGTATAAATAGTTACTGGGTATCCCATGGTTATTGTGGATGCTTTTTCATAAGCATAATATACTGCTGCCAGGCCTTGTTGATAATATGGTGGGTAACCCTGTGCTACATTATCCAACATTGTGCTGTAATAAGCTATAGGCTGTTTTTTTCCTCCACTACAAGTCTCTTGCACCAGTACAGCTGATGCATAACCCTCAACTCTATTTGCCACATACAAATGAAAGTTTTTAGAGTAGTCAGCCAGTCCCAACGTAGGGGCCTGTTGCAGCTCTTTTTTGATAGTCTCAAATGCTATTAAGGCATCTGTGTTCCATTTTAATGGATTTCTTAAATGTTGCAATCCTGCTTGTTTCATGATTTCTCTTAATGGCCCTGTCTTTACTGCATAGTCTTCTATCCAGTCGGCACTAAAGCCAGTCATTCCTAGGAAAGTCATCATTTGTCCTACTGTTTGAGGCAATGGTGCTTTACTTATGCCTTCTAACTGTGCTGGAGCTATAGCTCGTGTGCCAAATGCAATCAATATTCCCAAGTATTCAACTTGAGCTGGCAATACTGTATTTTGTTTTGGGACACTTTGTGACCTCCTTATGCTAATTTTGTCAAGACCTTAATAGAGTCTCTATGACATTGTTCTAGTGAGGAAGACAAATAATCAAATCATCCATATATTGTAATAGTGTACCAGCTATCACAAGATCTCTAAATCTGCCTTTAAATTCGATTAAATATGTGGTGAATGTTTAAATCCTTGAGGGATTCTGGTGTATGTATACTGTTTACCTGCATATGTAAAGGCAAATAAATATCTACTCTCTTCTGCTAGCGGCACACTGAAGTAAGCTGAGCAGAGATCAATTACCGTAAAGTATTTGGCATCAGGAGGGACATTCGTCAGTAACGTGTGTGGGTTTGTACTTCAGCTGGCAAATCCTCTACTAATTTCATTGATTGCTCGTAAGTCATGAACAAGTCACCATCTATTTTTGTCTGCTTTAATTACAGGCAAAATTGGAGTGTTACAGTAACTAGTTGTTTCTATTAATACTCCTGCCTTCACTAAACCTTCAATAGTGTTTTTTATCCCTACTTCAGCATCTGGATGCAAAGGGTATTGTGCTTTTCTGGGCAGACGTGCATCGGCTTAAGTTGCACTCTTATTGGGTTTGCTGATGTTATTAATCCTATATCTGTGTCATGTTGAGACCATAGTTCAGTTGGTATCTGTTGCTCCACTTCCTTAAATAATTCAGTCTCAATTTTGTTTATTACTCCGGATGTTGTAGTCATCTGCGTTTTGTTATTTTGACTGATAACTACTTCCTGAGGAATTCCTAGCAAACTTGTTGCACATAAAATTTTGATATAATCTTGATCAGCTGAATGAAAAAATCAACGGATATTCTGTTGGTTCCCATTTGCTTTGTCCTGCCTTTTTCATCATTGATCCTAAATCTTTGCTTCCCGATTTTTTTTCTACATATACTGCAATATGTGGGACAGAATCAGTTACAATGAACCATTTTTTTAACAATTCACAATCTGGTATATTTAAAGCTGCTCCCTGTTTACCTATTAAGATGTACTGTGAGACTATTTCAATTTGTTGTTCTTTTGTTTCTTCCTGACATTTTTTGAATCATATATCATTGTGCAATGGAATTCTGATTTTGGTATCTGTGCTTCTGGAATCTAAGCCTCAATAAACTTTCCCCATTTATGAATTGTCTGACTCACATCTGGTTGTATGTGTCCTATCCAATAAACATTTGCTTTTGACTCTACAACCATCATCTGAGTTTCTATCCCTATTGTGTCTATATAGACTCCTTCTGAAGAACACCAAATTTGTAGGCCCAATTCTATATAGACACCTTCTGGACACAATTTACATAATGCATCTCTCCCTAACAAATTAACAGGAGTCTGATTTGACACAAGAATGGGCATTGTTACACTTTTATTTTTTGTTTGTAGACACACTGGAGCTGTCAATGGAATTAGCTGCAATTGTCCCGAGAATCCTATTGTCTTTGCAAATTTTCCAGACAAGGGGAGATGTGATGCATAATTTTGAATTTACACAAGTATAAAAAGCTCCTATGTCCACCATCATTGGTGTGGTCTTTCCCTCTAAATCAATCTGCAGAATAGCTTCTTGATCTGCTTTAGTTGTTAAAATTGGAATCTGACTCTCACCTCTAGGATTCTCTGGGCACCCCTAATATCCTTGATTTGGACCTCCCCAAGGGTTTACTGGGCCCTGTGATGACCTCGGGTGGGCTGCTGCCAACTCTCCCCCCTTTCACCCCAGGTGGCTGCAGCCATGAATTGGTTGGACAGTCAATTTTGTTATGTCCGTATTGTCCATATCCCCAGCACATTCTTGGAGGACCAGTATAAGGCTTGCCTCTTCCTTTCTGTCCTCTTTGTACAGTTTGTCTTTTCCATCCCATCGGCTCTGGTTGTTGAGTATAGACATTAATTATGGGTACAGGAATTGGGTGTGCATTTGGAGGGACTGCTTTACAGCTTGTGGCATGGCATCAATCACTGCATTTCTAAACAGTGTTGCCATTAATGGGTCTCCTTCTGGATTCCCTTCAGTCTCTTGTTTCCATCTTTTTAGCTGATTTTCTATGTCCAACAGCTGTTCTCCCTTTAATGATTTAGGGTCTAGTCTGATCGGATACTCAGCACGCAGTGCCTGCCACACTGCTGGACGGTATGCATCAAAAACAGTTCCATCCATGTAGTGAGAGTCCACAGCTCTATTTAGATTGGACGTTTGAAGAATTTCTTCCATCTTTGCTCCTCCAATAGTTTTTGCCAGCAGTGCTTTAATATCCCCCACAGCTAAAAGTTTGCCCATAGTTTCTTCTTCAAACACCTTAATCCACTTTCCAGCCCCCTCATGAATGTCTGGGAGGCGAGTGACCAGCCCCTCGAGGTCCTGTGAGGCCCAGGGGACATACTGTCCCTGTGCACCCTTGATTAAAATTGGGAGTTGTGCAGCCAGTTGTCTGAGGGTCCCCTTTTCTCTGCCCTGTTCCCATCTTCCTCTATCAAATGACTCCTCACCTTCATTCACATCCTCACTACTGTCGAACAACTTACTTCTCCCTCTTTCCAATTTATTTACCTCTTGTATCTTTTTTCCTGAGTCTTTAATTTTCTTCTCTATTTCTTCTTCCATAGCCTCTACTTGCTTTTCATTTTCCCTATCTTTTCTCCTAATTTTTAACAACACTTCCTCATATCCTGTTTTGCCTTCCTGGTTTGTTTTCATCATTTCTAATGCTATGCGTGCCTGTCTATAACAATCTATCGGTATATATCCTTCACTTTCTTTTATCTTTGTTTTTACATCTGGTTCCTTTTTATATTCCAACTCTACTTGTCCTTCCATTTGCATTTCCCCCGAAACTTCTACCGTGCCCTTAAGTATTGGGAATTGTCCCTCTTGGGGCAGATATGGGGGTGGTGTAAAAAACAATCTTTCCTTTTTCTTTATCTCTCTGTCTGCCTCCTTTAGGATTTTCCTTGCCTCTTTTATACTTTTTAATGCGTCATTTCCTTCTTTTTTGAACATGGCTATCACTTCTTTCTCTTTTTGTCGTTTTATCTCTCTTCTTTTTTTACTGATACTTTTAGTTTTATCATTTTTTATCAAAGTTTCCATTTCCTCACACATTGCCACATCAAATGTCCCTTCCTTTGGCCATTTTGTCATCATACTCTTAGTTCTCTTCTGCCATTTGTTTGAGATCTTGTTTATCAGTTCTTTACACAATGGATATTTTAATCCTAATATATCCACCGGAGTGGCAGCCATAATTTTTCCTATAATCTTACAATCTAATATTTAAGACTCTATATTTATTTTTCTATAGACAATTAATTTACTATTTTTTCCCACTTAATTTAACTATTTTCTCCTATTTTTAGTCTTTATTTTGTGACATGCCTCTATAAACATATTTTATTTTATTTTTTATTCTGTCTGATCCATGTAAACTTCCTGTATGAATTTAAGACTATTAACTCTATTTTATAATCACTCAATATCCAAAACTACAAAAATATTTGTTATATTTCTTTTACTTCTCTTCTATTTTTAGTTTTTTATAATTTTGTCTGTCCTCAAAAGTATTTTTCATATACTTATTTTTATTTTTATTTTTTTACTTAATACCTTGTTTTCACTTCTGCTGCATTGATCTCAGAAATGTTTTCCTTTTCTTATCACATAGACCTCTAAAATATAAAAAAGCATATAACAGATCTTGATTCAATCTTTATTGATACGCATTCACTCCATCTAGTCCCTTTATTCACACAGGGCTCATTCTTTCATTCTTTGTCCCTTTATTTATAGGGCTCATGCACTCATTCATCCCTCTCAGGTGGGCACGAGCCGCGTCCGCCTCTGCCAGGCCCCACCAAAGGGACGGTCCAGGAGGGGTGCGCAGCTCTTGCCCACCTGATACGGAATTTATTTTCTCATACAACCTCAGTCATTCACACAGACACAGACACTTAAACAGACTACACTACACTCTTCCTGAGTGACCTGTCAGTTCTCCTGCTCTTTCACTGATACACTTCCTCAACACAGTAAAAAAACAGCACCCTGCAGGAATTTTTGCCTTCCCGTGCAGACCTCTGTAACCTTATTTTTTTAAATAAACAGAGCGGTAGCCGCAGGACATTGAACGTGTTCTTGCCTACCCGTGCAGACCTCTGTAACCTTATTTTTTTTAAATAAACAGAGCGGTAGCCGTAGGACTTTGCGCGCTTTCCTATATTTTATATGCTTCACGTTTAATGTTATCCGTCAAGGCCCACTTAACACCAAACACAGATCATTGCATGCAATTAGTTATTCTGGAATCAAAACCCATTTTTTTTATCTTTGTTCCTTAAATTTGGAAGAGTAATTTTAAGTGTCCTCACAACCAAAGGTAAACCAGCAAACAGCATAAACTAATTAAGCAAAACTGCTTACCTTTTTAAATCTTCATAGTGGCCACTGTTTATGCTGTTCGTCAGTCCACCCGAAGTGGTAGTCCACCTTGTTGCTCCTTTCCAGTCCCTGTTCGGGCGCCAAAATGTGGTGGCTTCTGCCTTTTCTATGAAGACTCACTCTTGAAATCTTGGGGTTTTGATGCCAGAATATAGACTTTATTTCGAACAGAGAAATAAAGCCGAGACGTTCCTGCAGGAAGGATATCCTGAATGATTTTGATGTCCTCCTTAAATAGTGTCTCCTATAGGCGTGTTTAACACATTTCACATATATGCATTTTCCTTACACATACAATTTGCTTCCTCCCTAGAAGTAAGGAGCCCAAAGACCTTCCTTTGTTAAAGTAAGGAAAGAAGTCTTAAACAGATGTTTCCTATCTCTAAGTCAGCACAATCCGTATATGCAGGCCTAGGACACACACACATATATATATACTTATAATGGAAGAATAACCTGATACATAAATGGCTAAATTCACCTTGATTATCCTTGATTAATTCATATTTTGACTAATACAAATCTTCTACACCGCACAGACTAAAAGAGTTGTTTTGACAACTGTGTCGGTGGTGGACAGCTAGCCTCTGTGTTTGTTGGCAAAGCGGGCACCCTGTATGCCTGGCCTCTGGGTGGGCGACTCATTGAATCAAAACATCCAGCAGTGGTGCCAACGGTCCACGGGCTGGACAGTTTAAGAGATAATTCACAACTTTCTTTTGCCTGAGGACAACAATGTGCAATATAAAGGTCAACAAAAAGCCAAAATGTTGACTCTGGTGGGACTCGAACCCACAACCTTTGAATGGCCTCACCCGGCAGTCTAGAAGTCCAATGCGCTATCCATTGCGCCACAGAGCCTCACTTAAAGACTTATTTTGGCTTGTGTGAGCCCTTTACCGTGAGATCGGTGGGTAGGAAGGACAAGGTCCTTGGGTCTCTGCGCAGTTGGAATGCCGTTCAAAAAGCAGAGGCACTGCCAGGGCCTAAAGTCCAAGATAGAACCCACAAAGCAGCTGGTTGAGAGGCACCGCTGGGATTCAAACCCAGGATCTCCTGTTTACAAGACAGGCGCTTTGACCAGCTAAGCCACGGCACCCTGCTGCAGCCTGCCTTCTTTTGAAGCAGCTGAAAGGTGGTTCTTAAACCAAATTGGCTGCTGCTGCACTGGAGCTCCTCTGCATCCCGTTTGCGTTCAGTTTTCGGAAAGAAATAACCACACACCTCAAGGTGGTGCTCGAGCACCATTAAGGCACCGCTGGATTTGAACCCAGGATCTCCTGTTACTAAAACAGGCGCTTTAAACCAACTAAGCCACGGCGCCAACCTGGACTCACGGTCCATGGGAGGGCGACTCAAAGATCAATCATCAAGTCTACGAGTTACCGCACACCAAAAAGTTGTTTTGACAACTGTGTCGTGGTGGCAGCTAGCCTCTGTGTTTGTTGGCAAAGCGGGCACCCTGTAAGCCTGGCCTCTGGGTGGGCTACTCATTGAATCAAAACATCCAGCAGTTTGCCAACGGTCCCACGCTGGACAGTTTAAGAGATAATTCACAAACTTTCTTTTGCCTGAGACAACAAATGTGCAATATAAAGGTCAACAAAAGCCAAAATTTGACTCTGTGACTCAAACCACAACCTTTGAATGCCCACCCGGCATCTAAGTCAATGCGCTATCATTGCGCCACAGACCTCACTTAAAGACTTATTTGGCTTGTTAGCCCTTTAGAATCAGTGAGATCGTGGGTAGGAATGACAAGGTCCTGGTTCTCTTGAGCAGTTGGAATGCTGTTCGATAAGCAGAGGCACTGCCAGGGCCTAAAGTCCAAGAATATAACCCCACAAAGCAAATTCAGCTGTGAAAGGCACCGCTGTGATTCAAACCCAGGATCTCCTTTTTACAAGACAGCGCCTTTGACCCGCTAACCACGGCACCCTGCTGCAGCCTGATGCCTTCTTTTGAAGCAGCTGAGGGGTGGTTCAACCCAATTGGTGCTGCTGCACTGGAACTCCTCTTGCATCCCGTTTTGCGTTCATTTTCGGAAAGAAAAAACCACTCACCCCAAGGTGTGCTGCGAGCACACTGCAAAGGCAACCGCTGGATTTTAATCCAGGATCTCCTGTTACTAAACAGGCGCTTACCAACTAAGCCCGTGCCGCCAACATGGACTCTGACCATGGGAGGGCGCCAAAGGATCAAATCATCAAGGTACGAGTTTTACCGCACAGCCTAAAAGAGTTGTTTTGACAACTGTGTCGGTGGTGCCAGCAGCCTCTGTGTTGTGTTGGCAAAGCGGGCATCCCTGTATGCTTGGCCTCTGGGTGGGTGACTCATTGAATCAAAACATCCAGCAGTGGTGCCAACGGTCCACGGGCTGGACAGTTTAAGAGATAATTCACAACTTTCTTTTGCCTGAGGGCAACAATGTGCAATATAAAGGTCAACAAAAAGCCAAAATGTTGACTCTGCTTAGTTGGAATGCTGTTTGAAAAGCAGAGGCACTGCCAGGGCCTAATGTCCAAGAAAAAAAAAACAAAAGCAAATTCACTGGTTCAAAGGCACCACTAGGATTCAAACCCAGGATCTCCTGTTTGCAGGACAGGCGCTTTGACCAAGAAAGCCAAGGCACCCTGCTGCAGCCAGCCTTCTTTAGCAGCAGCTAAGAGGGGGTTCTTAAACCAAATTGGCTGCTGCTGCACTGGAGCTCCTCTGCATCCTGTTTGCGTTCAGAATATATTCTATATTTCTTTTACTTCTCTTCTATTTTTATTTTTTTTATCATTTTGTCTGTCCTCAAAAGTATTTTTCATATACTTATTTTATTTTTTTATTTTTTACTTAATACCTTGTTTTCACTTCTGCTGCTTTGATCTCAGAAATGTTTTCCTTTTCTTATCACATAGACCTCTAAAATATAAAAAAGCATATAACAGATCTTGATTCAATCTTTATTGATACGCATTCACTCCATCTAGTCCTTTTATTCACACAGGGCTCATTCTTTCATTCTTTGTCCCTTTATTTATAGGGCTCATGCACTCATTCATCCCTCTCAGGTGGGCACGAGCCGCGTCCGCCTCTGCCAGGCCCCACCAAAGGGACGGTCCAGGAGGGGTGCGCAGCTCTTGCCCACCTGATACGGAATTTATTTTCTCATACAACCTCAGTCATTCACACAGACACAGACACAGACACTAAACAGACTACACTACACTCTTCCTGAGTGACCTGTCAGTTCTCCTGCTCTTTCACTGATACACTTCCTCAACACAGTAAAAAAACAGCACCCTGCAGGAATTTTTGCCTTCCCGTGCAGACCTCTGTAACCTTATTTTTTTAAATAAACAGAGCGGTAGCCGCAGGACATTGAATGTGTTCTTGCCTACCCGTGCAGACCTCTGTAACCTTATTGTTTTTTTAAATAAACAGAGCGGTAGCCGCAGGACATTGAACGTGTTCTTGCCTACCCGTGCAGACCTCTGTAACCTTATTTTTTTTAAATAAACAGAGCGGTAGCCGTAGGACTTTGCGCGCTTTCCTATATTTTATATGCTTCACGTTTAATGTTATCCGTCAAGGCCCACTTAACACCAAACACAGATCATTGCATTCAATTAGTTATTCTGGAATCAAAACCCATTTTTTTTTATCTTTGTTCCTTAAATTTGGAAGAGCAATTTTAAGTGTCCTCACCACCAAAGGTAAACCAGCAAACAGCATAAACTAATTAAGCAAAACTGCTTACCTTTTTAAATCTTTATAGTGGCCACTGTTTATGCTGTTCGTCAGTCCACCCGAAGTGGTAGTCCACCTTGTTGCTCCTTTCCAGTCCCTGTTCGGGCGCCAAAATGTGGTGGCTTCTGCCTTTTCTATGAAGACTCACTCTTGAAATCTTGGGGTTTTGATGTATAGACTTTTTTTCGAACAGAGAATAAGCCGAGACGTTCCTGCAGGAAGGATATCCTGAATGTTTTTGTGTCCTCCTTAAAATAGTGTTCCTATAGGCGTGTTTAACACATTCACATATATGCATTTTCCTTACATATACAATTTGCTTCCTCCCTAGAAGGAAGGAGCCCAAAGACCTTCCTTTGTTATAGTAAGGAAAGAGGTCTTAAACAGATGTTTCCTATCTCTAAGTCAGCACAATACAACACAAGTACACACATATATATATATACTTATAATGGAAGAATAACCTGATACATAAATGGCTAAATTCACCTTGATTATCCTTGATTAATTCATATTTTGACTCAAAAGATCAAATCATCAAGGTACGAGTTACTGCACAGCCTAAAAGAGTTGTTTTGACAACTGTGTCGGTGGTGGCCAGCTAGCCTCTGTGTTTGTTGGCAAAGCAGGGCATCCCTGTATGCTTGGCTCTGGGTGGGTGACTCATGAATCAAAACATCCAGCAGTGGTGCCAACGGTCACGGGTGGACAGTTTAAGAGATAATTCACAACTTTCTTTTGCCTGAGGGCAACAATGTGCAATATAAAGGTCAACAAAAAGCCAAAATGTTGACTCTGGTGGGACTCGAACCCACAACCTTTGAATGGCCTCACCCGGCAGTCTAGAAGTCCAATGCGCTATCCATTGCGCCACAGAGCCCCACTTAAAGACTTATTTTGGCTTGTGTGAGCCCTTTACCGTGAGATCGGTGGGTAGGAAGGACAAGGTCCTTGGGTCTCTGCGCAGTTGGAATGCTGTTCGAAAAGCAGAGGCACTGCCAGGGCCTAAAGTCCAGATAGAACCCACAAAGCAAAGCAGCTGCTTGAGAAGGTCGGTGGGATTCGAACCCAGGATCTCCTGTTTACAAGACAGGCGCTTTGACCAGCTAAGCCACGGCACCCTGCTGCAGCCTGCCTTCTTTTGAAGCAGCTGAAAGGTGGTTCTTAAACCAAATTGGCTGCTGCTGCACTGGAGCTCCTCTGCATCCCGTTTGCGTTCAGTTTTCGGAAAGAAAAAACCACACACCTCAAGGTGGTGCTCGAGCACCATGCAAAGGCACGCTGGGATTTGAACCCAGGATCTCCTGTTTACTAAACAGGCGCTTTAACCAACTAAGCCACGGCGCCAACCTGTACTCTCGGACATGGGAGGGCGACTCAAAGGATTCAAATCATCAAGGTACGAGTTACCGCACAGCCTAAAAGAGTTGTTTTTACAACTGTGTCGGTGGTGGCCAGCTAGCCTCTGTGTTTGTTGGCAAAGCGGGCATCCCTGTATGCTTGGCCTCTGGGTGGGCGACTCATTGAATCAAAACATCCAGCAGTGGTGCCAACGGTCCACGGGCTGGACAGTTTAAGAGATAATTCACAACTTTCTTTTGCCTGAGGGCAACAATGTGCAATATAAGGTCAACAAAAAGCCAAAATGTTGACTCTGCTTAGTTGGAATGCTGTTTGAAAAGCAGAGGCACTACCAGGCCTAATGTCCATGAAAAAAAACAAAAGCAAATTCACTGGTTCAAAGGCACCACTAGGATTCAAGCCCAGGATCTCCTGTTTGCAGGACAGGCGCTTTGACCAGCTAAGCCACGGCACCCTGCTGCAGCCTGCCTTCTTTTGAAGCAGCTGAGGGGTGGTTCTTAAACCAAATTGGCTGCTGCTGCACTGGAACTCCTCTGCATCCCGTTTGCGTTCAGTTTTCGGAAAGAAAAACCACACACCCCAAGGTGGTGCTCGAGCACCATGCAAAGGCACCGCTGGGATTTGAACCCAGGATCTCCTGTTTACTAAACAGGCGCTTTAACCAACTAAGCCACGGCGCCAACCTGGACTCATGGACCATGGGAGGGCGACTCAAAGGATCAATCATCTAGGTTACGTGTTACGCACAGCCTAAAAGAGTTGTTTTTACAACTGTGTCGGTGGTGGCCAGCTAGCCTCTGTGTTTGTTGGCAAAGCGGCATCCCTGTATGCTTGGCCTCTGGGTGGGCGACTCATTAATCAAAACATCCAGCAGTGGTGCCAACGGTCCACGGGCTGGACAGTTTAGAGATAATTCACAACTTTCTTTTGCCTGAGGGCAAACAATGTGCAATATAAAGGTCAACAAAAAGCCAAAATGTCGACTCTGCTTAGTTGGAATGCTGTTTGAAAAGCAGAGGCACTGCCAGGGCCTAATGTCCAAGAAAAAAAAACAAAAGCAAATTCACTGGTTCAAAGGCACCACTAGGATTCAAACCCAGGATCTCCTGTTTACAAGACAGGCGCTTTGACCAGCTAAGCCACGGCACCCTGCTGCAGCCTGCCTTCTTTTGAAGCAGCTGAGGGGTGGTTCTTAAACCAAATTGGCTGCTGCTGCACTGGAACTCCTCTGCATCCTGTTTGCGTTCAGTTTTCGGAAAGAAAAACCACACACCCCAAGGTGGTGCTCGAGCACCATGCAAAGGCACCGCTGGGATTTGAACCCAGGATCTCCTGTTTACTAAACAGGCGCTTTAACCAACTAAGCCACGGCGCCAACCTGGACTCACGGACCATGGGAGGGCGACTCAAAGGATCAAATCATCAAGGTACGAGTTATCGCACAGCCTAAAAGAGTTGTTTTGACAACTGTGTCGGTGGTGGCCAGCTAGCCTCTGTGTTTGTTGGCAAAGCGGGCATCCCTGTATGCTTGGCCTCTGGGTGGGTGACTCATCAAAACATCCAGCAGTGGTGCCAACGGTCCACGGGCTGGACAGTTTAAGAGATAATTCACAACTTTCTTTTGCCTGAGGGCAACAATGTGCAATATAAAGGTCAACAAAAAGCCAAAATGTTGACTCTGGTGGGACTCGAACCCACAACCTTTGAATGGCCTCAGCCGGCAGTCTAGAAGTCCAATGCGCTATCCATTGCGCCACAGAGCCCCACTTAAAGACTTATTTTGGCTTGTGTGAGCCCTTTACCGTGAGATCGGTGGGTAGGAAGGACAAGGTCCTTGGGTCTCTGCGCAGTTGGAATGCTGTTCGAAAAGCAGAGGCACTGCCAGGGCCTAAAGTCCAAGATAGAACCCACAAAGCAAAGCAGCTGCTTGAGAGGTACCGCTGGGATTCGAACCCAGGATCTCCTGTTTACAAGACAGGCGCTTTGACCAGCTAAGCCACGGCACCCTGCTGCAGCCTGCCTTCTTTTGAAGCAGCTGAAAGGTGGTTCTTAAACCAAATTGGCTGCTGCTGCACTGGAGCTCCTCTGCATCCCGTTTGCGTTCAGTTTTCGGAAAGAAAAACCACACACCTCAAGGTGGTGCTCGAGCACCATGCAAAGGCACCGCTGGGATTTGAACCCAGGATCTCCTGTTTACTAAACAGGCGCTTTAACCAACTAAGCCACGGAGCCAACCTGTACTCATGGACCATGGGAGGGCGACTCAAAGGATCAAATCATCAAGGTACGAGTTACCGCACAGCCTAAAGAGTTTTGTTTTTACAACTGTGTCGGTGGTGGCCAGCTAGCCTCTGTGTTTGTTGGCAAAGCGGGGCATCCCTGTATGCTTGGCCTCTGGGTGGGGCGACTCATTGAATCAAAACATCCAGCAGTGGTGCCAACGGTCCACGGGTGGACAGTTTAAGAGATAATTCACAACTTTCCTTTGCCTGAGGGCAACAATGTGCAATATATAAAGGTCAACAAAAAGCCAAAATGTCGACTCTGCTTAGTTGGAATGCTGTTGAAAAGCAGAGGCACTACCAGGCCTAATGTCCATGAAAACAAAACAAAGCAAATTCACTGGTTCAAAGGCACCACTAGGATTCAAGCCCAGGATCTCCTGTTTTGCAGGACAGGCGCTTTGACCAGCTAAGCCACGGCACCCTGCTGCAGCCTGCCTTCTTTGAAGCAGCTGAGCAGTGGTTCTTAAACCAAATTGGCTGCTGCTGCACTGGAACTCCTCTGCATCCCATTTGCGTTCAGTTTTCGGAAAGAAAAACACACACCCCAAGGTGGTGCTCGAGCACCATGCAAAGGCACCGCTGGGATTTGAACCCAGGATCTCCTGTTAACTAAACAGGCGCTTTAACCAACTAAGCCACGGAGCCAACCTGTACTCACGGACCATGGGAGGGCGACTCAAAGGATCAAATCATCAAGGTACGAGTTACCGCACAGCCTAAAGAGTTTGTTTTTACAACTGTGTCGGTGGTGGCCAGCTAGCCTCTGTGTTTGTTGGCAAAGCGGGCATCCCTGTATGCTTGGCCTCTGGGGGTGGGCGACTCATGAATCAAAACATCCAGCAGTGGTGCCAACGGTCCACGGGCTGGACAGTTTAAGAGATAATTCACAACTTTCTTTTGCCTGAGGGCAACAATGTGCAATATAAAGGTCAACAAAAAGCCAAAATGTTGACTCTGCTTAGTTGGAATGCTGTTTGAAAAGCAGAGGCACTACCAGGGCCTAATGTCCATGAAAAAAAAACAAAAGCAAATTCACTGGTTCAAAGGCACCACTAGGATTCAAGCCCAGGATCTCCTGTTTGCAGGACAGGCGCTTTGACCAGCTAAGCCACGGCACCCTGCTGCAACCTGCCTTCTTTTGAAGCAGCTGAGCAGTGGTTCTTAAACCAAATTGGCTGCTGCTGCACTGGAACTCCTCTGCATCCCATTTGCGTTCAGTTTTCGGAAAGAAAAACCACACACCCAAGGTGGTGCTCGAGCACCATGCAAAGGCACCGCTGGAATTTGAACCCAGGATCTCCTGTTTACTAAACAGGCGCTTTAACCAACTAAGCCACGGCGCCAACCTGGACTCACGGACCATGGGAGGGCGACTCAAAGGATCAAATCATCAAGGTACGAGTTATCGCACAGCCTAAAAGAGTTGTTTTGACAACTGTGTCGGTGGTGGCCAGCTAGCCTCTGTGTTTGTTGGCAAAGCGGGCATCCCTGTATGCTTGGCCTCTGGGTGGGTGACTCATTGAATCAAAACATCCAGCAGTGGTGCCAACGGTCCACGGCTGGACAGTTTAAGAGATAATTCACAACTTTCTTTTGCCTGAGGGCAACAATGTGCAATATAAAGGTCAACAAAAAGCCAAAATGTTGACTCTGGTGGGACTCGAACCCACAACCTTTGAATGGCCTCACCCGGCAGTCTAGAAGTCCAATGCGCTATCCATTGCGCCACAGAGCCTCACTTAAAGACTTATTTTGGCTTGTGTGAGCCCTTTACCGTGAGATCGGTGGGTAGGAAGGACAAGGTCCTTGGGTCTCTGCGCAGTTGGAATGCTGTTCGAAAAGCAGAGGCACTGCCAGGGCCTAAAGTCCAAGATAGAACCCACAAAGCAAAGCAGCTGGTTGAGAGGCACCGCTGGGATTCGAACCCAGGATCTCCTGTTTACAAGACAGGCGCTTTGACCAGCTAAGCCACTGCACCCTGCTGCAGCCTGCCTTCTTTTGAAGCAGCTGAAAGGTGGTTCTTAAACAAAATTGGCTGCTGCTGGACTGGAGCTCCTCTACATCCCGTTTGCGTTCAGTTTTCGGAAAGAAAAACCACACACCTCAAGGTGGTGCTCGAGCACCATGCAAAGGCACCGCTGGATTTGAACCCAGGATCTCCTGTTAACTAAACATGCGCTTTAACCAACTAAGCCACGGAGCCAACCTGTACTCATGGTCCATGGGAGGGCGACTCAAAGGATCAAATCATCAAGGTACGAGTTACCGCACAGCCTAAAAGAGTTGTTTTTACAACTGTGTAGGTGGTGGCAGCTAGCCTCTGTGTTTGTTGGCAAAGCGGGCATCCCTGTATGCTTGGCCTCTGGGTGGGCGACTCATTGATATCAAAACATCCAGCAGTGGTGCCAACGGTCCACGGGCTGGACAGTTTAAGAGATAATTCACAACTTTCTTTTGCCTGAGGGCAACAATGTGCAATATAAAGGTCAACAAAAAGCCAAAATGTCGACTCTGCTTAGTTGGAATGCTGTTTTGAAAAGCAGAGGCACTACCAGGGCCTAATGTCCATGAAAACAAAAAACAAAAGCAAATTCACTGGTTCAAAGGCACCACTAGGCTTCAAGCCCAGGATCTCCTGTTTGCAGGACAGGCGCTTTGACCAGCTAAGGCCACGGCACCCTGCTGCAGCCTGCCTTTTTTGAAGCAGCTGAGCAGTGGTTCTTAAACCAAATTGGCTGCTGCTGCACTGGAACTCCTCTGCATCCCATTTGCGTTCAGTTTTCGGAAAAAAAAACCAACACCCCAAGGTGGTGCTCGAGCACCATGCAAAGGCACCGCTGGGATTTGAACCCAGGATCTCCTGTTAACTAAACAGGCGCTTTAACCAACTAAGCCACGGAGCCAACCTGTTACTCACGGACCATGGGGGCGACTCAAAGGATCAAATCATCAAGGTACGAGTTACCGCACAGCCTAAAAGAGTTGTTTTTACAACTGTGTCGGTGGTGGCAGCTAGCCTCTGTGTTTGTTGGCAAAGCGGGCATCCCTGTATGCTTGGCCTCTGGGTGGGCGACTCATTGAATCAAACATCCAGCAGTGGTGCCAACGGTCCACGGGCTGGACAGTTTAAGAGATAATTCACAACTTTCTTTTGCCTGAGGGCAACAATGTGCAATATAAAGGTCAACAAAAAGCCAAAATGTTGACTCTGCTTAGTTGGAATGCTGTTTGAAAAGCAGAGGCACTACCAGGGCCTAATGTCCATGAAAAAAAAAACAAAAGCAAATCACTGTTCAAAGGCACCACTAGGATTCAAGCCCAGGATCTCCTGTTTGCAGGACAGGCGCTTTGACCAACTAAGCCACGGCACCCTGCTGCAGCCTGCCTTCTTTTGAAGCAGCTGAGCAGTGGTTCTTAAACCAAATTGGCTGCTGCTGCACTGGAACTCCTCTGCATCCCATTTGCGTTCAGTTTTCGGAAAGAAAAACCACACACCCAAGGTGGTGCTCCGAGCACCATGCAAAGGCAACGCTGGATTTGAACCCAGGATCTCTGTTTACTAAACAGGCGCTTTAACCAACTAAGCCACGGCGCCAACCTGAACTCACGGACCATGGGAGGGCGACTCAAAGGATCAAATCATCAAGGTACGAGTTACCGCACAGCCTAAAAGAGTTGTTTTGACAACTGTGTCGGTGGTGGCCAGCTAGCCTCTGTGTTTGTTGGCAAAGCGGGCATCCCTGTATGCTTGGCCTCTGGGTGGGTGACTCATTGAATCAAAAATCAGCAGTGGTGCCAAGGTCCACGGGCTGGACAGTTTAAGAGATAATTCACAACTTTCTTTTGCCTGAGGGCAACAATGTGCAATATAAAGGTCAACAAAAAGCCAAAATGTTGACTCTGGTGGGACTCGAACCCACAACCTTTGAATGGCCTCACCCGGCAGTCTAGAAGTCCATGCCTATCCATTGCGCCACGGTCCACGAGCCTCACTTAAAGACTTATTTTGGCTTGTGTGAGCCTTTACCGTGAGATCGGTGGGTAAAGGGAAGAACAAGGTCCTTGGGTCTCTGCGCAGTTGGAATGCTGTTCGAAAAGCAGAGGCACTGCCAGGGCCTAATGTCCAAGAAAAAAAAACAAAAGCAAAGCAGCTGGTTGAGAGGCACCGCTGGGATTCGAACCCAGGATCTCCTGTTTACAAGACAGGCGCTTTGACCAGCTAAGCCACTGCACCTGCTGCAGCCTGCCTTCTTTTGAAGCAGCTGAAAGGTGGTTCTTAAACCAAATTGGCTGCTGCTGCACTGGAGCTCCTCTGCATCCCGTTTGCGTTCAGTTTTCGGAAAGAAAAACCACACACCTCAAGGTGGTGCTCGAGCACCATGCAAAGGCACTGCTGGGATTTGAACCCAGGATCTCCTGTTTACTAAACAGGCGCTTTAACCAACTAAGCCACGGCGCCAACCTGTACTCATGGACCATGGGAGGGCGACTCAAAGGATCAAATCATCAAGGTACGAGTTACCGCACAGCCTAAAAGAGTTGTTTTGACAACTGTGTCGGTGGTGGCCAGCTAGCCTCTGTGTTTGTTGGCAAAGCGGGCATCCCTGTATGCTTGGCCTCTGGGTGGGTGACTCATTGAATCAAAACATCCAGCAGTGGTGCCAACGGTCCACGGGCTGGACAGTTTAAGAGATAATTCACAACTTTCTTTTGCCTGAGGGCAACAATGTGCAATATAAAGGTCAACAAAAAGCCAAAATGTTGACTCTGGTGGGACTCGAACCCACAACCTTTGAATGGCCTCACCCGGCAGTCTAGAAGTCCAATGCGCTATCCATTGCGCCAAGGCCGTAGCCCATTAGTCGAGGTAAAGAAGCAAGAAGAAGCAAGAAGAGGCACAGCGACGCGAGTTCGCGTCCCGCTCCGACCAGTGATGAAATTCGTGGAATGTGTCCGTTTAACGCTGCTAGTGCACGCGTGTGTCATCGTCATTGTCCCCCTTAGTTTAATCGAACGTAAATTCGTCCTCGGTACTTTAATTTGAGCACTCTCCAACGTAAACACTCTCTCGTTATGTATGTTTCGTTCATACCGGTCGCCGGAGGGCGCTCTCTCTCACAGAATGTCCAAAACGGACCCGTAGAAGCACTAATTTGTGACGCTCCCGCAAATCCCTAATATGGACAAAGGCATCCAGCTGTCACCGGATAAAAAAAAAAAAATCCAAATTTTTTTGAATGATAAAACGTAGACAATAAACACACGATTGCAACAATATATGGTTTGTGATTTTCAGGCCATCTTCTTGGTGCATTTTCATAACAAAATATATGAATAATGCTGTGCTAATTGACACCTTTTTTTTACAGTATAGAAACTATAAATTATATTTTCTGCCCTATTCTGACTGTTTTTATTGTGTGTTTTAGTTATGTAATACTGGAAGACTTTTTTTGTGTTTACAGCTTTTTATTGTGAGAATACAAATAGGCACAAAAACAATGTGAGGGACAAGATTAACAAACCTTTTTATTTGCATAGATTTTTAATCAATAAAAAATGTAGAACAGCAGTGCAATTTTCACACATCAATTTAAAATAATAAATAGCAAACCAAAACAAACATTTGCAGTGCAATTTTGATAAATCAGTCAAAGAAAATAATAAATAGTAAACCAAAACAAACATTTGCAGTGCAATTTTGATAAATCAGTCAAAGAAAATAATAAATAGTAAACCAAAACAAACATTTTCCACAGTACTGCAATTTTGTCTTAGCCTAAATAAATAATAAAACAAAGCTCACACATAAATAACAAGGTAAACGTACCATTATATATATATAAATAATGGTATGTTTACCTTGTTATTTATGTGTGAGATGTTTATTATTATTCATATAATACATTTTTATATTTTCCCAGCAGAAGAAACAAGCAGGGAAGAAAAAATCTAAAAAAAGAACCAAGATGACATATTGATATCTTTGCAAATAATTAGCTAATGATTAATTAAAGCAGACAACGGGAAGTTGGAGTAAATAGCTTTGACCACTGTGGTAACATATCAATTTACATAATATAATATGTTATTAGGGAACTAATACATTATGGCACATTTAACTGATAACAATGTATTTATTACGTAATCTATGAATCATGTTGAATGTTTATTAGTTGCTGATGTAACGTTAGTAATCATTAGTAACTATCCATTAACTCATGATTAAGCATGTATTAACGCATATTATGCACTAGTATTGTAAAGTGTTAACTTTTTTATTGAAAAAACACGGACTTACTTTGCAAATGTTGATCAGAACGTTATAATCTTACTTTATAATCCGTAAATCTCCGGGAGTTCGGTGTTTGATCAATTAGGCCTATTCGTTACTAAGCAGAATCACGGATGCGATACGAACGCTGATTGGCCATAACGTACGTTTCATGGTTGCAATCGGGAACGTGATTGGCCATAACGTACGTTTCTTGGTTGCAAATCGGGAACGTGATTGGCTGTCATAACCAAGAATAACCACGACCTACAGGTGGCATGAAGCGCCACAGAGCCCCACTTAAAGACTTATTTTGGCTTGTGTGAGCCCTTTACCGTGAGATCGGTGGGTAGGAAGGACAAGGTCCTTGGGTCTCTGCGCAGTTGGAATGCTGTTCGAAAAGCAGAGGCACTGCCAGGGCCTAAAGTCCAAGATAGAACCCACAAAGCAAAGCAGCTGGTTGAGAGGCACCGCTGGGATTCGAACCCAGGATCTCCTGTTTACAAGACAGGCGCTTTGACCAGCTAAGCCACGGCACCCTGCTGCAGCCTGCCTTCTTTTGAAGCAGCTGAAAGGTGGTTCTTAAACCAAATTGGCTGCTGCTGCACTGGAGCTCCTCTGCTGCGTTCCCGTTTTGCGGAAAGAAAAACCACACACCTCAAGGTGGTGCTCGAGCACCATGCAAAGGCACCGCTGGGATTTGAACCCAGGATCTCCTGTTTACTAAACAGGCGCTTTAACCAACTAAGCCACGGCACCAACCTGTACTCACGGACCATGGGAGGGCGACTCAAAGGATCAAATCATCAAGGTACGAGTTACCGCACAGCCTAAAAGAGTTGTTTTTACAACTGTGTCGGTGGTGGCCAGCTAGCCTCTGTGTTTGTTGGCAAAGCGGGCATCCCTGTATGCTTGGCCTCTGGTGGGCGACTCATTGAATCAAAACATCCAGCAGTGGTGCCAACGGTCCACGGGCTGGACAGTTTAAGAGATAATTCACAACTTTCTTTTGCCTGAGGGCAACAATGTGCAATATAAAGGTCAAACAAAGCCAAAATGTCGATTCTGCTTAGTTGGAATGCTGTTTGAAAAGCAGAGGCACTACCAGGGCCTAATGTCCATGAAAACAAAACAAAAGCAAATTCACTGGTTCAAAGGCACCACTAGGATTCAAGCCCAGGATCTCCTGTTTGCAGGACAGGCGCGTTGACCAGCTAAGCCACGGCACCCCTGCTGCAGTCTGCCTTCTTTTGAAGCAGCTGAGCAGTGGTTCTTAAACCAAATTGGCTGCTGCTGCACTGGAACTCCTCTGCATCCCATTTGCGTTCAGTTTTCGGAAAGAAAAACCACACACCCCAAGGTGGTGCTCGAGCACCATGCAAAGGCACCGCTGGGATTTGAACCCAGGATCTCCTGTTTACTAAACAGGCGCTTTAACCAACTAAGCCACGGCGCCAACCTGTACTCACGGACCATGGGAGGGCGACTCAAAGGATCAAATCATCAAGGTACGAGTTACCGCACAGCCTAAAAGAGTTGTTTTTACAACTGTGTCGGTGGTGGCCAGCTAGCCTCTGTGTTTGTTGGCAAAGCGGGCATCCCTGTATGCTTGGCCTCTGGGTGGGCGACTCATTGAATCAAAACATCCAGCAGTGGTGCCAACGGTCCACGGGCTGGACAGTTTAAGAGATAATTCACAACTTTCTTTTGCCTGAGGGCAACAATGTGCAATATAAAGGTCAACAAAAAGCCAAAATGTCGACTCTGCTTAGTTGGAATGCTGTTTGAAAAGCAGAGGCACTGCCAGGGCCTAATGTCCAAGAAAAAAAAACAAAAGCAAATTCACTGGTTCAAAGGCACCACTAGGATTCAAACCCAGGATCTCCTGTTTGCAGGACAGGCGCTTTGACCAGCTAAGCCACGGCACCCTGCTGCAGCCTGCCTTCTTTTGAAGCAGCTGAGCAGTGGTTCTTAAACCAAATTGGCTGCTGCTGCACTGGAACTCCTCTGCATCCCATTTGCGTTCAGTTTTCGGAAAGAAAAACCACACACCCCAAGGTGGTGCTCGAGCACCATGCAAAGGCACCGCTGGGATTTGAACCCAGGATCTCCTGTTTACTAAACAGGCGCTTTAACCAACTAAGCCACGGAGCCAACCTGTACTCACGGACCATGGGAGGGCGACTCAAAGGATCAAATCATCAAGGTACGAGTTACCGCACAGCCTAAAAGAGTTGTTTTTACAACTGTGTCGGTGGTGGCCAGCTAGCCTCTGTGTTTGTTGGCAAAGCGGGCATCCCTGTATGCTTGGCCTCTGGGTGGGCGACTCATTGAATCAAAACATCCAGCAGTGGTGCCAACGGTCCACGGGCTGGACAGTTTAAGAGATAATTCACAACTTTCTTTTGCCTGAGGGCAACAATGTGCAATATAAAGGTCAACAAAAAGCCAAAAATGTCAACTCTGGTGGGACTCGAACCCACAACCTTTGAATGGCCTCACCCGGCAGTCTAGAAGTCCAATGCGCTATCCATTGCACCACAGAGCCCCACTTAAAGACTTATTTTGGCTTGTGTGAGCCCTTTACCGTGAGATCGGTGGGTAGGAAGGACAAGGTCCTTGGGTCTCTGCGCAGTTGGAATGCTGTTCGAAAAGCAGAGGCACTGCCAGGGCCTAAAGTCCAAGATAGAACCCACAAAGCAAAGCAGCTGCTTGAGAGGTACCGGTCCAATGCGCTATCCATTGCGCCAAGGCCGTAGCCCATTAGTCGAGGTAAAGAAGCAAGAAGAAGCAAGAAGAGGCACAGCGACGTGAGTTCGCGTCCCGCTCCGACCAGTGATGAAATTCGTGGAATGTGTCCGTTTAACGCTGCTAGTGCACGCGTGTGTCATCGTCATTGTCCCCCTTAGTTTAATCGAACGTAAATTCGTCCTCGGTACTTTAATTTGAGCACTCTCCAACGTAAACACTCTCTCGTTATGTATGTTTCGTTCATACCGGACGCCGGAGGGCGCTCTCTTTCGCAGAAAGTCCAAAATGGACTCGTAGAAGTACTAATTTGTGACGCTACAGCAAACCCCTAATATGGACAAAGGCATCCAGCTGTCACTGGATAAAAAAAAAATAATAATTTTTTGGAATGATAAAACGTAGACAATAAACACACGATTGCAACAATATATGGTTTGCGATTTTCAGGCCATCTTCTTGGTGCATTTTCATAACAAAATATATGAATAATGCTGTGCTAATTTACAATTTTTTACAGTATAGAAACTATAAATGATATTTTCTGACTTATTTTGACAGTTTTTATTGTGTTTTACAGCTATGTAATACTGGAAGATTTTTTTTATATGTGTTTACAGCTACAAATATTGTGAAAATACAAAAAGGCACAAAAACAACGTGAGGGACAAGATTAACAAACCTTTTTATTTGCATAGATTTTTAATCAATCAATAATAAATGTAGAACAGCTGTGCAATTTTCACACATCAATTTAAAATAATGAATAGCAAACCAAAACAAAGATTTGCAGTGCAATTTTGACATATGAATCTAAGAAAATTATAAATAGTAAACCAAAACAAACATTTACCACAGTACTGCAATTTTGTCTTAGCCTAAATACATAATAAAACAAAGCTCACACATTATTACATTACATAATATTAAATTTTTACCTGAAATATTTTCCCAGCAGAAGAACCAAGCAGGGAAGAAAAACTTTTAAAAAAGAACCAAGATGCATCACACATATGGTTATTATACATTTGAGAGACAACAGTTATTGTTGGAGACTTTTAAATTGCTCTATAAATCAAACATTAACCAATTAAATAAACAAAAATAACATGTGCTGAAAGAGCAAATTTAAGAAGCTGGAGTGTTGTCATTTCCTGTTCTTTTTTCTTGGCCTTGTCCAGCACTCCCTCCGGGGACAGGGGTCTTGTGTTATGGCTTTCCTTTGTTGGCTTCCTTCACCTTTGCCACTTCTACTGTATCTGTCAGATTCAGGTTGCCATCAGCCTGTTTCCTGAAGCGAGGTTCCATCTAAATACAAAAATGAAGATATAAAGACTTTAGAGAAACAGACAAACACATTTGGTAATATTAGTTAATGCAGCTGTGCATATATATATATATATATATATATATATATTTGCTCATGATCACCTTGTAATGTTGATTTTATATTATGCTTTGTTGGTGTATAATTTTTAACAGGCCCAAAATGTTGGCTAACATATCACAATTATCCCAGAGTAAGAGGTAATTTTTTCAATAATTATTATATCAATAAATACAACTTTTGTCCCACCTGAGACAGAGTATTTTTCAAGGTAATAATGGGTTGTGAATTAGGGAAAGTTTAGGCTATTCTATGTGATTTCCTTTTGAAGACAAATGTTTTACTTCCATTCACTGAAACTATCTTCCCCACTTCTATTACAAGTAAAGGTCATGCATTCAAAATTTTACTTAGCTAAAACAAGCAAGTTTAGCACCAAAATATACTAAAAGTACTAAAATTAGAAGCATAATGTACACTATATTATTGGATTATAATTAGTGATGCATTAATGTGTAATAATTATGTCAATGTTGCAGCTGGTAAAGATGTAGTCAACTATAACATTATATACTTTATATTCTGATTGGCTGGCTAATCTATAAAAATATAACATACTTTATTTTTTATAATAATTTGTATTAATTACCTGAATTATTAGTTAGTCTGAGCTGTAGGTTATTCATTTAAAACAACTATATATATATAAATATTTGCCACTTTATCTTTATGGTAACACTTTACAATATGCTGGCACTAATATGCATTAATTCATGCTCAGATAATCATGACTTAATGTATAACTCATGAAGAACTAAACCATTTATCAATAATTACTACATCAGCAACAAATTAACATTCTATATGATTCATAGATTAAGTAATCAATACATTGTTATTAGTTAAATGTGTAATAATGTTATAATTCCCTAATAACATATTATATTAACTAATTATGTAAATTGATATGTTACCACAGTTGTCAAAGCTATTTACTTCAACTTCCCGTTGTCTGCTTTAATTAATCATTAGCTAATTATTTGCAAAGATATCAATATGTTATGACATTACTTGTTGAGACACTCAACTAACTAATTAAAAAATCCATCACCATGATGACATATTTAACAATTAGTCATATTTACTTGAAGTACATAGCTTTGACCACTGTGGTAACATGTCAATTTACATAATATAATATGTTATTAGGGAACTAATACATTATGGCACATTTAAAAATTTAACTGATAACAATTGATTTATTACGTAATCTATGAATCATGTATAATGTTTATTAGTTGCTGATGTAGTAATCATTAGTAACTATACATTAATTAATGATTATATGCAGGTCGTTAAGCATGAATTAACGCATATTATGCACTAGTATTGTAAAGTGTTAACTTTTTTATTGAAAAAAGACTGACTTACTTTGCAAATGTTGGTCAGAACGTTATAATCTTCTCCAGCCGTAATCCGTAAATCTCCGGGAGTTCGGTGATTGATCAATTAGGCCGAATACTACTAAACAGAATCACGGAAGCGATACGAACGCTGATTGGCCAATTATTTGTTGTTCCTAGGAGGAATCATGGATGCGATACGAGCGCTGATTGGCCATAACGTACGTTTCTTGGTTGCAATGTGGAACGTGATTGGCCATAACGTACGTTTCTTGGTTGCAAATCGGGAACGTGATTGACTGTCATAACCAAGAATAACCACGACCCACAGGTGGCATGAAGCGCCACAGAGCCCCACTTAAAGACTTACTTTGGATTGTGTGAGCCCTTTACCGTGAGATCGGTGGGTAGGAAGGACTAGGTCCTTGGGTCTCTGCACAGTTGGAATGCTGTTCGAAAAGCAGAGGCACTGCCAGGGCCTAAAGTCCAAGAAGTCCCTGGCAGTCTAGAAGTCCAATGCGCTATCCATTGCGCCACAGAGCCCCACTTAAAGACTTATTTTGGCTTCTGTGAGCCCTTTACCGTGAGATCGGTGGGTAAGAAGGACAAGGTCCTTGGGTCTCTGCGCAGTTGGAATGCTGTTCGAAAAGCAGAGGCACTGCCAGGGCCTAAAGTCCAAGATAGAACCCACAAAGCAGCTGGTTGAGAGGCACCGCTGGGATTTGAACCCAGGATCTCCTGTTTACAAGATAGGCGCTTTGACCAGCTAAGCCATGGCACCCTGCTGCAGCCTGCCTTCTTTTGAAGCAGCTGAGGGGTGGTTCTCAAAACAAATTGGCTGCTGTTGCACTGGAACTCCTCTGCATGCCGTTTGCGTTCAGTTTTCGGAAAGAAAAGCCACACACCCCAAGGTGGTGCTCGAGCACCATGCAAAGGCACCGCTGGGATTTGAACAAAGGATCTCCTGTTTACTAAACAGTCGCTTTAACCAACTAAGCCACGGCACCAACCTGAACGCACGGTCCATGGGAGGGCGACTCAAATGATCAAATCATCAAGGTACGAGTTACCGCACAGCCTAAAAGAGTTGTTTTGACAACTGAACTGGGCTTGCCAGCTAGCCTCTTTGTTTGTTGGCAAAGCGGGCATCCCTGTATGCTTGGCCTCTGGGTGGGCGACTCATTGAATCAAAACATCCAGCAGTGTTGCCAACGGTCCGCGGGCTGGACAGTTGAGAGATAATTCACAACTTTCTTTGCAACTTTGCAATATAAAGATCATCAAAAAGCCAAAAATGTCAACTCGAACCCACAACCTTTGAATGGCCTCACCTGGCAATTGAGTAATCCCTATGTGCTATCGAAGGTCCATGGGTCTCTGCGCAATTGGAATACTGTTCGAAAAGCAGAGGCACTGCCAGGGCCTAATGCCAGGGCGTAATGTTCAAGAAAGAACCCACAAAGCAAAGCCACCAGTTGAGAGGCACCACTGGGATGCAAAAAAAGCGGGCTTCCCTGTATGCTTGACCTCTGGGAGGGCGAGTGAATCAGAACATCTAGCAGTGGTGCCAACCGTCCACTGGCTGGACAGTTTAATAGATTATTCACAACTTTCTCTTGCCTTATGGCAACATTGTGCAATATAAGGATCAACAAAAAGCCGAATGCCTTGACTCTGGTGGGACTGGAACCCACAACCTTTGAATGGCCTCCTCCAGCTTCAACACCTGACTATTCCTCCAACTGGGACTGGAATCAGCTATTTTTTAATATTTCAGAGATCTATTACTTAAAAAGGTGCTTATCAGTTGTTACAATATTTTATTAGAGAGATTTTCTTTCATATGTTTTGAGCTGCTGTTTAGCAGAAGTAGAAGGCTTTATACTATATTTACGTTTTTTTTATAATTGCTTAGGCTCCATTTTGAGGCTCATTTTGTAAAACACAGTTCACATATCTACACACACAAGTAGCAGAAACCTCAGATATTTTGCAAAATGAAACACTTCATTCAAAATATACTATAACTTAACAAAACCAGTTTATTACTGAATGATACAGACACATGTTATACAGTCGGATTCTGTTTGAACCACTTAGACACTGCTGTGCTCAACTTTTTCTTAAAACACTTGTAACATTTTTATCTTTCTAATGATACAGTCTGGGTTTTATTTTTTATTTAAATTTTTTTGAGATATTGTTAAAGAACATGATTTGACCAAACACAATACACGAGACAAGTATTGCACACTTGGCTGAAGAACTACATTCTAATTTTGTACCAAAATATTATCAAAATTCGAATTATATTCAAATGTAAAAGGCATAAATTCAGTTACGTAATGATTGTACTAAACTACACAGTGCAACTATGGGTATCTTGTGTGTGTGTGATCTAAAGTAATGTTCCATTTCATAATACATTTGTTTTTGAACCAACGCTTCTGCAAATGCAAGGCTTTTTATAGATATGAATGTTTTGAACACTGGATAGCCTGTGTTAAAAATAATGCCTGTTTTGAGTTTTGTGTCTAGAGTTTTGAAAAATGACATCGAGGTTCTGAAATTGGTGACGAATTGATTTAAAAAAAAACAGTAATAAAGCAAAGAGACATTTATATTGTGTGTAGTTTCTTTTTTGCACTCACACTTGATCAGGAATCTTTTATTATTATTATTAGAGTCAATGCCTGGAGTTTATATATATATATATATATATATATATATTTGTGTGTGTGTGTTGTGTGTGTGTTGTGTGTGTATATATATATATATAATATGGTTAATACTTTGATTTCTCTTCTGCAATAATCTCATAACATCTGATTACATGTAATAGCATGTTCTTTCTCTCATTTTCCTTATTTCATGTTACTGTTTTTTTCAACTGCTTACACACAAAAACTTTACTTGTCACACAATTTCTGAAACCTGAAACTAAAACACCAGAACCACACACCAAATCTGCAAAACCATTCACTAATTCTCGGGCTTAGACTCATAAAACACTTTTTTCATAAAACACTTTTTTTCAAAACACAACAGACAATTCTCTATGTATCACACACAAATCTAACAGGAATAAATAATATGGCAAAGGTGTTTGCAAATGTTTGCTTATGGTATTTATTTATTTTACAACATTTATGGGAGTTATTTTTGCAACCATAAACAACTTAAATTTGTATCAGATTTGCACCTGATACAAGTAGTGTGTCAAAATAAAAAAAGCATCCAAGTAGGCAAATTATTATTTTTCATGTGTGTGTGTGCACGAGCGTGTTTTGTGACATATAAGGACACAAATTTGTATAATGACATGGGTATGACAGGTATTACAAGGAGAATGTGACTTATGAGGACATTACCCTGTGTAATTTTTCAAAAGGTTTAAAAATTATACAGAATTAGTTTTTTTGAGAAAGTAAAAATGGACAAAGTTTCCAGTAAGGCAGGGGTTAATTGTCAATTGCTAACAAGCGTTTACCAATACTTAACGTACGTTTTCTAAACTCTTCACACAACAACACGCATACATCACACAATTAACCAAATAGTTAATTTTCTGACTAAAACCACATTTTGTTAACCCTTTACGATTCCTGTAAAATTGGCCTAAAACGCCTAAAAAAGTCATACCCAAAGTAAATTGCATGCTGTTCTTGGGCCATTTGGAGGATATGCATGGTGTTGGTCTCATTTGAAAGGTGACACTCTGAGGTTTGTTTCTCACTGTAAGTCTTACTGATATTGAGTAATAGCACTTTGAATACACACACAACAAAAAAAAAACTAAAATTACAATTTTTTTTGTAAATAGAAGCCTGCATATGACTATAACTGGGAGGTATGAACTGGAAAATACATTGGGATCACAGAATGAAGCCTTACCAAGCCAAATATACCATTTGATAAACAATATATTAGAAAATTAGTGTTTTACACATGTTTATCTAATTTTATGTCTAGACGCTTCCAAAAAAATTACACTTGGGAGACTCCAAACGACCCTTTGTAAGCAACGACACATACAATGCTGTAATTCTTTACATAGTTGAAATCACAAGAATCTCAGCTTTCCGTGGATATATGACATGTAAAAAAAATATATATATATATATTATTATTATTTTTATTTTTTTGTGTGTCTGACGACTTTGCCCTGTCACCACTAGGCGTCCCGCCGGCGGTACGCTGGATTCTTAAAGGGTTAAATGAATACAAACTCTACATTTCAAAATGCTGAATACCCTTTTCTACATATACCAAGTCTATCAAAAAACAGCAAACCTGATTCAAAATTGAATCATTCGGTCAAAACATTAGCAAAATTTTCTATCCAATGACTGTCAAAATACTAACAGTTGATGGCTTAGACAAATAACATTACTTGTCATCTTTCAGTTCTAACTGCATATAATAGACATTTTGAAAATACAAAGTTTTTTGTTATTTAGCCTTCAGTTTACCTTCAACTGAAACCCATTTTACATTTTTAAGTGTTTAATGTGTTCATTCTTTGTAACATATTATCTAAAACTGAATGAGTCATTACTTTATAGAATGTGCAATAGAACAAAATAGGGTCCCCTATGCAGAAATTAAATTGGAACCTTGACTGAAATTGCTTTCCAGTGGGTGGGGGTTGGATGGGGATGCTGACCCCCATGGTAGCTGATGCCAGGGATCAACAAAAAATCCAACATACATGGCCTTTGGTTACTATACAAGCTTTTGTCCATCACAGAATAAAAAAGTGAAACCAGTAATTGTGACCTTTTTATCTCGCAATTCGGACTTCTATTATTGGAATTGCGAGTTATATCTTGCAATTCAGACTTTATCAGAATTGTGAGATACTGTAAGTTCACAATTGCAAGAAAAGAAGAAATCTGAGATAAAGTCACAATTACACTTTATATTTCATGTTAGAAATACGTTTTCACATGTTCCACATGTGTAAGGGGAAAAAAACAAACAAACATAAAAATGCACAGTCCATCCAACACACATTCTCACTCCTTTCTTTTACCTCTTCTCCCTTTTTCTGATCCAACTACTCCTCTCCCTCCTACAACTATTCCTCTCCTTCTCCCAGGCATTATTTTTTCTCTCCGATTTGTTGTGTTATTCTACATCCACAAAACCAATTCAAAGAGGTATTTTTTACTCTATGCTGTTGATGTAATGGAAAGAGCTTCAAAACCTGACTATTCCTCCAACTGAGACTGAAATCAGCTATTTCTAAATATTTCAGTGATCTTAAAAAAACTCATCAGTTGTTATACATTTTATATAGAGAGATTTGTTCAATACTTTTGAGCTGCTGTTGTTGCAGAATAGAAGCTTTATACTATATTTAAGGTTTGGAACATTAGGTCTTCATTTCTGACATGCTGTGTTTAAGCATTTGTAAACAAGACTAAAAATATCCATGATTTTGTTTTTGGGTAAGCTTATGTGAAAATAAAATGTAATAAACATTGAAATTGACTGCATATTGTGTGAAAACAACATGGATTGTGTTAATTGAATGGTCAAAACAGACGGATGTTTTGCTAATTGCATTTAGAGTTTTGAAAATGTAACTACAGTTTGGACAAAAGAATGTTAGCAATTGAAAAAAACTGTAATTAGCTGGTTCAGGTGTGTTTGATTAGGGTTGGAGCAAAACTCTGCAGGACAGTGGCCCTCCAGGACCAGGGTTGAGAAAGCCTGCTGTAAGGGGTAAGTTTAGGTTTAGGGCAGTGATACTCAAATCTGGCTTGCGAGATCCACTTTCCTGCAGAATTTAGCTCCAACCCTGATCAAACTCACCTAACTGTGATTTTCTAATGATCTTGAAGACATCGATTAGCATGCTCAGATGTGTTTGATTAGGGTTAGAGCTAAACTCTGCAGGAAAGTGGATCTCGCGAGCCAGATTTGAGTATCCCTGGTGTAGAGTGATAGAAAATATGGTTTGTACAGTATAAAAACCATTACACCTATGGGGTGTCCCCACAATTCACAAAAACAAGCGTGTGTGTGTGTGTGTGTGTGTGTGTGTGTGCGCGCGCACGTAGACATCTGTAGTTTCCATTTTCATCAAAAATTCTGGTACTTCTCTTGGAAAGCAAGAAGAAGAGGTCAGCTTGCTCTTAGGGCTGTAAGCCAAACCACTCTTTTACCCACGCACAAGCATGCAGTGTGGCAATCTCTTTATTTCCCTGTGCTCTTTAGAAAGACATGAGAATTATCATCGTGTCACTCTCCTTAAGGCTGTGGTCTCAAATCACTCATGAAGGCAGACATCTCTACCCCCTCTGCAGCTTTTCATTCCATCGCTTTCCAATGTTATTCCTTTAAGAGGGTCGACTCTTGTACTTTAAATGGTCTATTACTTTCTTCATTCCTCAGGATTAAGGCTACAACGACGTTGGAACTCCTGCCCATACTCATGGACCCACTTATTGGCAACTAGAAAAGAAAAGACAGTGACTAATTTGGTTAATATTGGTATGTTGTTTTTGTTTTTTTACAGAAAATATAAGGCTTTGAATGTCTTGGAATATAGCACATGTAAGGACATTGTTAATGTTTTTAGCTTAACAGGACAGTAAATAAGTAAATAATAACTTTTCATTGAAGGTTCACAATTTTGCTGGGTGTTTTTTCCACGCTTCTTTTCCAGAGTTATTACCTGTAGTTTGAGCATTCCTATTGCTCAATTAATAGAGTATCGCACTAGCAACACCAAATTAATGGGTTTGATTTTCCAGAGAATTTATATCAAATCAACTAAACAAATGTATACCTTGAATGCAATGTAAGTGGCTTTGGGTATAATGTATGATAAATAACAATACATCGTGTGATACAACAATCATACCCCATTTATCACCAACAATAACAGGGCAGCCAGCATGAAGAGTGTCAACATTTCCATGACCATTTCTATGAAGATTCCACCAAAAGAGAGCACCATTCTGGAAAGTGATCACATACAAATTTAAAATGATAAATACACTCATTGCAACCTATCAGTCGGTACTGTAAATCATATAACATAAGTTAAGAATAAAGAAAAAAATATCAATAAAGTTGTAGTATGTGGTTAAAATGCTTATTTGACTTTGTATGTAATAGCCAAAATCCTGAACCTCTATTAAGTCATATTCCTTTTATCCCCTGCAAAAGATTGTGCTGGGATAAAATCCCCTTAGTGAGTGGTGAAAACCTGAGTGTCTATGGGTGAAAGTTCAAAATTCTAGATAGCTATCTATCAGGTTTCTTCAACAGTTAATTTATTGAAACAACACTGACTCCCAACCTTAATGCTTTTGTTGTAACATGATATCCAATGAAATGCCTGACCTCAATTGCAAACAATCTGTTATCACTCAGAACTGCAGGGAATAGCATTCTGAAAGCCGTGCAGAGTAAAGTCTGGTTGTGTTCTGTCTTGAGTGAGTCTGACTGTGAGAATGATGTATGGGATTCTATACCTCCACTACAGGAACACTGAAGTTAGCGTAAATAAAGGCTGTGTATCCTCCTGCTTCAACAGAGCTCAGCTAAAGAGGGAAAAAAGTTGTTCAGTGCTTCCAAAACTCACACTTTCTCAATCCAAACTAAATTGGCAAGATGTTGCTATTTTAATTAAAAAGTAAGCAATCAAGAGGCAAACTATTATTTACTTACATATATCATGAACGTAGCCACACGATTCCCAGTTTTTAGTCTGTATAATGGACTAGAGTCAGACTGCCATTAAAAAAAAATCACATTATCCACAGTGGGTCTGCATAATTACACACAATGTGCATACAAACATAATTATCAATAGGAAATTTCGGCATTAAAAATATTTTAGTTTTTCTGAATTTTTGAAAATGTCTTTCATACGTGAATGTTTTGGAAAATCTAGAATAAAAAAATGATTGTTACTCACTGTGGCATGGTCAAAATGAGGTTCATAGTGTCCTCCAATGCCATAATTTACAACTTGGAGATATTCAGCATAAGGAGGCTGCACATTCAACCCAGTGACCATAGTGATGCGCCGGTCCACTTTGCTCACAACTCCATGGGCTGAGTCTTTAAGCCATGCACTAAAAGATCATTGACAAAAAGTTTAATGTCAGAGCCACTTTATACTTAAAAAATGTGATATTATTAGATATTACTAGTATTATATACAATTGAGATATGTAGGTTTTAAATGTTTAGTAGAACACTAGCATATTGTAGTTGACAGCACATTCTAGGGCACAGTTTATGGCGGGCCCCCTCTCTGACCACTATAGTGGACAAAGGTTTGCTACATTTTGATTGGATCTTGGTGGACTAACACAACAAGGCAAGGCAAGTTTATTTATATAGTACATTTCATACACAGTGGTAATTCAAAGTGCTTTACATAAAAGGAAGTGAAATAGACATAAAAAAACAATCACAACAATAAAAACAAAATTACATTAAAACATTTTTTTAAATGAATTTAAAACAGTTAAGAATAGAAAATGATTATACATAGTGCAATAAGTACGGACGTAGCACCATGCTCATTCAACAAATGCACAGCTAAACAGGTGAGTTTTGAGTCTGGATTTAAATGTGGCTAATGTTTTAGCACCTCTGATCTTTTCTGGAAGCTGATTCCAACTGCGGGTGGCAAAATAGCTAAAAGCGGACTCCCCTTGTTTTGTGTGAACCCTTGGTATTTCTAACTAACTCGATCCTACTGATCTGAGTGGTCTGTTAGGTTTATATTCAGTGAGCAAATCTGCCATGCATTTAGGTCCTAGGCCATTGAGTGATTTATAAACGAGTAAAAGTACTTTAAAATCAATCTTAAATGTAACTGGAAGCCAGTGTAAGGACCTGGTGTGATATGCTCAGATTTTCTGGTTCTAGTCAGAATACTTGCAGCAGCTTTCTGGATGAGCTGCAGCTGTCTAATGGTCTTCTTTGGAAGGTCGTGAGGAGACCATTACAATAATCCACCCTGCTGGTGATAAAGGCATGAACAAGTTTATCCAAATCTTGAC
This sequence comes from Ptychobarbus kaznakovi, assembly GCA_027422405.1. NCBI lineage: Eukaryota > Metazoa > Chordata > Actinopteri > Cypriniformes > Cyprinidae > Ptychobarbus > Ptychobarbus kaznakovi. The sequence continues at coordinate 8,626,927 of CM049813.1, forward strand.
TGGAAACAAAACATCCAATTCTTGCAATATTTTTGAGATGATAGTATGCTAATTTAGTTACTGCTTTGATAAGCAAACTGTCCAATCGCATCAGATAAAGATGCCAGGACAACAGCCAGACACCTCAAAAGAAGACCTTTGGTACAAAGCCCGGGAAGGACAAGACTTCTCATTGGTCAAAATGCAGTTTCTGCCCTTCACCCACCAACAGATTGATTCCTAAGGTTTTGGCTTTTGACCGCCATAAAAAAAACTTAGGACCTCTGGATGCATCAGCAGCGGGTGAAATAAAGAGAGATCACAAAGTTCCACGCACATCCATTCATAAATATGTTCTCAAACTACATGCAAACTACAACACACACATCTTATAATTATTCAGAGAAATAAGTATTGTCGGTGACAGCGACGTGTAGTGCAACATCTTACACAAACTCAGATGTTAATGGACAAAAGAATGCATGCATGACAGTTAAATCTTTTTCCATCATGTTTGGACTTAATGGGTCTCATTTATCAATCTAACGGAGAAATGAACTCAGATCCGAGTGCACAAATCAACTTACGACAGTTCACGTGTGATTTATGAAACATTCATATGCCGCCAATCCCATCGTATGAAAGATCGTACGTTGATAAATGTGGGGGCTGAAAACAATCGTCATTTAAATATTATGCCCCTAAAAACACCCCGGTTTGGAAGCCTCGCCCCTAGCGTTTACAACACAGAGAAACATAACCCGGCCAAAAAGAGGAAGTAATCTTATGAAAGAGAAATTGATCATACTCTAAAAACACCCTTTAACCTTATAATTGCAAATGATAGCATTCATTTATATGCATATTAAATACCAGTAAATATAACGAAACATTTATAAAGATTATAAACACTATATAGATTATTTAGTTCTCCTTAATCCACAACAAACCCTTTAAATGTAACTGTATTACAGATCAAGAATGAAAAAATGAATACGACGATGTGTGATTCCTCATGGTCTGTTGTTTATGCTGCGCATATAAAGCTAAAGCCTTGAAAGGAAAAAAAAAACAAAAAAGCTTTGTTTGTCGGTTTAGGAAAATAATCTAAATTAACAAAATGCTGTCATAATGCAATTCTCCGTAATTCTCTATGTTGCACGCAAGTTCAGGCTAACTCAAAAACGTACATACACGAGCTCAGACCCGACGTGAGATTTGAGCGCAGCCACCGCTCATGTCCAGTGTTGGGGAAAGTGACTTTTAAAAGTAATGCATTACAATATTGCGTTACTCCCTAAAAAAAGTAACTAATTACGTTACTTAATTAATTTTCAGATCAAATCAAATCACTTTTATTGTCACATCACCACAGCACAAGTGCCTTGGTGAGTGAAATTCTTGAGAGCGTGCTCCAGACAGTTAAAAAAGAAAAACAATTTACATATAGGCAGTACATACTTACAGACTGTACAGAAGTCAATGTGCAAAAAAACACATACATATACTCAGTACACACAATGTACTATAAAGACATACTTAGTTATCAATACACATTATACACCGTATGTACACATTCTACATTATGTACACATCTATACATAGTAATATGTGAAGGTGCAACAGGTTATACATTATACAACAGATTAGTTGTGCAACAGATAGTTGTGCAAAGGTGCAACAGATTATACTTATGCAATGTCGTGGATGTGCATTGTATGGTATCCAGTGATAGCAGATAGGTTGTGTTAGTGCAGTGTGTGCGTGTAGTCCAGTGGAACTGTGTTAATGTGCAGTGCATGGCATGTTGTGTGAGAGGGAGTGTGATGTAGGGTGAATTAGTTCTGACTGTTCATTAGCCTGATAGCCTGAGGGAAAAGGCTATCCCTCAGTCAGCTAGTGCGGGATCGGATGCTGCGGAGACGTCTCCCTGAGGGCAGCAGAGAGAGCAGTCTGTGGGACGGGTGGCTGGAGTCCTTGATGATCCTCCTGGCTTTCCTCATGCACCGCATGGTGTAGATGTCCTGGAGGGAGGGAAGCTCACCTCCAACAATGTGGTGGGCAGTTCGCACGACCCTTTGCAGAGCTTTGCGGTTGCCAGCGGTGCAGTTTCCAAACCAGGCGGTGTTGCAGCCGGTCAGGATGCTCTCCAAAGTGCAGGAGTAGAATGATCTGAGGATGCTGGGGCTCGTTCCAAACTTCCTCAGCCGTCTCAGGAAGAAGAGGTGCTGATGTGCCTTCTTCAGCACTGCATCTGTGTGAGCAGACCATGTGAGATCCTCAGTGATGTGAACGCCGAGGAACTTAAAGCTGCTCACCCGCTCCACAGGTGTCTTGTCGATGGTGATGGGTGTGTGTTCTCTGCTCTGCCTCCTGAAATCCACCACCAGCTCCTTGGTCTTGTCGATGTTGAGTGAGAGGTGGTTCTCCTGACATCATTTAGTCAGGGTACTCACCTCCTCTCTGTAGGCCGTCTCATCGTTGTTGGTGATCAGGCCTATCACCGTTGTGTCATCAGCAAATTTGACGATGACATTGGAGCTGTGTGTAGCTGTACAGTCATGTGTGTACAGGGAGTACAGGAGTGGGCTGAGGATGCAGCCCTGCGGAGCACCAGTGTTGAGGACCAGGGGAGATGAGGTGTTGTTGCCCATTCTGACCACCTGACTTCTGCCTGTCAGGAAGTCCAGGATCCAGCTGCACAGAGATCTGTTCAGTCCCAGACTCTGAAGCTTCGCAACCAGTGTGGCAGGCACTATGGTGTTAAATGCTGAACTATAATCCACGAACAGCATCCTCACATAGGTGTTCTTATTTTCCAGGTGGGAGAGAGCAGTGTGCAGTGTGAAGGCAATAGCATCATCTGTGGAACGGTTACTGCGATATGCAAATTGTAGTGGGTCCAGTGAAGCGGACCCACTACGGAAAATCCAGTAATTTTATGAAAAGTAATGCGTTACATTACGTTACTTTCGCGTTACTTTTTAAATATGAGCAGGGCTTGATTGTTTGTTTTTAATACAAGAATTTCTATTTATAATAGAAATAATTTATATTATTAGAACTACAGTAAGATCATGTTCACAGATTTACTCATCTGCGCTCACTGTCAGTCAATAAATGGAAAAAAAGTAACTGGAGTTACTTTTTTGAAAAAGTAACTCAGAAAATTTCTAGTAAATTAAAAAGTAATGTGTTACTTTACTAGTTACTTGAAAAAAGTAATATTATTACGTAACTCAAGTTACTTGTAATGCGTTACCCCCAAAACTGCTCATGTCCATATTGATAAATTCCAAGTTTTGCTTAGAAACGACCGTACGCCCAATTTTCGCACCTTCCCAAAAGACACTCTGAGTCTGAGTTCTGAGTCTGGAAGGCAGCAACAGAAACAACTCGTTCTGATTAATTCCTGTTCTGAGTCCCGTAAGGGAAGAGACTGCAACAGATCACCAACGTTCTGAACCTCTGGCCCGTGAGGGAAGGAATGACAGATACCAAGTTCTGAGTCTCCAGCTTTGAGGCAGCAACACATACGACCACGTTCTGAGCCTCCAGCATGCGAAGAAGTAGATAATCTACGTCCAGTGAGACAACAACAGACGCAGCACGGCCTGAGTCTCCATCTTAGAGAGACAAAGCGGATTGACCAAATTCTAGGTCTCTAGCCCAAACAGGCAGAAGACACACAGACATTTGCAAAAAGGTTAAGCTCCGGCGAGCAAACCTTCACTCCAAGGTACCTTTGCTTGCATTTTAAAGGCTAAGGACCTTATGCAACTACTCCCAGGCCACATCTGCGTGTTCCAGATTTTAGGACCCTTTGGTGCTCCAGGAGATCAGCATCATCCAGCGCTTCGTGTTCAAGGCTGTTGAAATGGATTCCTGCTCCTTTCACTACTGCATTGTCACCAGCACAACCAGTAGAGGAAGTCACCGCCACCGCTCACTCAACCACAGAGAACGTAACTATCACCTATCCAAACCTCTTCCAGAGACCTTGGCATTGTTCTGTATCATCAGTATATGATTTGTCTAATTTATATTAGATGTTATATAGCTGATTTCAGTTGATAACAAATAATCATTCATGTATTTGTTTGATGCATAATAAGGTTCTACATCTTACTTGTTTCAGAGTAGCAACAGTTTATCTTTCCAGAAAACGTAGCTCTGACATAGCAACATCCAACATAATCACTTGCATTTTATGCATATTGTGCACTTTATTCCTTTCCTATTCATGGTATTAATTTAGTAGTTGTTGATTACTCTTGTCTATCTTTTGTTAATAAAATCTATTTTATTACACTTGTGTCTTCCTTGTGTTGATAATGCAGTACCTAAGTCGGTCACTCTACAAGTCACGTCGGTATCCCAACACGAATTGGGATTTCTTATATGACCAATCTACTCGAGTGTAAATAACCACACCTTGGCAAGTAGCATCCAGCTGCCGTGATCGAAAGCGTGATCATAACGTTGTAGGATATCAGAGACCGAATCAGACAAATTAAGCTTTTCGCTTGATCAGAGCGGTTACATCGTTCGAAACACGACTTCTGCTGAAGCCGAGTGAATTCCACAGAGATCAGCACGCTCTTCGGAAAAATCTCGTGCTGGCGGACAAGCTCTACAGTGGTGGTGTCATAAATCTGTCGAGTGGAGCACACATCAGGCTAGCACCCCTGTTTGTGTTGCAGACCATCTCCCCTGTGTGTCAGCACGCTAAAGAGTTTTTTTCAGCCTAACAAGCATTCACGGGTGCCTCTTTCACAGAACGGCTTGCAACACTACGTTGCGTCTTTATAAAAAAATACTGGGTATTGATACGTCAGACAATGCACCCGTGCGTTTCTGGAAGGAGACTGTCAAATTGCCTGGGCAAATAATAAAGATTGGGAATGGTCAAAGAGAAGCATCGCTGTGACGTGGGGCAGCACATGGCGTAAATCTGTGATAGAAATCTTCTCACTGTGGAGCTACAGACTTTCTTGGGCGGCCAGGTCTTCCGTTACCCAAATAAGACACAGGGGACCAGACTGACATCCGTCTCGATTGTTCACAGAACATGTCCTGGCTACACAGGTGAGGTCTACTTCACAGAGCACGGCTGTCTGAGGATTCCATAGCGGTGCACCTCAGGGGACAATCATCCTAAAATGACTTATGCGCTCCGCAACTATTGATTCCTATTCATAAGTCCATATTGCCCTATAAAAGGAGCGTAACCCACACTTTTGACTATCATTGCACTTTTCCCAATCATCCATTGTATATGTCTTTCTTTTAATAACTATCGGAGGGTGAATAGCTTAATCATTAAGGGTTAATATTCATGTGCCGCTCCGGCGGTAGTATGTGTGTGTTTGAATCTTCTTGCTTGAAGTGACGGCTATGTTTCTCCGGGCAATCAATTCTTCGTCAAAGTTATCATAGTCTTGTTATAGAAACTACCGTGTCCCAAACCCTCGATTGTACTGGTTTCTGCAAAGAGCTTGTGGAAAGTTCGGACAGCCCTGCCCCGGGTGCCTCTTCGGACGTGCATAGGGGCTTACATGTTGGACGGACTTATTAATTGGGAGGAGAAACAGACCTGCACTCCTCCTCCCTCACACCCCGGTGGTGCAGCTAAGATAATATCTAATTACGGGGTCAACACACCAGTTGGGAGGTGTTCAATGCAAGCTGAGTCCCTTAAAAACTGTCTCAGGACACCATCAAACCGTCTCCCTCTTCTGCCTCTAGGTACTCTTTTTGCCACTGTCTCATTTTCCGGCGACGCTGTTTTTTAGTGCTCTTTGAGCACGCTGCCACCTAGCCTACGGCGTTATGCAGGCTTTCAGCTAAAAGCTACTTAGGGACACCGGGGGTGGTTACGATGAAGTTCTGAGAAAAGCTCCGCCCACCTCGCCCACGCCAGTCTTGTTACATACGAAGGGTTATGGCACGGTCTTTGGGTACTTTAGTGCGATTCCACATTTTCTTGTTTCCATTGAGCCACCTATGGCTGTGTTTAAAAGTTACGTTTTCCACAAAGTCGGTTCCTCAAGGTTCCTGTATCCCAGACTGCACCCGCTTCGGCGACGCAGCCGGTAACTGGCCCAAGTTCCCAGACCAGGAGACAACTGAGGCGATCACATCTCTCGGCGGGCAGCTGCTGCCTCCACCCGTCCGCCGGTTGCACGCCCAAGACTTTACTACGAATCGCCGAGGGCGGCCCCACTGATCCACCCCTGTCAACCGCCCGCTGCAAGCCTCCTTTAAAGCGGTGCCATAGCTAGGTGTAGGCAGGCCGCCCCGCCCGTCCTGGCCCCCGTCTAGGCGGTAAGCAGAGGACAAGGCCTCGGGACGGGCCCCAGAGAGAGAGATGCTTGCTGAGTTGTAAGTGTATTCCCTCCCCCGGAAGGGCCGGGTATAACTGTTTTTTGCCTCATTGAGAAACTCGACAGGAATGCGAGGTCTCTGTCTCTGGGTCCCAAAGGGCTTAAGTCATGGACGAATCAATTCGGACCACACTCATCCTCCCTCTCGCCAGCAGGCAGCAGTGGGCGGTTCGAGAGCGTCTATGCAATAGCTAATCACGCACCCTTGCCATAAGCTTGGAATAAACGTTCACCGCATTTTCATCAGACCCCTTAAACTCTTTCTGCCACGGGCCAGGTTCCTCACTTCCTCTCTTCCTGCACCGCGGGTACGTCGTGTCCCGATGGTCCCGCTTGTACGGTGTCTGGGTGCCGGGAGCTGCCCAACCGTGTGTTAAGGACCATGTGTCGGCTATGCGATTAGTTTACGCCCGGCGTCTTCCCGAGATTTCAGGGCCATCCAATAAAGTTATTTATATTGAAAAGAGAATGCCCGTATCTTGTGTTTTAATTAATCTCAAGTTAATGTCTTGGCGAAACGTGATGGAACCGGTCCCTCCAGGATTTGAAGGCGGGACTTTTTTCAGCCCTTACATTTTTTCAGCCTAAAATGACTAATTTAGCTGCGGCTTTTCTCAAAATTTGTGGTGATATTTGCGGCATTTCTTGTTGTTTTGCTGTGAAAATATACCATGGACAACATTCTTCTAACATTGTTCTGCAGAACCGCTTTCTGACTTCGAGAACCATCGTCCCCAAGTTCGGATCCAGACTAACATTTGAGGGCACTTCCAGTGCCATCCTTCCGCGCCACAGGCCATTCCTGCGGTTCTACAGAAGGTGGCACCAGCACCTGACAGTAAAGCACTCACCCTAATCGCACATGCACATCTCGGAGATGTCTATCGCCCCGATGTCTGCATTTACAAATGCAGGCAGACCTATTTTCCCTTGAGAGAACAGGGTGTTTGCTCATCTGCAATATGTCTCTAAACTGACGTTTCATACTGTCAGATGTCAAATAGACGTTTATTAGAATGCATGTAAAACAGGGATTTGGTGCTTCTGAGACCTTAATCAGAGTTGGGCCTTCGGGTACTGGGAAAAGGCAGACTCTTGTTTTCCAGATTTTTAGCAGACATCTTTATATTTACTTCTGCTGTATGGGTAGTTTGGTTGTCAATCAGACAGCGCGCCTCACGCAGAGCAGCCGGTGTGAGCGAAGTCAAGAACAGGAGCGGCACCACTGAAACAGTCAGAGGCTCAGCTGGGGCAATATGGCGGCTGCGGCGGCGGTCACGCCGCTTTGTGGGCGTGTGCTCCATATGAGACCGCTCAACTGGTCGCTCACGGCCAGTCCAAGGTGGGCGTGGCAAAGCGGCACTTCGCGGGTAATGTCACTCCGCTCACGCCAAACCTCACCCCGGTAAACCAAATCCTTTCGTTCCTCGGGCAGATCACGCTCTGACATTAAATGTCTCCAGTAGGCGATAAGATTTAACGGCAATTTTTCAGCAAGGGTGGGGGGGACGTTATTAATTTACATGTACGGGCTTCATTTAAATTATTAATTTAAAAACGTGTCGGGGGTTTGTTTTTGAAGTCCCCACTGCACTAGCAAACTGCCTAGAGTTTCGTAAAAAAAACCGCATAACTGAACCGTCTCAAAGTATACTTTTACATTAGGCGAACGTACGCCGCTTACGGACAGTTGCACTTAATGAATTATTCCGTTGCGTAAATAAACCGATAAGGTGGTCTACACTCCCGTCTAAAATTAAAATAAACCAAAACTCGCCCGCCACCTCCTCCTCGGGGAAATGCGGTCTAATAAACCGCCTTTCAATCCGGGCTTCAACCGGACACAAGATTTTAGAGCTTTTCCCCGGAGAGTGGTTTTAAAACTCCATCCCCACGGCTAGCTTAGACCGCGGGGCCTTCGCAAGCTATTGCATTTCCCCCAGTAGCCTATTCCACAGATTCTGGAACTAAGGTCAGGGAATTACCAAAGGGCATTTTGGATCCCGCTGTGCGCCATAGCGGCCCACCCGCTTGGTTCCCAGAGCGTATTGAGTGCTCGCGCTTGTGACAGCCACTCCGCTCACATGCTCTGAGGAAGGATCTTGACTCAGAGACGGGGCACCTTATGGCACCCGCGTCCAGACCTCTAAAATTTATGTCTGGTCCCTAGACGGGACGCGGATTCATTAATTAATTAATTCAAAAAGTCATTGACACCATCATCGGCGAGAGCACCGTCTAAATACGCTAATACGCCTTGATGGAACCTGTTCATAATGGTGCTCTTTAAATGAATAACCCCCGGAATGCCCGATCAGAGTCGTGCTATCCTTCTTGCAGCAAGGGAGTTTAGCGAATGGCTAATAAGTCTCCCTACAAACTAGGTCTATGTGGCCGCGATCTGCAGCCACCCTATGGAAGGGAAGTGGTGGGGATTTAATGACTGGGTCCATTTTAGGGGGGCTAAAGGCTAAGTGTTTGTTTTCCTACACGCCCCCCCCCCCTTATGAACCCCTCTTGGGACTTTTAGTTTTATAAATGGAGGCAACCTACGAAGGCCCGTTTGAGCCCTTGCAAATAATGTCATCAAATTAAAAATAACTTTCAAATTTGGTAATACTGAACATTTGCTCCTGTGAACTGGCCTCATTTTAAAGGGTTGGGGACACTGCACGAAAACATTTCGGTCGACCATTTCTGCCACAAGTTGGACCGGCGGTCCCTGTAGTCCTGAGGCCCCGCCCGGCTATGTGCCCAAGGTTCCCAACTCCATAGAGACCAGTGGTGGTGAAGCGCTGCCCCCGGTGGAGATTTGCCCTGGTTATTGAACAATGTATTTCCTGGTTTCAACATCAGTGGCATTTATTCTGATATCCGTAGCTTTAACAGAATTTTGTGCCAAATTTGAATGCTTCTCACAAGATCTAAATTCGTTTCCTTGATTTTGCGATAAATTCAGCGATCGTAGAATCACGAAATCCTGGCTTATCAGGGACAGGGTGCAAAACTGCTGATCTTCAGGTTACTGTGCTATTACGAAAGTGTAGTCCTCCTGGGCGTGGCTTGGCGCCTCACTGACAGATATTTGAAGGGCTGCAGGTGGGCGACCCCTAATATCCAGTGCAGAGTTGATGGTATACGGCTCGTTTAGTTAATTGCTGGTTTCCTCCTTGTTTAACCTCAAACGTGAAACAGTTAGGGGGCCCCGGTTAGGGGTTAAAAACTGCTCCAGTTAGAGTCCACTGACCCTTCAAGCTCCTCCATTCCCTCGGCATAAACGTGGCGGAGCGTCCGGCGCCAGGCCCTAAATGATGAATCCTTTGAGTTAAATTGACCTGTTTCACTTACATATTACATATTATACTACAACGTCATCTGTGATGTGAGTACACATCACTACACTATGTTGCCTCCTTAGGTTGGCGAAAGCTAAATTCACTACAATATAGATGAGCTGACTTAACTGTTTTCTTAAAACATATATATACTTGTACCTCTTGCTGATGCGATATTCCGCAGTGGACTGATTTACTCCTGATGCCACCACTGATCTTCTGAGCTGAAGGAAAACATGAAATATATACATATAAATGATGCAGATGCAGACAGAGATAGAGATAGAGACAGAGACTTAGAAAAAGTACAAATAGACAGGATCAAGAAAAAAATATGCCTTGCTGTTTCTGTTATGTGAGAATCCCAATTCCGGTCCCCCCCAGAAAAAAAAAACTACTACTAGCAGGGAGTTTTAATCCAGCTCTAAAGAAGGACGGAAACGTCTCAGGTTACGTATGTAACCATGGTTCCCCGAAGGGGGAACGAGACGTCACTGTCCCGTCCCTAGGGCTCCTGTACCACCGCTAGCGGGGAACGCCCTCAGCGTGACTCGGTCTCAGCGAAGATACTGAATATGTAAAAACACCACCTGTTGGCCGGCGACAGCCCATGACATCACTACCGGCGTGCCACAATATAAGTGCCGCCGGGAGCTGGAGAATACATCATCATGTGCTTCTTCGTTTAGTACACTGAAGTGGATTGCGTCCAAAGATATCCCATCGCTCGAAGCCTCCGAGGGGACGCAGTGTCTCGTTCCCCCTTCAGGGAACCATGGTTACATACGTAACCGAGACGTAAAGTTCTACAAGTTCGTTCCCCCAATTTTCTTATATGGGAACTCGAACTGCGTAACCCCCTAGGCATGGTCGAAAATCTACGGGGAACGTTAGGATACCCACTTCACCATGCTGAGGGGAATGCAAATTAAGCCAATTTCTCAGAACATCGAAAAGGCGAGCACTAAGCCGAAAGCTTACCGGCTAAGGGAGTTGCCAAAAAAAACTGGGACGGCTGTCATAAATGGCTGTCAGTGATATTAGCACCCCCTTCTAAAGACAGCCAAAGCAAGCCTCTTTCCGAGCGGTTTGCATACCCTAGATAAAAAAATACTTACCTGTTCTAGGTGCCAATGGGATTACCGGGCCTAGGGTAGAGCTCAAAGTCTTGGAATCAGAAAAAGATTCTTTAAGGTCAAAGGATATCGTGGCCAGGCACATGTAAATCTGGATAGAAATCACTACAGACTTTCTTGGGCGGGTCCTGGCCAAATAAGATCACTCAGGGGTTACCACTTGCTCTTTGTTCAGAAAGCTTACCGAGGGAACTGTCTCAACAGACCTCTTGGTAGCGTACCTAAAATCATCCTAAAATGACTTTGAGCAACTTTTCCCTTTTTTTTTTTTTGGGACCCAAGTCCATATTGTATAGGACAGGGGAGCGGGGCCCAAGGCACAAGCCGGGGCTTTAACCAACTCATTGTTTTAAGGTCACGAAGCTGTGCATGCGTAACCCTACCCTTTCGGGATTTAACTAGAAAGCTTAACGCTTAAGAATCTTGATGTGCGGACTTACCATGAGTGGATTTTAGAAAGTGCCCAAAGTCTCGCGTGTGCACTTATTAGAAGAACGTTCTATGCCCTGGAGCGGAGAACTACTCATTCCTCAGTTATCATAGTCTTGTTATAGAGGGAACTCAGTTCCAAAATTTTACGCTCAGAAGGGAGCGGCAAGCTCATAGTGTGTTGACCCTCTGGTTGATTTATTAATTGGGAGCAATGCTGGTCGACCAACAGGGCGAGCGACCCCCTATCACAGAGCTCTAATTGGGGGGTCAGGACAAGGGAGCAGTTGGGCCAAGGCACAAGCCGGGGCTTTAACCAACTCAAAAAAGGGCACATCAAAGCTCCCTCTTCTGCGCGTAACCCTACCCTTTGCCACGGTTTTGACGCTGTTTTTTAGTGCTCTTTGAAAGAACGCAGAATCTTGCCTACATGCCAGTGCGGACTTAACACCACTGAGTGAAAAGATTTTAGAAAGTGCCCAAAGTCTCGCGTGTACATCCTTTTATTATTTTTCTTTTTCTTTAGTTTATTTTCTTTTAGAGTATTGGTTTAAAATTTACGCTCCACAGAAGGGAGCGACTGCATGCTCATCAAAGGTGACCCTCTGGTTGAGGGGAGCAGTGCTAGCTCTACCGACGGCGAGCTCTGGAGAGCGGAGAACTCATTCCTCGGAATGACCAGAGTCAACTGAACTCAGCTACCAATGAGGAGCTCTAGAGCGGAGAACTCACTCCTCAGAGTGAGACCTATAACGAGCTCTGGAGAGTGGAGTATTTAATATAACTCATTCCTCAGATGAGAAGCACTCAATGCGCCGCTCAAAAGATTAATGGTACAGCGTCTATGCAAGCCCAATTGCCATGAGCTCTGGAGAGCGGGGATTTCACATTTTCATTCCTCAGAATGAGAGGGAACTCTTTCCCGCTCACTTCCTCTCTTCCTGCATGTGGATGGTGTGCGTGTGTTAGATTAGTTTACATGCTCATAGATAACCCAATAAAGTCTTATTTATAGTGAAAAGGGGATCTTGTGTTTTAATTAATTTCAAGTTAATGCTAAACAGTCCCTCCGCGACTTTTTTTCAGCTAAAAGACAGATCACAGAGCTCGGAGGAGCGAGAGAACTCATTCCTCAGAATGAGAGGGAAACTCAGACGTCCGCAGGGGCGGCATTTCATTGTTTTGCTGTGAAAAGATGACCCTCTATGAGGGGAGCAATGCTAGCTCTACATTGTTATAACGAGCTTTTCTGGAGAGCGGAGAACTCATTCCTCAGAATGAGAAGGAACTCAGACGCTCATTTGCAGGGAGCGGCATGCTCATAGATAACCCTCTATAGTGAGGAGCAATGCAGCTCGACCAGCACGGAGTAAAGCACTCACCCTATCACAGAGCTCTGAGGAGCGGAGTCTATTTGATGTCTCATTCCTCAGAATGAGAGGGAACTCCGCCGCTCAGATTTTTTAGGGTGTTTGCTCATCGGCACTATCACAGAGCTCTGGGGGGCGGAGAAACTCGGACGTTTCCTCAGAAGGGAGCGGCATGTCATAGGTGACCCATTTCTGGTTGAGGGGGCAGTAAAACTGCTTCTAGACCTTAATCAAATTACCGACGGCGAGCTCTGGAGATTTTTAGCGGAGAACTCATTCCTCGGAATGAGAGGATTTACTCAGCTACCAATGAGGAGCTCTAGAGCGGAGAACTCACTCCTCAGAGTGAGACCTATAACGAGCTTCTGGAGAGTGGAGAACTCATTCCTCAGACTCATGCCAAAGAAGGCACTCCTAATGCCGCTCAGAAGGGCTCAGCGGCAAGCCCAACCATGAGCTCTGGAGATCAGCGGGGAACTCATCCTCAGAATGAGAGGAACTCCGCCGCTCAGCAGGGCATAGGTGATTTTTTTCCCCGTTTATAATGAAATTATTTAAAAATGTCTCAATTAAAGTATTCCTCAGAATGAGTTTCAGGGTTATTAATTTACATGTCATTAAATTAAAATTTTTTTAAAAACGTGCCTTGTTTTGAAGCCACTTAGCCGGAAATTTCGTAAAAAAAAACACCTAACCTCGGTCAGGTGAAAAAGTTTACGGTGGTTACAGGGGAATTAGAGGAATGAGAGGGCTTGCCTCTCTCAGTTGACCCTTAATTAATTATTTTGTTGCGTAAATAAAATAAACTTTCTCTAAAATTAAAATAAACCAAAACTAGCCGCAGGAGGGAGGGGCATGAGTCGCGAGACTAATAGCCTTCTGAGCCCATCTTCTGACCCTCAGACCGAGATGGGCTAGGACCCCTGGTTGTTTTTAAAAACACGGGCTCAGACAAACTGGATTATATAGAACCTTATCCAGGTCTTTCAGCAGATCAGTCTGGTACGCCTTACCAAAGCATTTTGTGCAACGAAGCGACGGTCTGACCGTATTGAGTGCTCGCTGCATATACCCTGCCATGCTCTGTTTGAGATACGAGATAAAATTAATTAATTAATTCAGGGGCTTAGGTGGCCAGGGGGAGCCTTGAGAGAAGTCATTCATCATGTCTAAATATAATTTGCCACATAATTAAATAAATAAATAATATATCGGGAGTTTAAAGCTAATAAGCCTACAAACTATTTATCATTCTTGCACAGGGGACATCCCCTATAGTGGTAATTTAATTTCCATTTTATTTTTCACACAGTGTTTTTCAGCATTATAACTTTTAGTTTTATATGCTGAGGCAACCTATGAATACGAGAAAAAATAGCTTTTTTTTTCACTCCTTCTCAATCTCCAAAATAACTTTCAAGATTTTATGAAGAAAGCTTTGAAGGCTCACTCGAGCTGGGAACATTTGGTGAATCATTTTAAAACACTCGAAAACATTAACCATTTCCCAAAAACTTGTCCCTGTTCGTATGTTAAATCCAGAGAAGAGCACTAGCCGCTGAATTGTGGTTATTGAACAATTATTTCCTGTCAGAAAGATCAGTGGCATTTATTCTGATATCGTCTTTAACAATTTTGTCCATTTGCAGCTTCTCACAAGATCTAAATTCGTTCTCGATTTTGCCGATAAACGCGCGTAGAATCACGAAATCCTGGAGGGACTGCAAAAGTCCTGATCTTTTCTTTGCTCATTCATCGCCACATCCAACTGTTTTCACTAATTTCATGTTTACCTCAGTGCAGAGTTGTGTATACGGCTCGTTTAGGCAGCGGTGGTTAATTGTCCCGAAACGCGGGAAGCAGACGGCTGCAAATTCCCTCTAAAATCCTCGGAAAGATTCCCTTTGACAGTTAAATTGACGAGAGCGGTTTCAGCTACATTTACATAGAAAAAGCTCACAGTGCACGCATCTGTGATTTCCCCTCAAGGTACACATCACTACACTATGTGCGTGCTCCTTAGGTTGCCAAACTAAATTCAAGACGCAAAGATTGTGAGTGTCATCGCGGTGGGTCCCGATTTTTCCACACACATATAATCTTAAACGCCTTGCTAGTGCTCGCCATTTGATATTCCGCAGAGAGAAAACTGATTTACTCTTGCCACCAGATTGCACGCTTCAAACAAACCATGAGTCAGTGAAGACGAAAAAGCTGATGATGTATTCTCCAGGCGGCACATATAAATGTGCAGGCAGCCGGTAGTGACGTCATGGGCTAGAAAAAGTCGACAGGCCAAATAACAGATCAAGAAAAAAATATGCCTTGTGTTTTTTTTACATATGTGAGAATCTTCAGACCGAGTACGCTGAGGGCGTTCCCCCCGTAGCGACAGAAAAAAAAACCCTAGGGGACGCAGTTTTTCGAGTAATCCAAATAAAGAAGGACGGAAACATGTGATTTAATGCTCAGTCTGTTCCCACAAAAACACAAAGCAAAAAATAAAACACTGTGGGTGGAATAACTGACGAGCTGTGAGCACAGTTGATTCCAACCGCATGACTTATTCACGTAATGTGCTCTTCATCTTCTCTCCAGCTCAGTTTAAGGCTGGCTTATGTTGTATAGTTAAATATGCCTGGAAAAGGAAGAAAAACTAGCACACAAAAGTTTGTGTATCTCTTGAGAAACTGGCTTCATACAGACATTTTGAAGAGTCTCTCCATGTTGAGCTGGCCAGTAACTGGCATACAGAGTTGTTTAAGCAGTAAGATGAAAAGTGAGTGAAAACTGTATTGTTCAGAAACAAACTAATTAGAAAATGGAAGCAGGACAAACTGGCAATAAGTGAAAGTTTGCCAACCATTATACCTCACACCAAAAATGATCTAAGTAATGTAAAGGACTTAATAACATCCCAGTTATGGTCCAAATTCACTTAATATCAAATAGAGCATGCTGCATCATTAGTGATGCCTTGTTTAATTTTAAACAAATTACTTCTACATCTTGGTAAAATACCCATTGCATATACAATAATGTATGTTTCCACATAAAGGCACTTACCCCTGGAATGGAGAATTCTCTGATGCTTTTAGCTTCAGCTCGGGTGACAAAGCTATGGAAGAGTACAACATAAGGGTGAAGGCTGATTAGCTCTCGTTTAATTGGTTGCAGAAGTAGGCCAGGGTTGCCATTGGTGAAAAAGTCACAGAACAACCTGGGGTTCTCAAAATGCTTTGGCTGTAAAAAGAAAGTAAATTATAAAAGTAAATTATTATACAAGAAACTATTGTTATACAGACAGACAAGTGCCAAGTTCACAACTAGGCCTACACCATTGTTTGAGCCTGTGTTGTCATTGTCCAACATGATTGAGTAGCCTAAAAAAACAGACTGAATTTCCACATGGTGCCACTAGTTGGGCAGAAATTACACACTTAACATTTAAAGCAGGTCATTGCTTCATGTGACCTTCTTCATGATCCATATCTGACGTAATTCACTTTTGTACACTGCTGTGCAATTTTCTTCATGCTGCCATGGGAGGAATTCTACCAAACTCCTCAGAGGATTTGCCATAACTTCTGACTTTTGCTGCTTTTTGAACTTTCTCTTTTTATGATAGGAATCATATGAAGTTATTTAGGGGAAGTTTAGTGAAGAATGAATCAGAGTAAGTTGCCATTATTTGACTTGCCAAAAAATGGGAAATGTTACATTAAAAGGTTTTCTTTGTTCATATGTTTAAGTACAGGGTGATTATTTTTAATAAGTACCTCGTTTTCTTTACTCGTCTTATTTTTGTATTGCAATTAATACGCCCAGACCATAGTGACACTTTATTTCCTTGTACAAATCTCTTAACAGTTAACGTTACATGATTAAAACTGAATCTTGAAAAACTGAGCGACCACATCGCTACATTAAATTCTGTAAAATGTTAAGCTGTTCGCAGTCCCATGCACTTAATGCCTCATCTGCGGTCATTCTAGACGCACATTAATACTGAACCAGCAGCGCTCTTACTGCATGACTTCAGCGGCAGTGTAACTACAGGTTAAAGAGCTTCAAATACTTGTACACAAGTTAACAGGTGAAAGAATCAGTTTAGATGTTAATATGGCAACACTTTACAATAAGGTTCATACGTTAACATGAAATAAGAATGACAATACTTCTACAGCTTTTATTAATCTTAGTTAATGTTAATTTCAGCATTTACTAATGCATTATTAAAACCACAAGTTGTGTTTGTAAACATTAATGCACTGTGAACATGAACAATGAACAACTGTATGTTTATTAACATTAACAAATATGAATAAATTGAGTAATAAATGTATTGTTAGTTAATACATTAATATTAACAAATTACATCTTATTGTAAAGTGTTACCATTAATATTTATTAGTCATACTGTTGAACGTGACAGTATTTTCTCTCTTGTTATTTCATAGGAGGTCCAAAGAAGACAGAGAAAGCCAGTCTCGTGCCCTGAGTTTATCAGTATCCTTATGTCCGTTGGGTGAAAAAGAAAAACTCAATAAACAAAGTAAAAAATAATTTTACTGATTTCCAACCCCCCAGGTTTCTACAGATATCGCGATATATCGATATGGTGAATTCTAATGGCCACAATAACAGTGATATGATAAATCTAATATTGTGACAGCCCTAATTTAATGTGTGTGTAGCTTATAATACTTCCAAAAATAGATGGTACTGAATAGCAAGATATAGCCTCTGGTGAATGGTGAACACTACAATGTTTGAATCACAAGCTGTGGAGCACAGTGTGGATGATACCTGGGAACCTTTTGTTTGACACAGCTTCTCATAGATCTTCCTGGTTCTCAGACAGGTGGAGTCAGGCCTTTTCAAAACCAAGCTTTGGTTAGTAACAGGCGGACTTTCATATAGGAGCTTCTCATACTTCTCCACGTTCAAATGCACCCTACTGTTCACAGGATCTAGAAGACAAGAATGAAACTGCATTGTGATGAAATATGATAAATACGTTTTTTATATTGATAATATTTAAATGAATCTTTATTTATGAATTAAAAATAAATTGATCTGTTTGTCTTTTTTCTCAATGTCTCACTCATTGCTGTTGGCTGATAGACTGCAGAGGTTTACCATGAATCAATAGTTCCTGGGAGAGACTGAGGGCGTAAGATATGTTTCCAGTCTAAAAAACATTGAACATAGTCAACAAGTGTAAATTCTTCAATAGATTGCAAAATGCATCCATAAAAATGAGAATGTTTGGCCCTGTTTATACCTATTAAAATTCACTGAGTGATCCAATCACAAGTGGTCAGCCAAGACACTTTGCTGTTTACATCTGCTTGTAAAATGTATCTCCTGTGAGCCCAGGTTTTTAGCGGAGGGTTTTATGAATTCATATTTTTATATTTTGTATTTTTATAATATGGTCACATGAGTTACTGGATACCTTCAAATGTGATTTAACAAACTGTTTAGGACCCTCTTTACACTGGATCAGATCACCCAAGATAGATCTTAATACCTAGTGTAAACATATTTATTTCATAAGTACCATACCTTAAAATGAGAGAAAGCTAAATGGTCAAGGGCATCTTCAAGTGTGCCTTCATTTTCTGGACTCCATTCTGTTCCTCGAAAGAGACGAACTGCCTCCTCAAACCATTGCACAGAATGATAGTAATCTTCCAAATCATAGGCCACCTACAAGAATAAAGCTCTCACAGATGTAGCATAACAAATATGACATGGAAATGTAAAAAAATAAGGAAAAGATGATGACAACCCACATTTCTGACACTTGGACTCAAAATGCTTCTTACACAATTCAGTTAAAAAACATTTAGTCACAGGTTATTAAGTGTGTTACTTTATGGATGTTAAAAGAAATTGCTAATAATCATTGGCCAAACAACATATTTTACTTGGTAGATTTTCGGGTGGTGGTAAAGAGAACAGCTTGTACTTATTACAAGAAGGCAACAAAACAGGGCTTTTCGTTTTGTATGAAGGAATAAAAGTATAAATCATTTGGTATGGTATTCACCACAAAAGAGGCACCAGTGACTTAAAAAAAGCAGTATGGAATCTACATAAGGAAGTAACATTAAGCTCAAGCGGGAACACATTCTGAACACATTTTTCCAGAGGTTTTCCCAGCGATTCAAAACACATTCCAAACTTTGAGAGCGTGGGCAGTAGTGTTGTAACAAATAATAAATTATTAGCTTTAACGCCATGCTATGCTTTTCAGACTGGAAATAAAACAGTGTCCTACCTTTCCAACAAGGAAGCAATCGTCCCCAGATAGCGTATCAGACACAGGAGGTTTGTAAATATCAACAACATTTCCATTTGTGATTTGCTGGAAGTGACCTCGCACAAGCCCCTCCACACATAGATCATACACATCCTGAAGTCTCATCAGCCCCTGCGCAGCTCCATGAAGGTCTTCCAGCTTGGGTAAGCTGCCTTCCATTCTCCTGTAGCCCTCCCTAAGGGCTTAACGAAAACAGTAAATGGGGGTTGTGAAGGGGTAGAATTGAGTGAGACAAGCAAGTCAAAGAACAGTAAAAAAAAATCATATGAAGCTACAGTTACAGTTTTGAAGCTGTGGATCAAGGCTTTTCTGAAAATGTGTATGTTTGTGAAGGTCAGCAAACTACCGTTAATATTTTCTTCGGCTTCATTGCTATGGACAACATTCATCCATTCAGACTTGAGTCTTTTGACCAGTTTGAATGCAACAATTGGATTAGCTATGGGAGCTGATGGCTTATCGTATATCCCATTGTGCAATGATGTGACTCTTGAGAAGAATCTAAAAAAGATCAAAGAATTATTACTTGGTTGCAATTTTTTATTATAAAAACAGTTTAACATAATAACAACAAAATCAGATTTAATTAAAACTACAACTGTTCTGTTAGCTTCGGTGTTGGCATAGTTGTCATGTTAACAAAACAGCATGATACAGAAATGCCCCTTTCCAATTTTGTGTTTTAATTTTTATATTAGTCCTAATAAAAAATAAAAAAAATTACAACAAAATGCTAATATCTGAACAGAATATGACACAGAAAAGTATTTATTTTGATTAAATAAAAAACACAACTGAAAACACAATTTCTAGCTTTGTTGAGAAAAGTTTGGCATGGTTCTTAAAGTATACTGTCGTACAACTTTTAAAACACAGATATTTCTTACATTGTAGCGATTAAAAATGTCCACATCTTGTTGTGCCTATATATATTGCTTAATTTCTTAATCACGGCGTTAATACATTTATATAAATGATAAAATTACGTTCTTACCTTTTAATATCGTCAAGTCTTTGTATTTCCTTTTCTAAGTAAATTCTTAAGTAATCGATGAGTTGTCTTTCTGCGAAAACTGCTTGCTTCACGCTCATCGTTGAAGTGAACATCTCACCGAACGATTTGTCAGATATATTAACTACGTATAAAAATATGAAGAGACTAACGTATGAAGACATCTTATAAGGAATATGTTTAAAAGGTCTTACATATTAATGCGTTATTCCACAGCTTTTCATTCTTCTTCATAAGCGCACGTATGTTCTCACGCAGGACATGAAAGAACGTGCACAGCCCATCAGTAGCGCGCGCGTGCGTGTGTGTGTGTGTGAGAAAGAGAGGGAGGGAGAATGAGAGAGAGAGAGAGAGAGAGAGAGAGAGAGAGAGAGGGGGGGGGGGGGTAATAGCCTACCACGAGTATAGAATACAGAATATAAATATGATTAAAAAAAACATGAAAGCTCCTTGTTCTCATTGCTTTAAAAAGCATTGTATTATTTTATTATAGAAAAATGCATATATGTGTATCACAAATACACATTTATAAAAACTTTATAAATTATTAATCTTACAGAAATTAAACAAAAATCTGTTTTAACTGGACATCAGAAGAATTCAGTCACAAACATGTGGAGTCAATGTGTCCTGCTGATGGAAAATGAGTCATTTTGTAATCTTCCCTGGGTTTACGTCTGGTCTGTGATTTTTGCTACTTACCCATGTCACTTGTGCATGTCCCATTTGGCTTTTCACTCTACAATTAATGTTAATGTCTTTTTTAACGAAATATTCCATGCTTGCAACATTTCAGAATCGTACTTGCACTGCAGTAAAGCTTGGGCCATAAAGAGGCCCTGCACCACTGCTTTTGTTGGTCTAACTTCCACACTGAGGTGCCAAAGTTATAGCTTTACTGTGTGAATTACCAACCCAGGAAAAAGACCTTCCTTTAAAAACTAAAGGTCCACGAAACAACCAATAGTATTCCAACCGCTTTCTTGCCCCTGCATTCATTACAACAAAGTTATTGACACAATACATCTGCCCTAAAATATTAACACGTAAGGAACACAAGAATTGATACTGCAATTTTACACTCTGCCTACACTTAAACTTGTTGATAAAATTATGTTCAGACAACATAAAGCAGAGAAATATAGATGATGTCCATTTAATATAATATAACATTAACATTACTGTGTTCTGCCTATTTTAGTTATAGAATATTTTTGTATATATATAGCCAACATTTATATAACCTATCATTTATAATCTTTAGTCTATGTTAACTTTTGTAGTTAGATTAGTAATGGAAACTAACTACCGAAACATGTCCAACCATTTTCAATCACTAGATGGTGCCAGTTAGCTGAGCTTTCTTGTATTCATATAAAAAGAGACTCTCCACTGATTTAAATACTAGGCCTGTGTTTAATATGGAAAATAAATGCAATGAGTTGTCAGACTGTGGTAATTGAACTTTACAAAAATGTTACAAATCCAATTTGATGTTCTAGTTCCATTTTTAATATGCCACAAATTTACATGCCACACACATTATACTTTATAGCCCACAGCTTTTTGCCACTCTTTTAAAATATGCTTGTATGTTGTCCAATATTCACTTTGATTATGATGCGTTGATTATGATTAATTATTGGACCAAAATCCTCTGAATGTGATAAACTAGAACACTGTCTAACACTTGATGGCTGCTTTGCCAGGTCTTCGTAATCAGTTATCAGCCAAGGTGTGCTATTTGACGGCAATCTTTCAATTGAAAGACACATTTCCAATATTTGTAAAACTGGACTTTTCTTAAAAATAAATATTTAAATTACAGCGTGTGGTCTTGTTGTCAAATGCAGAAATGTTAATTCATGCGTTCATGACTTCAAAGCTAGATTATTGTAATGCTTTAACAGGCTCTGTGTCCTTAATTAAGATACTCCAGCTGGTCCAAATTGCAGCAGCTAGAGTTCTTACTAGAACCAGGAGGTATGACCATTAACCCAGTTCTGTCAACACTGCACTGGTTTTGTCACCGTAGGCCCCGGATCCAATCCAATCCGGATCCAGATCAGATGCTCACCGTAATCACACGGATCCAGTCTGTATACAGACCAGATGGTGGAGATGACCACAATATCCCTAAATTGCAGCGGAGACCATGAGATGAGATGGGCTATATTGTCTATTTGATTGCATAGCCACTATTGGAAGAGAAGAGAACTTCGCTGAACGATGACTTCACTGAATCAATGGTGAACTGACTTTAACAGAACTGGATTTTGTTTGTTAAAGTTAGTTAATAAAAAAGTTAATTGCAGCTCAGTTTCATTAAATAATAGAAACAACTTTTAATTGTACTTATGTACAACCCAAATTCCGGAAATGTTGGGATGTTTTTTTAATTTGAATAAAATGAAAACTAAAATAATTTCAAATCACATTAGCCACTATTTTATTCACAATAAAACATAGATAACAAATGTTTAAACTTAGAAATTTAGCAATCTTATGCTCAAAATCATCTCATTTTAAATGTAATGCCTGCTACAGGTCTCAAAATAGTTGGGATGGGGGCATGTTTACCATAGTGTTGCATCTCCTCTTGCTTTCAAAATAGTTTGAAGACATCTGGGCATTGAGGTTATGAGTTCCTGGAGTTTTGGTTTTGGAATTTGGTCCCATTCTTGCCTGGTATAAGTTTCCAGCTACTGAAGAGTTTGTGGTCGTCTTTGACGTATTTTTCGTTTAAAGTTGCACCAAATGTTCTCTATAGGTGAAAGATCTGGACTGCAGGCATGCCAATTCAGCATGTTATGAAGCCATAGTGTTGTAATAGCTGCAGTACGTGGTTTTGCATTGTCCTGCTGCAATACACAAGGCCTTCCCTGAAATAGACGTCATCTGGAGGGGAGCATATGTTGCTCTAAAACCTTTATATACCTTTCAGCATTCATGGTGCCTTCCAAAATATGCAAGTTGTCCATACTGTATGCAATTATGCACTACCATACATCGGAGATGCTGGCTTTTGAACTGAACGCTGATGATACGCTGGAAGGTCTCCCTCCTCTTTAGCCCCTCCTCTTTTCCTTTTTGCATGAAAGAGCTTTATTTGGCATCTTCAGATGGCATGGCAGATTGTGTTTACCGACAGTGGTTTCTGGAAGTATTCCTGGGCCCATTTAGTAATGTCAATGACAGAATCATGCCAATAAGTGATGCAGTGTCGTCTGAGGGCCCGAAGACCACGGGCATCCAACAAAGGTCTTCGGCCTTGTCCCTTATTCACAGAGATTTACAGTTTCTCTAAGTATTTTGATGATGTTATGCACTGTAGATGATGCGATTCGCATAGCCTTTGCAATTTGACGTTGATAAATGTTGTTTTTGAAGTATTCCACAATCTTTTTACGCACTCTTTCACAGATTGGAGAGCCTCTGCCCATCTTTACTTCTGAGAGACTCTGCCTCTCTAAGACATCCCTTTTATAGCTAATAATGATACAGACCTGATGTTAATTAACTTAATTAGTTGCTAGATGTTCTCCCAGCTGAATCTTTTCAAAATGTCTTGCTTTTTCAGCCCTTTGTTAAAATCCATGTAAACATTTATGTTATCTATGTTCTATTGTGAACAAAGTATTGGCTCATGTGATTTGAAAGTCTTTTAATTTTTATTTTTATAAAAAAATGTAAATACGTCTCAACTTTTACGGAATTTGGGTTGTATTAGTAAATGTTCAATTTAACATTAAGTAAGATTAATAAATGCTTTAATAATTATTTTTCATTGTTAGTTTATGTTAACTAATGTCACTATTGTTAACAAGTGGAGCCTTCTTGTAAAGTGTTACCAAAAGTACAAAAAGAATCACAAAATTCTTAATTAATTGTATTTAATAAATATTTGAATAATGAACAGAGAAAATATTCCAAGCTCAAAAAACACTCAATTAATATTTTAGCTGCAACATTTTTAGGCCCGAAATTTTATTTTCAATAGGTTTTGCTTTAAAAGAAGTACTGGAGAGGGAATAATTATTCTTGTCGATGTAGACAGAAAATATAATTGCCGTTTTATAGACCCAGATATATTTTATTATACACATTGGCATTAACTGACAAAGCAAGCTTAGAATATGGATGAGCAGAAATTAAATGTACTTTGTTACAAAACTCAAGATCTGATTAGTAATGTTGCTACAAAATAGGTATGTCACTAGTTTATTGTTTAAAAGTCTAGCATCATTACAGCATAACATTCCTTAGTCTATGTTAAAGCTTAACATGTTCACATGTTTATATTAGTGTTTGGGAGAAAAAAAGAACAAAAAACTCACACAATGTGTGTATCTTCAGATAAAAAAAATTGTAATCACCTACATAGCCCTAATTTCATATAATGACCTGGACTGGCAATAGCTTGCTGGAATGAAAAGGTTAAATGGTGATGAATAAATAGATTATTTTAAAATGTGTCTCTCTACAGAGGTAATTTATTTGTTTGGAGGAGCATCTGGTACAGAAATGGTGTCCAAGGACTGATGTAACATGAGACTACTCATTGTTGCTTGTTACCTTTGTCAGTTAACCCAAAGCAGGATGAAAACATGTTTATTACGTGACTCTGTGCTTTAATTAAACCCAAGGGAGGCTTACTGACTGTCATAACGCTTCTTAAAAGCACAAACTGTTATTGTTTTGTGTGTGTGGTCAATAAACATTTGCTCTTGTATTGCCTCAATCATATCATATTATAAATAAACAAATAAATCACATAAATGTTTAACTAATAAATCACATAATAATAAATTTTGTTCATGTTTGTATGTTTCAATAGAAAACATTTCACATCAACATTTGTAGATTTTTTTTCATTTATTTTTTGTTTATTTGCATGTATTTTATTTACACATGGTTTACTCACTTTTTACTTTTCCACAATAAAGTTATTTTTACTGGTTATTACAATGTTTCCCAAACTAGTCCTGAAGCCCATTGTATTTTGGATGCCCTTTTATTTTTTTCCTGAAATATGGACTTTTTAAAATCTTTATTTTTTATTTAGAATACACAGAAGTGTTTAAATGAAAATATAACATTATAAAGCACAGAAAACGCGTACAGATGGAATATAGCACAAATACTAGTATATTTAAGAAAATTAGTAGTCAGTACATACTGGCTGTATACATACATTACATACTTTGCTAGTGGTAACACATGCATTTCAGAATGTAGCAAGGAACAATCATATCAGAAATATACAACAGACACTGTTATGAATTTGCAGGTATTTTAAAAATGTTCATACTCTATTACTGTAAGTAAAAAATAGTATACATTAAGTTAGAATCTTATTGCTATTAACATCAATCTCTAGCAAGTTTTTATAATATATATATTAGATATAGATAAAATCATTATCACTTGAATTCATCTAGCTAGATTAAAAGGCTTTTCAGGTATGTGTGCTACCCAATTTAAAAACTACAGGTTAGACCAGGGCCATACTCTATTCACACTGGGGGAAAATGTAAGAATACTCCCATTCCTCACTCCGTGTTGTTGTTTTCTGTTTTTGTTGTTTTGCGAAAGATACAGTAAAAATATAGTACTGTCACTTATTAGTTTGAATAAAAACCGTTTTTTGTTATTATTTTGAAGGCCATCTTATTATTATGTGATTAAATTTCATGTAAATCATCCATGCAAACACACACGTCTTCTATTTTTTTTTTTACATTTCACTCTCTATAAGTACTGAAAAGCATACGGATACGGATGCACACAAATAAACATAACGAAAGATGTATGCTACTTTTATCAAAAATGTCATGCCACATTTAGCACACAAACACTTCATATTGTTTGCTATTAACATCAATCATATTAGGTTGATGAATGATAGGTCAAATGGAGTAACAAGGTAACAATTTCCATCACGAAGATATATATGTTCTCGCCCCTATATATATCCGCGCTATTATATATATATATAACCCACTCCCAACCCAACTTTGAGAAAGATTAGCGATATTTTTTTTAATCGCCGAAAAGATAACGCAGCACGTTAACGCCATAATTTTTAATATATATATAATACCACAAATATATATATATATATATTTTATTATATATATTACTAGCGAATGATGGAGATCTGTGTTTTGTCTTGCTGTTGTTCAGTACACTGAAAAAAAGCCTTCATAAACGTGTTTTTTAAGTGAAGAAAACACTTTATTAATTCAAACATCAGCTCTTTACTTACCCTTATAATGTAAATAAGCAGATATCCACCTCCATACTGTTATAAGGTTATACATAGAGTGATAAGGTTTCGCCAACAGTCTGAGGACCCAATGCGTTACGATGTTTATGCTGCATTCACGTGCTATTGGAATTACCATAAATACGTAGTTGAAAATTGGCCACATAAGGCCTCTCTAAGGCCGTTCATATCCAATTTCCGTCTAGGAAGCTCATATTTACGATAATAATGTGAATGTAGCATAAGTTACAGCCTCTTTTCATGGGTTAAATATTTGAAAAACCCACAAACAGAAGTAAAGATTACCAATAGCATTGATTAAAAATTATGAAATGTATGAAGTTTCCACCTGACAGCAACAATACGTAGTATTATATATTTATTATTTTATTTTGATAATTTACCACAGCACACCTGACAACCTATCACAGCGCACTTGGGAAACGCTATACTATGATATGGGATGTGCTCATTTTAATCTCACATGTAAGACATTTATGCTTATGAATAAGATACTTATTTACAGCAAACATAGACATTACTTTCCAAAATGCAAAGTATCTATTTCAAATTTCCTCCAAACAGTTTAGTATAACAATTTGATGGCTGTGTGGAATATTTTATGACTTCAAGAAAGCATGCAGTGAACATACATTGCAGTAGGCTAACAAATGACATTGAGCATCATAAATGGTCAGATTTGTTTTTACTTGATAACAGCCTCCATATCAACAAAGTATTAACATTTTCACAAATATGCTTTTATACACTACAGTTCAAAAGTTTAGGGTTTGTAAGTTCTTTAAGTTTAAAGAAATTAACACCTTTATTCAGCAAGTATGCGTGAAATGGACAGTACAATTGAAAAAAGTGATAGTAAAGACATTTATAATGTTACAGCAGATTTTTGTTTTTATGCTTTTGAACTTTATATTCATCAAAGAATCATAAAAAATACCACGATTTACTCAAAAGATATTAAGCATCACATCAAGGTTTCCAACGTTGATAATAAGAGATGCTTCTTTAGCACCAAAGTAGCATATTAGAATGATTTCTGATGGATCATCCAACACTCAAGACTGAAGAAATCGCTGCTGAAAATTCAGAGGAATAAAATTACATTTAAAAATATATTAAAATAAAAGCAGTTTTTTTATAATATGATATGTCATGGTATCACTGTCTTTACTGTATTTTTTATCAAGATTATGTAAATGTAAAGACTTCTTTCAAAAACATAAAAAATCTTAACCCCAAACTTTGTGTAGCTGTAGGCCAAATTATTATTATTATTAATAATATTGTTATTATTATTATTAAGCTTAATTTGTCTGACACAAACCTTCTCACAATTAAATTCTGAATTATATTTTCACAGAACTGAATATATTTTCACTCTCAACATTTCTCAACAAGCTTTTTTAGCAAATAATGCCCAATAGTTAAACAATGAAATTCCTTAATTACATTAAGATCTTAATGTAATTATTTTTTACACCTAAAATGATCTATCATGTGTATAACTTTATTAACTTTAACTTTTTTTAGCTAACATTATAAAAAAATATATTTAGCAATCCAAACATGATTAGATGATAGATAGATAGATAGATAGATAGATAGATAGATAGATAGATAGATAGATAGATAGATAGATAGATAGATAGATAGATAGATAGATAGATAGATAGATAGATAGATAGATAGATAGATAGATAGATAGATAGATAGATAGATAGATAGATAGATAGATAGATAGATAGATAGATAGATAGATAGATAGATAGATATAATTATATGTCACTCTCACAAAAGCAGTAACAACCCTGTTGTTGCTGTTATTTAGTTATTTTGACTTCTTTATGTGGGTCAATACGTGCACCATAACAAGGCATGGCTTTCTTCATATAGCTTCTGAGGCTCTCATCTCTAAGGCCATAAATGAGCGGGCTCAGAAAGCGGGGAAGCAGGATGAAGCAGAAATAATAGATAAAAGACATATCTGCTTGAGACAAGTTTACACGCTGGACAAGAAAGAGTTCTGCGACAGGCAGGGAGAAGGCCATCATGCTGAGGAGCAGCTGCAACCCATGAAGCAGCACTGTGTGCAGAGCTTTCTTCACTGACACCCGGTCCTGCCGCATCCGCCGGGTCTCCAACAGGATCCGAATGTACGTGAAGAGGATGAGCACAGCGACCACTGCAAAGAAGATCCCGTTGAGGCTGACTTTGAACAGAGCTTGAATGGGAGAAGCATTAAGCACAGCAGTTTTGCAGAGCACAGGGGTCGAATGGACATCTACATCTGGCTTGAGCTTCATCAAGACAAAGTCAACGGTGGGCAGAATGCAGCTGATGATCCAGAGGCTTAGAATGATGATCCAAATCCGTTCAGGTCTCCAAATGGCAGGACGGTGAAGCGGGTAGAAAATAGCCACGTAACGCTCCAGTGACATGGTGGAAAGTATGAGTGGGGTGTTTAGGAATGTAGCAGTGGACACAAACAGCAATGGAGCACAGAAGACGATTGCAAATTGTACACCACCCATCACTAGCAAGAAAAGGGATACAGAGGAGAGAAGCTGCAATGTGTCGTTGGTCAGCATGTAGGTGAAGAGGATGTAACGGGAGCTGTCAAAGAACTGTCTGTGAGATGCAAAGGTGAACAGCGTCAGGAGGATGAAGAACAGGAAGGCAATAAAGAACGGAATCACCACACACACCTTCACAATAACAGAGAGGTTAATGCTGGATGTCGTGTTGCCTGGGTGGTCTGTCAGATCATGCATGGTTTCCAACACTCTGCAGAGCTGCTGAAGCTACAAAGGCTGAAAGGAAGTTTGCAAAATAAAAATTATTTAGTTTGATTAAGAACAATATAGAATATAGCAATAGGTCTCTCAAATATCTAATGTAATGTTCACTGGATTATTGGGAGATTCTTCATCTGATCTGATTTCCATTCATGAAGTAAATGTTACGCTTGTTCACTCACCACACTGCGTCTGTTGGAAGAGAAATTAAAAGATAATTAGAGATGGGCAGCCCAATTTTATACTGCAGAAGATTTGCTTCTTGACAAAGGAATGGGGTTTGTTTTCCCAAAGGATGGATTAATTTCACGCTATGAACGCAAAACATCATTATAGCAATTAACAACCAAACAATCCAAACAAAACAAATCAAGTTGGCTGTAATTTGAAGGAGGGTTTGTGAATCAATAGGCAATGTGCTTTTGAAAAAATATTAATAGTAATCATATGCTTTTTCTGTACGTTAATTTTTTTTTATAAAGTTTTTTTTATATATATATATTAAATATAAAGGAATGGATATAAGAAAATATAAAGGAATATATATAACATATATATATATATATATATATATATATATATATATATAATTTTTATTATTTATGTTTTATATTATATGTTTTATTTAGTATCCAAGGTTTTAATCACCTGGTTTATAAGACTGGATTTTTTTGTGACTGGATAGCCAATATGCTGTAGCAAAATTGTTGCAAAAAAATGTTTATACATTTTTATGAAGATTTGTATCTATATATTGTATCTAAGGTTTTATATGTAGACCTAATTTAATCCAATTTTAGGATTTTGTTTTTCATTCTAATTTCTCAAAATTGTCTTAAAATGAAATAATTAATTATTTGATACAATTTATTTTCTATTTATTAAATTAGTTATTAAGTTATATATCAATAACATGCACTGTTACATTTAATAAAGTTATTTTGTAGTAAATTATTTTTCTTTCTTTTCCAACCAATCTGTTATATAAGCTGTCAAATATTCATTGCTGGATAAGCATATTCAGAATGTTTGTCTATTTCTTCTGGCTAGTCATTAACAGAGCTATCAATTATTGCCTGTGAACTGTCATGCTCTGCCTTATTTTACCATTTTGTTTGTTCTGCAGTGCTGGAGAAAAAAGTTGAACTCAGAGACGAAAGTACATTGGCAGCTTGATCTGCAGTGTCATATGTGTCACTCATAAGAGCAGTAAGACACGTAGCTCACAGCTGCTTGTTTCCTGAAGTGCACTGACTTTAAATATGGAGGGAAGAGGAAAACATTGAGCTGCAAAGATCAAACAATAAGCTCAATGATAAAGAAGATCTAGAGCATTTTGGGTGGGGGTGGGTGGGTTGGAGGGCCTGCATGATTTAGGTCAGCAACAATAATTGCTGCTGCTCTCCAGCTATTAGATTGGCTGGAATAATTTAAATGTTAAACTTGCTTGGATATTATATCATTGCTCATTTTAGTTTTAGCATATATTTTAATGTTAATAAACTGTAATGCCTTTAATCATCAATATAAAGCTACCTTTATTGTTATGTTATTTTATTTAATTGCATTGCAGAAAATTTATCAAATCTTCCCTGAGTCAAATTCTATGTTACTAATCATTTATTTGTTATTTGTGTTTCCTAATTGTTTGCCAATGATGCAACATGCATATGTATATGGTATGTATGTATGTATATGTATACATAGGCCTTATTAACACTGTAATCTCTCTAACATCAGACATGCTGCATACAGAAATGTGACCAAATTTCCAGAGTAATCCTGTTGACAAATTTTGTTTCCAATGTTAAGCAGGCATAATGTAAACCACAATTTTACATATCAGTGTAATTTAGGTTTCCTTATTGTTTGCCAGTGATGCAACCCACATATGTGTGTGTGTGCTATTATATTATATAGTGGTGGGCCGTATCGGCGTACGTGCTGTATGACTCTTATGATAAAAAAAATATCGCCTTTATCTATTCTCAAGTTGGTATGCTATACTATACTATTATACTTTCTGTTATTTTAGCCGTATTGATTAGCCGAATTGCATTTGGGGGCGTAACGAGTTTGCACTAGTACTGGTGGACAATTGTAACGGCTGTCTGTGTGTAATCTCGGGCAAACACGCTCAGATCATTCATCAACCTCAATTTCTTTTCACTGAAAGATTGTATGCAACTTTACATCGTCAATTGATGTTAACTAGAGAAATGTGCGCTATATGTTTGTTGGAAGAGCGTTTGCTGCAGGACAGGCTCGGAGTCACTTGCTCTTAAAATTCCATTTTTGGTATACAGATAAAAGTAACTAATACATCTTTCGTCTGTAAATCCGTTTATTTGTGCACTGAATAAAAACAAACGTTGGCTTTTAAGCAAACAATGCTTTGTCTCATTTGAACTTGAGCAGATCCGTCTTGAAAAACATATCTTCGAGAGTGAGTCTAAAAACATAAAATAGAAGATGTGTGTTAGCAAATGATTACATGAAATTTTATTGTGCAACACTGGTAAGTTTCAGTTTCAATATATAAAAAAAAACACATTTTAGTTTTTTTACATATCACGCTGTGTGTACTATAATTTTTTTAGACAGTTTGCAACCTGGGAGGGAATATTCTTGTGGAACATTGTTTTTTCGTGATTACGGGAGAATTAAGTTGTGAGCACATTTAACAGGAGATGCATGCGCCACCTGGTTGAGAAATTCAAAACAGTATATGTGCACACTTATTCTGAATGCCTTATATAATATATATATATATATAATATATATATATATATATATATATGAGTATATATATATATATATATATATATATATATATATATATAAAAAAAAAATATGCCCACCCTATATATATATATACAGTGTTGGGGAAAGTTACTTTTAAAAGTAATGCATTACAATATTGCGTTACTCCCTAAAAAAGTAACTAATTATGTTACTCAGTTACTTTTTATGGAAAGTAATGCGTTACATTACTTTTGCATTACTTTTTAAATAAGAGCAGGGCTTGATTGTTTTTAATACAAGAAGTTCTATTTATAGCAAATGTAAAAGCCCTTTCACACCAAAAAGTGTAATGAATAAACCTCAGGCTGAAGGAAAAGTAAATTCACATCTGTACAGTAGAATGCAGAAAAAGAAGGTTCAACACTCTTCAGCAATAAAAAAAAAAAAACAACGAATCACAATTGTTAGTTTATCTAAAGTCATTTTTGCTTATTAGTATGGTTGAACTGGATCATCAAAGGTCAGCAGCAAACACATTGGTTAAAAAAATGAGATTAGATATATTTGTGTTGTTTAACATATTTAATTATTGCAGGTTTGCGTCATATTCTGAGTTTGCATTTCACTGTTTTAATTCATTTTGATGAATACTGAATCTGTTTTTTTTGCGAGTGGGATGAATTAATACACATTAACATTTAGTCTAGATTAGAACTACAGTAAGATCATGTTCACACAGCGCACTGTCAGTAAATAAATGGGAAAAAAGTAACTACCGTTACTTTTTTGAAAAAGTTACTCAGATATTTTCTAGTAAATTAAAAAGTAATTTGTTACTTTACTAGTTACTTGAAAAAAGTAATATTATTACGTAACTCGCGTTACTTGTAATGCGTTACCTCCAACACTATATATATATATATATATATATATATATACTATTTATATATATATATATACATGTACTGACAAAAAATGACCTGAATGCACTGTTAGTCGCTTTGGATAAAAGCGTCTGCTAAATGCATAAATGTAAATGTAAATATATATATATATATATATATACATATATATGTGTGTGTGTACTATATATCTACCATATATGTATATGCATATGCACTGCATATGTAGAGGCCTTCCATTCTAACACTGGTAAAATCTCTAAGGATCAGACGTGCATTGCAGAAAATTGTTGACCAAATCTTCCCAGAGTCAAATCCTATGTGACTAATTATGTGCTTTAGAGGTTGTTAAGAAGCCCATCAGTGGTAAACCACAAGTTTGCATATCAGTGTAATTTGTGTTATCTAATTGTTTGGAAATGATGCAACCTGCCTGGCAAGATGATGAGAAGCTGCCAGATCCCTTTGCACTGAACCAAGCTCCAAAGCAAATGTTTATTTAATGACTTTTTGCTCTCTGATTAATCTCCTGAGTGATACCCCCACCACACCGAACCGGTCTGTTAGAATAATGTAAATATGTTTAAAAAACATTGACCCACAAAAAGTGCAGCACCCAAGACACCACAATAGTTTTGTGAAACTTTCTTTAAAGAAATAAAAGTTATGTGATTGTAATTTATGGACTTTGTGATACTCATTATCTTGATACATTGGTAGCAGTTATGTAACAATATTGCTGCATAGCCCTTGTGAGAACAAGAAATCAGCTTCTAAAGAAAGATTCAGTGCACTACTCCTTTTAGTTTACATATTTATATTGAAAAAAAAACTTTAAAAAAATATCTAGGAGTTACAAAAGTTAAACAATGTTTTTGGACATATCACACCCAGATAAAATTGGGAACAGAGGGTGTACTCAAAGTGTCAATACAGGACCAATGTGGTCCATTTACCCAAGTACAACCTGTACTTGCGTGTCTACATTAAGACAATTGTGTTGAGTCACAATTTAAAGATATATTAATTAATTAGGATGGATTGTGTGAATAAATATTGTGTATGTTTTGTCAACTCTAATGACTGTAAAAGTCTTTTGTAAAATATAAAATTAGTTTATTGTCTTGCTGTACAGTTTTAATGTCTTAAGCATTATTGTTCCATTATTCCATATCCCCTAATATTACTCATTCTCCTAATATTATCAGAGACACTACAGTTATATATATATATATATATATATATATATATATATATATATATACAGACATGGTCAGAATTGTTGGTACCCTTGGTAAATATGATCAAAGAAGGCTGTGGAAATAAATCTGCATTGTTAATCCTTTTGATCTATCATTTAAAAAAATATCACAAAAATCTAACCTTTCATTGGAGAATACGAATTTAAAATGGGGGAAATATCATTATGATATAAATGTTTTTCTCTAATACACATTGGACACAATTAACGGTACCCTTTTATATTTGATAAAAAAAAAATTATTTCATTATGATATTTCCCCCCATTTTAAATTCTTATTCTCCAATAAAAGCTTAGATATTTGTGGTTAAAAAAATAAAAGATCGAAAAGATTAAAATTGCACATTTATTTTCACAGCCTTCTTTGATTATTTACCAAGGGTACCAACAATTCTGACTTTAGATAAACTAACAATTGTGCTTCATTGTTTTTTATTGCTGAAGAGTGTTGGACCTTCTTCTCCTGCGTTCTACTGTACAGACGTGATTTACTCTTCCTTCAGCCTGAGGTTTCATTACACTTTTTGGTGTGAAAGGGCTTTTACATTTGCTATAAATAGAACTTCTTGTATTAAAAACAAACAATCAAGTCCTGCTCATATTTAAAAAGTAACGCGAAAGTAATGCAAAGGTAACGTAATGCATTACTTTCCATAAAAAGTAACTAAGTAACATAATTAGTTACTTTTTTAGTGAGTAACGCAATATTGTAATGCATTACTTTTAAAAGTAACTTTCCCCAACACTGGACACATCAGTGTTGTCTGGGGCCTTAGGCTGGGGCCTTGAGGGTATCTCTGGCATCCTTCTGTCTCGGGAGACAATGGAGTCAGTCTGTTGTGGAATTGCAGGGCCTGCTGTGGCTAAACAGTCCAATACGAGAGCGGCAGAGTCTGTTGCAGTAGCAACAGGTGAAGCCTGTGACTGCTTCTATGGGCACTGACTCTGCTCTCTGCTGTCTGTGCTGCCTCTTCTCCTCCCACTGGTCCTGTCTCTTTCCCTCGCTCAGTTTTATGCTGGTCCTTATGGCGAGCCACCAGCTGACATGGTCTGCGGTGGCAGCTTCCAAGTCTGCGGAATTCAGGCTTCCGGCTTTCAGATCACGCTTGCAGATGTCTTTGTACCGGAGCGCTGGTCTGCCTGTTGGTCTGGTGCCAGAGGCGAGCTCACCATACATGATGTCCTTAGGAATCCGGCCATCCTGCATTCGGCAGACATAGCCGAGCCAGCGTATGCATCTTTGTGAAAGGAGTGCGTGCATATTGAATGTTTTTGCCTGGTCCAGCACTTCAGGACACGGTCCTGCCAGGTGATGCCAAGGATCCTCCTCAGGCAGCGCAGATGTAAAGAGTTAAGTCTGCTTTTTGCCTGATATACATAGTCCACATCTCACTGTGTAAAGAAGAATGCTGAGGACACTGGCCTGGTACACTTTCATCTTGGTGTTGGTGGTGAGCATGCTGTTGTTCCACACTCTCTTGGTCAGGCGGGCCATCGCTATTGATGCCTTGCCGATTGTGGTGTTCAGCTCGTCGTCTAGAGAGAGGTTGCTGGAGATAATGGAGCCAAGATATGTAAAGTCCTCCACTGTCTCGAGGGTGTGATGGCCGATGGAGATGCAGGGAGTGCTGCTGACATCCTGGCCCATGACGTTTGATTTCTTCAGGCTGATGGTCTGCTGATGGAAGCTGCTGATGAGACGCTGTAGTGCTTCCTCGGTATGGGCAGTCAGGGCGGCGTCATCAGCAAACAGCATCTCCCTAATCAGGACCCTGCGCACCTTGGTCTTTGCGCGCAGACGTGCAAGGTTGAAAAGGTTGCCATCGCTCCTAGTGCGGATGAAGACACCATCTTCTGACTGACTGAAGGCGTGGCGCAGCAGCAGGGAGAAAAATATGCCGAAGAGTGTCGGGGCGAGAACACAGCCTTGCTTCACGCCGCTTCGGATCAGGAAAGCTTCTGAATATGAGCCATCGTACTGGACGGTACCTTTCATTTCATCATGGAAGGACGTGATCATCTTCAGAAGCTTGGGGGGACATCCGATCCTGTGCAGTAGGGTGAAGAGGCCTTTCCTGCTGACCAAGTCGAAGGCCTTGGTCAAGTCGATGAAGGCGATGTAGAGTGGCTGTCTCTGCTCCCGGCACTTCTCCTGCAGCTGTCTCAGTGAGAAGATCATGTCGATCGTTGATCTCTGGGATCTGAAGCCACACTACGCCTCTGGATAGACGCGTTTAGCCAGCACTTGGAGTCTGTTCAGCACCACAGGGGCGAAGACCTTCCCCACAATGCTCAGCAAGGAGATGCCGCGATAGTTGTTACAGTCACTGTGGTCTCCTTTGTTCTTGTAGAGTGTGATAATGTTAGCATCTCGCATGTCCTGAGGAACTGTTCCCTCCTCCCAACACTGAAGTAAGAGTTTATGGAGGCGATCGAGTAGGACACTCTTCTGGCCAGCCTTGATGACCTCTGGGGGAATGCCGTCACTGCCTGGAGCTTTGCCACGTGCTAAAGATTCAATGGCCTTGTTGAGCTCGTCTACAGTGGGCAGAGCATCAAGTTCTTTAATCTCAGGCAAGGGGGTGGTGCTCTCCAGTACAGTGTCAATGACGATGTTCTCCCTTGAGTATAGCTGCTGGTAGTGCTCCGCCCATCTCTCCATCTGCTTACCGCGGTCCATGATGACATCGCCTGTAGCGGACCTCAGGGGAGCGATCTTGATGGTGCTTGGGCCAAATGCTTTCTTCATGCCCTCATACATGGCTCAGATGTTCTCACAGTC